>JARHVA010000880.1:2607500-2670000 GCA_037957365.1 Torreya grandis
TGAACTAATGTGTTGGATTCACCTTAAACTTCCTTATTATGTTTATATAAAAAAATTATAATTTATTCAAACCACTTCCCGTTTAATTTTAAACTATTGAATACTTCTAGTATATTGATCTTTGAAGTTAAACTAGATGTGGATGATGTGCCCCATTATACATAATAAAATATCCATGGAGTGTCTATAATCACCACTCTTGAACTCAACTTGAACTTATGTTTCATCAGAGTTCTTATGAAATATTGTCCTTTCCATTTTAAATGCAACTCTAACTTTATATTTGATCACTAAATCTACCTCTTCTTTTTTCTAACTTCTCTTCAATGTTTCCTTTGATACATATTTGTTCTCCTATCTATTCCACTTTTGGGTTGATATTTGATTACTGGTCATCCCTATGTTCTATTTTCATTACTATATTCCCTTCATTTTATTCTATATCCTTCTAAGCATCACATTCAATCTCTTATTTTTAAGGCATAGTTCCCCCCATTCCCTCTATAGTCTCTAAACTTCTCTTACACTAAAATTTGGCCCTTCATTTTTTACCAATGCTTACTTGTTCCTTATTTTCTATTATCAAATCTTCCTCTGAAACCCTAAAATCATTTTATCATCTACTAATTAATCTCTATCAATTATTCTCACTTCATTAAATTGGTCCAATGTCTAAGGTTTATATGACCTTAATTCATCCTCTTCTAGTTCACATTTTCATGTCACATCTACTTAGATACTTCATGTTAGTGAGAATCGATACCATAACATTTTAAAAAACCATCTTCAAAAATAAATAAAGTTACTTCAAAAATATACCTCTTATTCCCATTAAAAAATCTACACATATTCAAATATAATGTACCATTTCATAAAAAAATTAACAATATACTCATCAATGGTAGTTTTCCCCAATAATCAATTGTACATGTTTCTAATTTCATGTTAAAGTCTAGGTTTCATAGTGGTTCTAAATTTAATTCATTCCAAATAAATTTTTTCATTATACATGGTCTAAAGTAATAGTATTCAAGTCTAGACAATAATGATGCTAACAACTTAGGTAACTTATACTAAAATATTTCATAAATATCTTCGTAGATACATGTAGAGATGATATTTAGGGTATACACTCCTATAATTACAACTTATTCTTAGGCTTATGCACATATCTTCAAGTGTAACCAATTCTCAAGTTTGTTTTGACTAGGCAACCATATTAACATTATGACAGTTCCTAGTTTTCCTCATAAAGACATGTTAATTATTGTATTCTTTTAGGTTTGGATGGAAATCACCAAAATATAAGAATTTAGATTAACATACACTAATAAAAAATTTGTATAACTATCTAAACTTTATCAATGTTAGATACAAATTAAACCTTGTATATATCCATAAATTTACACTAAGATCATTCACATACCATGTTCATCCTTCTAAGTAGATAGATAAAACATATATAGAAAAATATGAAGATACATTAATTGACTATAAATTATGACATAGAACACATGCCAATTTCTAATATTTATAATATTGGATATTTATTTTGAATCAAAACTAATCACTAGTGTTAACCAACATATTCTACTACCCTTGTTATGTATATATAAACTTTGAATGTAACATGACTCTTTGTTTCTTTGAACTTTCATTTCATTCTCTTTTAAATTCAAGGTAGATGTTACATATTTAAATAGCTAATTGACTTATGTGGCCAATTATACAAAATATACAAACTTGTTCATCTATTGCATGTTCACATTTATACAAAGTATGTACGAAGTACACTTTAGACTCTTGTAATAACATTATCCCACTCAATTTTACATAATATTAAGGGTGACACACCAAGTAAAATTTGTTTCATCTAATTAATTTGATGTCATAAGGTTTAATTTGGTAAAATGGTATATAACACATGTGATAGATAGGGGTAATGTTTTATTTTAAAAAAATTCATTGGTATAATAGTAAAATAGGGGTTGTATTGTAAAAAAGGGTCCCAATAATGATAGGATTTAGTGGTAAATCACATAAATAAGGTGTAATAATTATAATCCTATGATCACAAGTGTCATGAATAGTTTTCATCAACTGACCCCCATGTCCCTTGTCCTCCCCCACATCCCTATCATGTCTAATGTATTAGAAGTGTGTTTTTATCATGATAGTCAATGCTAAAATGAATGTTATCTAAATATTTTATTTCTTATATAATTTTCAAAATAATGAAATGAAAATAAATGTTACATTCTCTTTTGGATTTCCTTAGATTATAATATTCATTTTTATATATGTTTGCATTGATTTATGTCCTATATACACTAATCTATTTATGTATATATATACCACTTGAATTAAAATTAATACCCTATTCATTTCTAAACCAACATTAAACAAATAAAAATTCTGAGAAGATGAAACCACTAACACTTATGGGATCCTAATAGAACGACATCACCCACACCCTCATAAAAGTACATTATGTGTTTCTAGGGAAACCACCATAAACATAGGGAAAATAAGAGAATGTGATAGAGATAAAGAGGGAGGGGGACATGACAAAAAAAATCCATAAATATAAATAAAAAACCAATAAATCCTCATCTGAACCTAGATTCGAAAAACACACATTCACCCTAAAATAATAAAATTTTACAACTAATAAATTTCCATGGATCATTTTTAAGTATCTACATTAAGATGTAAATGAAATTATATGTGAACACTAAATGAATAAAATAATATTTATTACCAAGTAATATAATTAATATCTCATGGTAAAAATATCAAAATTAACTTACAACTAAATTTGAGGGGAAAAATTGAAGGGATGATGGGAAGAGAATAGGAGATGATTAATGTACTCTTTCTTTTAATATAAACATGTATTTATGTATTTTGTGTTGAGAGCATGGTAGGGAGTAGTCTTGGTTTTCTACATCACCTCTGGTATGTAGCATGGAATGATTTTTTTATTTTACATGATATTTTTATTGTTTGGCTCTTTAATGATGGTTGTTTATCTCTTTTTTGGTTGCTTTTATTTAGGGTTTATTTAGATACAAGTTTATTTTATGGAAACATTATGTGTTTTTACTATTAATGTCATCTCTTTTGTGGTATATTATAGTATCTTTCCAATTTGTGATAACTCTAGACTTGTTATTCTAGTTTAAATCTTAAGGGTTTTGTAGAGGGACAATGTGCATGGACATTCAGTCATCAAGTGTTCCAAATTTTTTTAAATTAGAAATAAGGGGTTTATTTATAATTTTCATTGAGGTACACCATATCTTTTCATGAATTATCAATTTCATTTCTCTTGTATATGTATTTGGCTCTTTGGAGCTTGTTAGAGTTTGATAACATTTCCTCTTGTGTGAGGGTTTTGATTTCATCGTTAGTTTGACTCTTCCCACCTAAAAAATATACATTAAAAGAATGATTTTTATTTCTTACGTGAAGTTGACCATAATATAATACTAACAAATTTTTATTATATAATAAATATTATTTCTAATTTTTATAATTCATAAAAATTCAATTGTTTAAAACAAGATTATAATGTAAAAAAAATTGAAATGGAGAAAAAAATGAAGAAAAAAAAGAGAGTATGCAATACAAACAACAATATTTTTTAAATTCATTTTAATAAAAAGGATGAAACAACAACAACAATAATAATGAAATTTGAAAGAATCTAAAAAAAGGAATGAAATCAATGCATTTAAATTTAAAAATAAATCATATTTTTTCAAATGCTAATTTTAGTTCACTTCAATTTAAAAATTAAAGCATAAAATAGAAGAATTATTTTTTAGGATTAAAAACTAAAAATTAAAAAAATAGAGTTGATATGGATTGTTTGTTCACCTGGATATATAATGTAAACATAAATAACATCATGTATTATGAAATTTAACAAGATGAAGGGAAAGGAGTTTGAAAAAAATGGTGGATATAAATCCTATCCAATGTTGGCAGAATAATATAGATTAGTGGATGAAATAGGCAAGGTAGGTAACGAAGTGGTTTAAAGTCTAGTCTACCTACCCTACAACAAAATCATGGTGATAAAGTGCCTAGACCTGGACAAGGCCAATCATGATATGACCAAAGTGGATCAAGAAGCATAGATGATAAGGCTCATCTCTCATCAAAATGTTCTTAATGAACACTGTGTATTCGATGTCAACACCCACCCTTGGGAAGTCATGCCCTTCATGGCTATCAGTTCTTTCCACACCCTTATCAAAACCAAATACCCCAATGGCATGAAAAAGGCCATCATCGTGACCATCCTCAAAGAGATCTTAAAATCCCTTGTATACCTGCATAAGGAAGGCCACATCCACACAAATGTCAAGGCAGCCAATGTTTTAGTGGATGCTAATAGATTCATCAAATTCATTGATATTAGAGTCTCCATATTTATTTTTGAATTAGGTGATAGGGAAAAGATGAAGAGGCATACTTGTTCTGGTATAATTTTTTGGATGGCCCTTGAATTCCTTTCAATCGATGACACTAAAGAAGGATATGATTTCAAGGCTGACATTTGTTCATTTGGCATAACTACAATGGAGATAGTTATGGACTACCTACCCTTATTTGAGGTAAAGCCATTAGAAAGAGTAATTAACAATATATTTAGGAGCATGATTCCATAATTACCTGATGTCCAACTCTCAAATTCATGAGCATGTGTCTTGTCCTGACCCATGCTAAAGACACTCTAAAAAAAATACTGAAGCATTCCTTCTTCAAGTATCATGAAAAGACACCTAAATACATTATGGAGCATATATTTTAGAGACTTCAATGACTTTTAGGATGGCTCAATAAATTCAATAATGAGGAATATGGATACTTTAAATCCACATCCCTTGCTGCACAGTTGTTTTCACTTCAAGATCCTCACCCATAGAAGAAAAAAGACTATGAGAAGTGGGATTTTGATATATCCTAAAAAAATATTAGTCATAATTTATGAATTGTAAATTATTCAGAAACTAAAATTGATTTAATGTATAGAAATTTAATGAGAAGATATATCTCTATTCATTTATGATGATTCTTCTTGAGCTAATAATTAGAAAAAAGATAATTTATATGAAATATTTTAATCACCGCTAGATATATCATACAGGTGCTTCATAAAAAAAAATTAGGTTTCTCATTTCATTCATATTATTTACAAAGTTCATCTACTTCATTATTATCAATTCTATATCATTTCATTTATATTTTTTTAATGTCCATGTACTACATTATTGGTAGTTCTATGTCATGGATAATATCTGGCTTATCAAATCTTATGTTAGTGCATATTTTAAAAATTATGCAAGGATAGATAGATGACCCAATAAAATATAAAACATTACAAACTAGAAATGTCCAATGTTATTGATAATACAAAAACTAACTTGAATGGAGAAAATTACCAGAGACCAAATAGTGGAAGGAAGTGAAAAATTAAATAAGAAGAAGAGGCAAAGAAAAATTAACCAAATAGGATAGGCTAGTGGTGTAGATGTAATATAAATTATTTCATGGAGATTACTATATGGAATTTTTTATTAAAATTTTAGAACCTGTGGAAAAAGAACCTTAGTGTCAAGGAGTATAAAAAATATTTCTACAAAATTATTATCAGATCATGTCATAGTGAGAAAAACTAAAATAAGATCATAATGCATCTAAATTTATTGAGATTATCCATTATATAATATCTAATAATGGCTCAAATTCAAACAATAGAGGAGGCCTATCAATTTGCACCAAAAGTAGAGGAGAAGCTTTTGCATAGATAATAGAATAGTGTACAAGGTAGGAGAACATTTGCCAAGTCATAATAGAACCTTTATGAACTAGTTAAAGGCCATATCTTGTAATGTGAAATTGAATAATTTTCAAGATACATCTTCATGAGTTATATTCAATATCCCTAAAGCAGTTTTGAAGGACTTGATGTGTTATTTCATAGTCCTTACCCTCAAGGGAGAAAAGGCAAGAAAATATTTATTTGGGTTTCTAGATAAATCATACATAACTTAAATAACATTGATATCTCAACCTCTTATCCATGTTGTATCTTGAGGGGGAGGTGGTGAAGGGTTATTCAATTATTAATGTTGTTGTTATGGATGAGACATTGGGAGGATAAGAAGATGAGGTTTCTTGCTTGGAGAGAATGATTGGGATCTTAGTCCTCTCCTGACTCCCTTATTAGACCTTGATTTTCTATGTATTTCCAAAGGTGGTAACAACAAGTTATCATCTGAGGTAGGCCTTGTTAATCTTCTAGGCATTTCCAATGCAATTCAAGTGGACATTTCTCAAAAAGATAGAGGTGTAAGTGTTGGCCCTCCTTCTAGCACCACTTTAAGTATCCTATTGATTTGGGTTTTATAAACACCCTAGTAACCTTATGAGTTAGTCTCTAACATTTTAGGATCGATGAAATATTTGACACTAGGGCATGAGTTTCTAGGTGTTCAATTTTATAGTAACCTATTGGTGGAATAACAATACAAATTGTTTACCATAGATGAGTTGACTATGGATAGATCTGGATGTAATTAAGGTGAATGGAAAGATAATGGTTTTAACTAAAGTGGGTATAATTTACAAAAATAAACTATAAAAATAAGGAGAGGTAAGGTAGAAAAGAGGCCTGTGGACCACACAAGATCAAAAACCCTTCAAAACTAGCACTTGAACTAAGGCAGGACAATAAATTAGAAGACTAATATTTTTTTTAAGATGTTATAACACACCAACAATCAAACATTGTATGGAGTCAAAGGGAACTAAAACATAATATAATTAAACATGCATAAATTAAAGGTTGTTGTGTTTGATAGATTGTTATTACACATCTACAAAGGGGGATTATAATTAGTATGCAAAAGCCATTCAAATCAGCTATAACTTAAAATAAATAAGTATATTAAATAAGATAATTCATACACAATCAAATAATTAAGATACCAAAATGATAACACATCTCAAGTAATCCACATAATTAGAGAAGATTCAAGATTTACACACAAAGATCAAGTCAAGCAGAACTTCTCATTAATTCTTATTAATCTTAGTAGCCAAAAATTATCTTCCTCCTAGGATTGGGAGGTTAAGAATATATATATAAGCTTAGGATGGGTAAGGCATCATCTCTTCAAGCCTCATAAAAAATTAAAAGTACAAAATTAGAACTATGTTCAAGATTATGCAAGATATGCATGTACCATGACCATATTTAGAACAATCTCCTTAGCTAGAAATACAATATGCATATAAGGTAAATGGGTTGGGAATTAAATATCAATATTAATAATAACATGTACATACATAACTATTTTTAGATCATGGTGTTGATGTGGCATTGCTAAGTGAAGAGGTTGATGGAGTAAGTGTACTTGTAACTAAAGTAATTACTAGAGGTCCTTTTGGGATCAAAATTGGGCATGTTGAAGTTTGTAAAACTATGAATCCCAAAAATTGAGAGCTTTGTGATATTGGGGGGCCACTGACATCCAGTTGTGTGCATGGAAATAACCTTGAAGCTACTTCTTTGGCTCTCAATTATTCAAATAATGTAAAAATTATGTCAAACTCATTATTTATAATATCCAAATTGAGTAATGAAGGTTTTAAGATCTTGATAGCCTCAAACATGAACCTTTCCTTCTTAGCTTTTGAATTCAATTGCTAATGCTTCTACCTTTATTACTCTATCTTTTTCAAAACCAACCACCTGTAATATTTCTTTGTTAATTATATATATGATGCCCTCAAATTATTTGTCTGTAGCCACTTGAAGAAGGTTCTAAAAATTAGGTATATTGACCATTTCTCCTATACGGGTTATTACATTGGTAACCCTCATATCTGCCAAAAATTTTAATGCCTCACTCTCATGGTTGAGAAAATGCTCTATAAAGGTTTTCATTTGCTTATGCCAATTAAGGGACACATCCTTTCATGAAATTACATAATTAAAGCACTAAGAAGCATCCATGCTAGTACTAAGATTTAACTAGTGGAAATATTTGGTCCTAGAGAATTAAACCAAAAGAATTAATCTTTTTTTCTAATTCTTTCATTTGATTCCAAAATGTAACAATAGTTGCCTTGCTATATTGACTCCCTGGCCTGTAAACACTGATATTATACAACTTGGTATGTACACTTTGTACATCAACAATAATCTCTTGAGGTTCTTATATGATTTGCATTTGTTGGAACCTTTTCAAGGCATCCTCTTTGCTTTGAAACATTTCCTTCCTTATTGCCCCTATAGAATCCATAAAAGAATTGATATTTTAAATATACTTTGTGGTGTCATTTGGATTTATTTTGGGCTTCTTTTGTAAATGGAAAAAATTCTACATTTATTCAAACTCCACTTCTTTTATTTTTGTGTTTAGCACCTCCTCTTCCTTACTCTTTGAATAGTCCCCCTCTACTTATCAAACTAAGTGGAGACCATGGGAAGTTAAATCATGACTAAATTATGCCTTTCATCTCTAACATAATGAATTTATCTCACCCCTTGGGGAATAATGAGTTCTTCCATTTTGACTTCTTGATTTGGGCCTAAAGATAGAGAAGTCATAGGAGAGGGTGTAATCAAAGGAGGTGCTAAGGATGCACTTATTTGAATAGGAAACTGGAGGGGTATTTAAAAAACCCTCTCCCATGGAAATGTTTCTATCATGGATGTTATTTTAGTCAATAATTTAGTTAGACATGAGGTAATTTATACAATCATTATATATATTAGAATGGTCAGTGGCTATGGCATGGGGAGTTCCAATTGGGCTGAATTTTTTTTGTAGGACTAGTGGCATATGAGGATTGAAGATAGAAACACTAACCAAATTCTCAAAATGGACTACCATGGGATTCCTTACTAATTTTGGATAAGAATGAATAGTTGAATCAATAGTAGTACTATTAGTTCTAGATAAAATAGCCCCAAGAATAACTAGGGGCAAACTTGAAACTATGATTTTAATATTAGAAATTGAAGAAATAATAGAGGAGATAACCTTATCAATGCTCTAGATCTGATCTTGTGTGAGGACTTACTGATATGATAAACTAGCCAAGGATTATTTCATTCTCTATTCTCCCAGAATCAAGGCTTTGGATTTTCCTAGCTCAACCTCTTCATCATCTAGTTGTACATTTGTGTTTGTTTCTAGTTCTTCCCACTTAATTGCTTCATCGTCATCTAGTTATTCATCCATGGGATAATCAACCAAAGATATTACATGCTTGGGTTATTTTTATTTTATTGGTCCTATTGTATCCACTACATCCTCCACTTCTTCTTCCTCTTTAATAGATTCTTCTAAGATTGGGAGACCAAGTGATGTCCTTTATTCTAGTTTCTTATCTTTGGAGGAAGTGGGAAAGTCTTTTTGATTCCTCTAGTAAGTGAATGTGGATGGAGTGGAAGGTGGATGAGATGGGGGAATAGATGAAGGAATAATAGTGGTATAAAGTATAGGTTGTGGCAAAGAAGTGGTAGATGTGACACCAATGGTGGTATAGGTGGTGAATGGTATTGACATGGATATGGAGGGCATGGAACTTGCCTGGGGAGACTTAAGATATTGATGAGAATATAGAGTAGTTGGAATGGATAGGAAATCAATCTTTAGAAACTTAGGTAGAGTCATCTGAGTGACTGTAGTGAGGGGTGGAAAATGTGTCATCGCTAAAGAGCTCTTCCTTTGTTCCCCTAGAGAATTTTACCTATTCCTTCTAGTGGTTGTTTCCAAAGCCTAAATATTAGATTCTACTAATGTAGAAGGGACTTGGGGACCTAGGAGACACCTTAGAATTTCCATCCTTATTAAAGAGTTTGATTCTCTTTGAGTGTTAGATTCATTTGGTTGTTTATCTATAGACACTTATTAAGGGGAGGGAGGTTGATCATGTGGCTGAGTGCCTTGTAGTTGAATTGGAGGCCATTGATGGATCCATGTAGCTTATGCTTTCTCTTCAATTACTTTAGGATCATACTAAAGGCCTTGATCCCAATCCATAGATATTGACTTGTTATTAATTCTCATAGATACTTACACTAGTAGAAAATTAATAATAAATGATTAAAAAACTACTAAAAATTGCATATAAATGACTAAGTTTGGTCACGTGACCATTAGTAGTTTATTGCCGATCATTTATAACGTGACCAAATTTATGACTAAACCATTTTTATTCATTTATTGGTTGTTTTGATTGATCAATTTGGTAGTATATTTGGTAGTTAATTTAGTCATTGATTGTTATTAACTGGTCATTTATTTAGTCATGGTAGTCATTTATTTAGTCATTATAATCATTAATTGCCATCAATTGGTAGTATATTTAGTCTTTTTATTCACTAATTTCCATCTATTGGTTGTATATTTAGTCATTTTAATCATTATTTTGCTGTCAACTTGTCATATATTTAGTCATATTTATTCACTGATTTCCATCAATTGGTAGTATATTTAGTCAATTTAATTATTAATTGACGTCAATTAGTAGTATATTTAGTCATTTTAATTGCCTAATTTTCATTAATTGGTAGTAAATTTATCCATTTTAATTTTTAATTGCCGTCATTTGGTAGTTTATTTAATTATTTTTGTTTACTGATTTCTATCAACTAGTATTATATTGATACATTGTTTATTAATTGCATAATCATTATATTTTTTTTCCACAATTTTTTTTTTGTAATTTTATTCATTAAGATCAAAATTAAATTGCACAGATGCTAAAGAAGCATTTGATTAAGCTGAAAACCATATGATGGTCCTGCATTTACAAACCATAACCAAAGAAAAAAGAGATACAAATAGTCATTAGGACAATGATGCACCCACACATCAATGCCACCAAGAAACAAATAAGAGGACAAAATTACAGCCAAGAATAAACAACCCAACAATAATTTTTAAAAAAATAACCAAAAAAACATAGAAGAAACCAAGAAACAACCCATAAGAAAAAACTAGAAGAACCAACTCCTATAAGGGAAGCAAGCACATTGCAAAAGCACCATGAAGTAGAGAGAACCAAAAAAAAAAAAGGCCAAGTAAACCCCAAAGGGGCCAAGAAAATAAAGAGATAATATGTTAATAGAATGTAGTATGAATGATGGAGGATTGCATCATAACTTGTTCTTCCATAATAATCCAATCAGCCATATTCATTCCCAGACCCTCTTTTGACAAACCATCAGCCATATCATTCCTTTATCTATAAATATAAGATGAATTAAGGGAAAGGAACCTAGATTGAAGACCACAAAACTCATTAAAAAGGGGTTGAAGTGTGAAATATATTAACACATATTCCTTCTTAAGCCATTTGATCACAAGCAAGGAATCCCTAAAAACCTGAAGATGTAATAATCCACGTTCCAAAGTCAATGTGAGAAGCAATTTAAGAGATATCAGTTTGGAGAAATTATTAGTGCCATGCCCTATCCCAGATTTGTATCTTAAAACATGAGAATCATAAAAATAAAGTACACCACTAGCTCCTCCCATCAAAGGGTCTCCTTGAGAGGACCCATTAAAGAAAGACCAGGCCTTCCTCCTATCAATTACTTCTTCCACAATCTACCTAGGAACTTTGGTAGACACCACATGCTTGTAGAGTCCAGATATGTTATAACCTTGGCTAGCACATTGCAATGGAGAAATGTCTCTATCTTTAAAAATCTTAGCATTCCTCACCAACCATATACCCCGAGCCATAATTAGTGGGAGAGCACCATAATTTTTATAAACAACATTCCCACATCAATTTTTTAAACCCTTCTCTATAGTGTTCCCATGCCACACATACGTCAATCCCGTCATGCCTTCAATTTCTAGCCAAACCTTTTTGAAATAGTCACACTACTAGTTTAGTAGTAAATTTTCATTTATATGATTTGAATATTTTTTTATATATTGAAGATCGATTACTAATATATGCATCTAGGATGACAAAAAATTACATAGTATCAAGTATAACAAAGAGCAAAAGTGGGGCATCCCCCACCTGAAGACCTAACAATCGATATTTCAATATAAAATTAGCTTTGTAGAGGCAGCCCAAAATCCAAAGGAACAAATAGTATCAGGAGATAAGGCACCAATCAGGCAACTAAAAAAAAAGAACCAAAAGTTTTTCAAATATGATTACCAAAAAGGCAACTAAGACAAACACATACAAAACAACATGGTAAGAGCAAGCACAAAACATAAAGAAGCCCCCCAAGGGTGGTAGGGTCACAACTGTAGGTCTAACACCCTGTTATAAGAGATGCCTTTTCTATCATGGATACCATCTAATGTAGTCAACGTATTCCCATCTGATAAGCATTTGTCCCTAGAATTTATGTTTAGTTGATCAACTTATTCCAATAAGCCTTTCATATTGCTCTACCTTACATATTCAAACACATCTTCCACATCCATAGAAGCCCCACCCTCAATCAATTTATCTAGTTTTCCTGAGAAGGTATTAATGTTTTCATTGATCTATTGCCAAATACTTGCCTATGATCCCTAGAGAGAGACATCATGAAGGGGAGTCTAAGTCATGGGGTCAACCAATGCATTCTCATCACTAGTTTCTAGGTAGATGTTGAGTTAAAAAGGTGTGAATGATTCTTTTGCCTCCTTAATAATACACCAAATAGGGTCTTTATCATAGAGATTTTGAGTATCAATTTTAATTATCATTGTCCACTCACCAATGCCATTATTATCTAACTTAGAAGGGGTGATATATTCCTACATAGGATTGTTCATTTGATCAAAGTAGAAATATTTTATATATTCCCACTTAAACTCTAAGATCTGGATCTCTGCTACTATCAAATGAGACATGACCCAATCTAGGTGGGGGCTAAATCTAGGGTATCCTCTAGAGTCAATTAGAAACTCTGAAGTAACTTTGAGGAGGCCTATTCTTATAAATCATTAAAGCTGGCCTTGTAGAATCTTCAGTTGAAGGAAATTTTGTAAAGATAAAAATGGAAGAATGACTTCAATTGTGAAGTTATTAAGAACTCTTGCCTTCCCTTGAAATACCTCCAAGTTCCTTTTTTTCCATAAAAACCAAAGAATTTTAGTAGAGAAAATAAGCCAAAATTTATGAAAAAAGGAAGAACTTTAATTTTAGGACAAGCATATCCAAAATCAATATTTAACCATCCAAGCTCATAACCAAAAATAAAATTCTAAGGTTTAATAAATATTTACCACAAATTGGATGTGTATGAACAAGAATAAAAAAATGATCAATCGATTCAATATCACTACGAAAGGCACAAAGAGGATTAACAAAACCATAATTAAGAGCATCTAGTGATATTAAAACCCTAGTGTTCATGTGACTAAGGGATCTTCTAGTATTCTCAATTTTCAATTCTTCCCCAAGGGGTTTCAATGCCTACAAAATGAAGTTCCAAAGCTGAATTGACACATTCTTAATGTCCACCCATCTAGGGGAATTTTTGAAGATGAGGTCATTGCAATCCATTTTAGGAGACCAAGGGATGACCTTGAAAATTGACTGGCCAACATTCCATAGGGGCTTATTGATATCCTTGCATTTCATATTAGAGTTTTTAAACAAAATAATGAAAACCACTGACTGCAACATCCTATAAAAACTAATATACTTGCCCAATTTTTTTCCCCACATAGCATTTAACCAATTATCAAAGAAATTCCTCAACGAGAGTACATTTTTGTTTAAACAAATAAAAAAATCCCAACATTTGAAATTCTAGTTTCCTCTTTTTGAAGGTCAAGTTCCATGGAAACATTGGGAGTGATGGTCATGGTGATAGGGGCCAAGGGGTATTATTGATTTGGCCTTCCCTAAACTGAAGATTGCCATTATCTTCCTTTCTAGTCATAAAATCCACTCCTTTTGAATATATAGCCACTTCCTCCAACTATAGGATTTCACTAAATAGATACTTCAGAGGTTTAGACGTTTTAGTTTCCACCTGAGCTACACTATGGTTATTGCTCAAAGTATCGTTGCCAATATCACCCCTCACAACAAAACTTTCTTCATTAAAACTACCATGCTCCTCCCTCTCTGTACACTCCCAACTGTCAAATCTGAGAATTACCATATCCTTCAATTAATACATGTAATAAAATTACTTAAATATTCATACAAAATGATTTTATATTATGCAGAATAATCAAATATGAGAGATCACACAATAATAATTTATAGTAGAACAAAATAGTGGATAATATAGCAAAGCCACTTCGAGGGGGCAACCTCCACATCAATGCACTAATATAAAAATACTTAACATAATGAATAAAGGCTAACCACTACCTCCTAATATAGTCTACTTAACCAAGGTTATTCCATCGGTTGACATATATAAGAACATAGAGAAATGTAATAAGTAAATAAAAGAGGTATGTAAGCCACAAGTTGGCCACACATATCTCTAGACACACCAATGGTTAAGGGCATAACAAGCCCTTACCCTTCAAAAAAATGTTATCCTCAACATTGTGGCAACTCTAGATGGTGTTTCACAGATGCTTCATCCTCCCAAGGGCATTTTCACATGGTAGATTCTTCCATTTGATCAGGTACTTTGTAATTGCTTTGAAATGTAGCTGCTTGGTGCACCTTTGAAGGATCACCTCAAGATCAAGAACAACTCTACCTTACTCATCCAATTATG
This sequence comes from Torreya grandis, assembly GCA_037957365.1. Classification (NCBI taxonomy): domain Eukaryota; kingdom Viridiplantae; phylum Streptophyta; class Pinopsida; order Cupressales; family Taxaceae; genus Torreya; species Torreya grandis. The sequence continues at coordinate 2,622,241 of JARHVA010000880.1, forward strand.
GTAATTCTATTTGAATTTCAACTCTATGTCTAATGACTTTTTTTAGGCATGATGCATGAATAATTGGATGTATGCAAGTGGATGAAGGAAAATCTAACTTGTAGGCCACACTGCCAATTTTATGCAAGACCTGATAAGGCCCATAATATTTAGGGGACAACTTGTTATCCTTTTTTTGTTGATTCAATGACATCTATTTGTATGGATACAAGCAAACAAAGACCCAATCACTAATGTTAAAATGCCTCTCACTTCTATGTTGATCTTCCTGTTGCTTCATGTGATTCTGGGCCATAGTTAAATTTTCATGTAAACTTAAAATGACCTCTTGTTGATGGTGAATATGTTCTTCAACTACACAAACCTTAGGATGGACCTTAAAATTTGAAGTTATGGATCAAGGATGGTATCCATATAGTGCTATAAAATGAGACATTTTAGAATAAATATGAACAAAAGTATTATACCACCATTTAACAAGTGGCAATCAATGAACCCTTTTATCCTATTTATTATAAATAAAACAATAAAGATATCCTTCTAGACATTTGTTGAATACCTCAATTTGTCCATCATATTGAGGATGATAGGATGAACTATGAGCCAATTGGATGCCCAAACATGTAAATAACTTAGTATAGAAATTACTAGTAAAAATGGGATCTCTATTACTAATAATGATCTTAGGGGTCCCGTGCAGTTTGTGAACTATATTAAGAAAAGAAGTAGCTACTGTACTAGAAACAAATGGCTGAGATAATGAATAAAAATGATCATACTTATTGAGATGATCTACAAAAACCATGATAACATTTTTACCATTAGATCTTGGTAACCTTGTAATAAAATCCATAGATACCTCTTCCCAATGCTGCCTAGGGATGGATAAAGGCTATAAAAGACCTAGGGTTTTTATGGTTTTGCCCTTGTTTTGTTGACAGATCATACATTTAGCCACATATTTTTGGATATCCCCCTTGAGACCTCCCTAAAAAAAATCATGCTTGATTCTGTGATAGGCTTTTAAAAATCCTGAATGACCCCCAATTGGAGTTGCATGAAGTTCTTGAAAGATTTTTTGTTTAAGAAGATAATTCTTACATAGGTAAAATCTATCTTTATAGCATAATGCATTACCTTTCCATGTGAATTTTTCAATCCACCTAAACCTTGCTAAAGATATTGAATCAAATCATGGGAATAACTATCATGTTCCCATTTTAATCATGCTTCCTCTAGCCAATCTGCCTACAAAATAGTTATGACACATAGCAATGCTTTAACTGATTCATCTTTTCTAGATAGTGCATATACCACCACATTGTCCTTGCCTTTTTTGTAGACTATTTTAAAATCATAGCCTAACATATTAGTTACCCATTTTTGTTATTATTCAGATGACAACCTTTGTTCTAAAAAATATTTGAGACTATCATGATCAGTCTTTACCTAAAAGTGATGACCCATCAAATAAGGTCTCCATTATTTGACTGCATACAAAATGACCATCATTTCCTTCTCATAAATGGGCTTTTACTAATTTTTACCCTTTAGTTGATGACTTTCAAATGCAAGTGGTCTACCTTCTTTCATGAGTATAATACCCATACCATACCCAGATGCATCACATTCAACCACAAAAGTCTTAAAAAAAAATAGGAGTGGCCAATACTGGAGTAGTGAACATAGACAATTTCAATTATTCAAATGCCTAGGTAGCTACAACAGTCCAATGAAAAGATTATTTCTTTAACAAAGAGGTGAGTGGGGCTACAATACTACCATAATTTTTGACAAACCTTTGATAGTAACCAGTAAGCCCCAAAAATCCCCAGAGTTGCTTGACTGTCTTAAGAGTTGCCCAGTCCACCATTGCTTATTATTTTTTAGGATCCACTTTCAATCCTTCATAAGACACCAGATGACCCAAATATTCAACCTCACTAGGCACAAAAGTACAATTGGAAGGTTTGGCATACAATTGATTTTGCTCTAAAATGGAGAGTATTTGTTTCACATATTACAAATGGTCTTCCCAAATTTTACTATAAATGAGGATATCATCAAAGAATACCCAAAAAAAATTCCTCAAAAATGGCTTTAAAATAGTATTCATCAAACTCTAAAAAGTAGATGGTGCATTTGTTAGACCAAAAGACATAACTAAAAACTCATAATGGCCCTCATAAGTCCTAAAAGTGGTTTTGGGTATGTCTCCATCACAGATATAGATTTGATGATACACAAAATGTAGATCTAACTTGGTAAAATAAAGAGCACCATTCAATTCATCTAGTAAATCATCAATGATAGGAATCAAAAACTTATATTTGATAGTGTACTTGTTGAGTTCTCTATAGTCAGGGCACATCCTCCAGGTCTCATCTTTCTTTCTCACCATGAAAATTGGTGAAGAGTATTCGCTTTGGCTATGGTGAATGATTCTTGCATCCAACATCTTTTTTACCATCTTTTCAACTTCACTTTTTTAGGCATAGGGATACTTGTATGGTCTAATGTTGGGTGGTATAATGTTAGGAATAAGTGTGATAGCATGATCATGCATGCGACTAGGTGGAAGTGCTTTTGGCATGTATCCAAAAATAATAGAATGAACATCAATTATTTATTGTAGATCAAGAGGTGGAGATGGATGAGTTGGTTATACTTCCATAAAAAACAAGCAAGCTACAAATCCCTTAGCACCCTTACAGAGAATCTTTGTCATTTGATGGGAGATAACAAGTTGTGGAGATTTAGCCTTTAATACCCTTAGCTCAAATGTCCTTTCTTTAGAATGAAACCGTATGAATAATTATTTAAAATTCATCTAAATAGTGCCCAAAGTGGTGAGCCACTAGACTCCCAGAACAATATTAGCTCCACCCATGGGAATAAAAAACAAAGGATAATATAATAAGTAGTCTCCCATGTCCAACTTAATATTATGACATTTTATTGAAAAATTGATAGTACCACCATCTATAATCATAACCTAAAATTCTACAGCTGGATAAATGAAACAGTTCAAACAAGCAACCAACTTAATGTGGATGAAGTTGTGTGTGCTCCCAAAATCAATCAAGATAGTGACCTTCCATTTATTAAGGAAACCCATCACCTTAATAGTTTGGGGAGTACTAATACCTGAAAGGGAATGATAATAAATAGTAGGCTGAGAGTCTTTAGATTCTACCTCAAGAACTTTTGCATCCTCATCATGTACTTCTGCATCATTTTCATCATCATTGGCACCTTCAATGTAAAATAGCTTCTTTTTAACACAATGATAGTCTTTGATGCATTTTCTATCAAAACCATAACACAACCCTTTGGCTCTCTTCTCCTCAATTTGTCATTGTGTTAATATGGTGAGCTATGGAAATGATGGTGTTAGAAAGTTATGATCATAACTAGTAGTGATTATTTTCCTTTTGACCATCTCTTTTTCTTCTATCATGTGTGCCTTAGGGATAACATCTAATACAGATGTTGAGTTAAACATTTGAACCTCGAATTAGATGCTATCTTTGAGGCCACCCAAAAATAGTTCAGTGAACTGTAAAGAGAGATTTTGAAAATGATGAATATAATCCTTCATAGTTCCTATTTGTTGTAGCTTGTCTAATTAGCTAAAATAGTTCTCAAAGACATTATTTTGATAATGAAATGACAACTCCTTAGTGAAAATAGTCCATGTAATAGGAGAACCATTCTTTTTCTTTCGAGCTCATAACCAATGATACCAGATAAATTTCTTAGGTTCTAGATACATGGATGCCACTATCACCCTATAGGAACTAGGGGTTTGATGTAACTCAAATAAATTCTCAATTTGGGTAATCCAAGTGAGAGGATCCTTAGCATCAAACTTACACATATTCACTTTTGGAAACATCAGTTTCATACCAGCATGAAAGTTATTAAGAGGAGGATTTGATTGTTGAAGTGGAAGGTTGTTGGGCTGAAACTAAGATGTAAGGGCAATCAACTATGTTGTGATATGCTACAATTCATTATGAACCCCATTAATCTCTTTGTACATCCCTGAAACATCAGCTTGGACTACAACAAAGTCATCATGCCTCACCAAGTTCTTTATGTCTACTTGAAGCTAAGAAATTAATAGATTTGAAGTTCTAGATTCCATGTCATCGGCAGAAGGAGTCTTAGGAGTTTCTTGCCCCCCCTTTTCTTCATTGAGTACCCAAACCTGCCATATACAAACCATAGGAGGGTTTTCACCTCAAAAAAAGTGTACCAAAAAATGGTACCATTGCGATCACCTTGTCAAAATGAATCTAATGACTACCTTTGCACACTAGGGTAAAAATTTTGGTACCAAAAAAGTGTATAGATAGAATATACCATTGCGATCATCTTGTCGAGATGAATCTAATGACTGCAGCTGTGCAAGGAGAATTTTTTTTCCTAGACTTTTTTTTAATTATTTTTTTTCAAAAAAGAGTTTTAAGCAATACTACATTGACGAAAAAAATTAATTCTTCCCAGATTGCAAGTTATGTTTTTTCACTTTCACCACTTGTAGAAGCCACGCCTCTCTAGATCAAAAAAAATGCTACAAGAAACTTGCCCAAATCAAAGCTCTGATACCACTTGTAATGAAATTACTTAATATTCACATAATGATTTTATATTATGCATAATAAGTAAATATGAGAGATCATATAGTGATAATCGATAGCAGATTAGAATACTAGATAATATAGCTAAGCCACTTCAAGGGGGCAACCTCCACATCAATGCACTAATAGCAGATTACTTAACATAATAAATAAAGACTAACCACTACCTCCTATATATAGTCTATGTAGCCAAGGTTATTCCATAGGCTGACCTATCTAAGAACATAGAGAAATGTAACAAGTAAATAAAAGAGGTATGTAAGCCACAAGTCAGCCACACATATCCCTAGACACACCAATGGTTAAGGGCGTAACAATACAAACAAGCCCTTTACAAAATCTGAAAATTATGAGAATAGAGGCCAAGGAAAGGATGTGTGTGTTAGGAGAACATAGATTCCAAGGCATCCCACATGAGAATTTGCACCCCGTGATATGTATATTTAGTTGTCACGATATTGCAGTAAGCATTTCTACATTGACCTATATGTTCTGTCATCCTGTGCATACCTTTGTTGATTACTATGGTAGTGTAGTATTGGATTTTTTATGTATTTTAGGTGAGAATATAGGGGTATATTATGAATTCTTAGTTTTTAGTGTTAGTCAAACCTAAGAGATCATTTATTTGTTTGTAATGAGGAGGCTTAGTCAGGTAGAGAGAATTTTAGCATAAGAATCAGGGCTTTAGTCATTAGGCTCAAAGCTAGTTATGATAATGAAACTAGGAAATTTTTTTAGGTTCTAACATAGGGGTTGTCATTTTTCAAAAAAAATTCTAATTATGGAACCCTTGTACCTTGAGTTTTTTTGTCTTATAATTCATCGTTGAACTCTTTTTTCCAGTTCCAATCTTTTAAAGTTCTCACACTATAAGTTGATGAGGATATTTACGTTAGGGGGTTAATTGATCAACACCTTTGCCATTGATGTCAAAGGGGGAGAATTAAAGTAGTAAAACATAGCATGATCTAGAACAACATGGCAGTACTAAAGTTAGGGGGAGCATAACAGTAAGGGGGAGAATGATAGGGAATTATACATGTCTTTTCACACATTTTTTTTTAATAGTATAGGTTAAATATTTTGTTCACCTAATGTTAAGATATCTATATGTATTATTAAATCATAGATGTTCATTATTTTTCCTTCACACAAGCATATTCAGTGCATGTGGAGGCTAGAAGTTATATTATAAACTAAATCTATCCAAATATTAGAGAAATGATTACAATTTATTGCCAGGATTTTAAAGAGTTATTTACTTTCACAGGTATCTTGTTTCATTATTTGATACCTTTAGACCTTGCTTGCTTCTTTTCATATCTAGGAGTTCTATAAAAGTTAGAATAATCTAGCATCTAGAAAACGTATAAGACATACAAGAAATTATATTCTAACTAAACAAAATTAATTTCAACCAAAGTAAGAAAATTAAGAATAATGATTGAACCTAACTTTAAATACACATCAATTCAACATTTAACATCTTAGGTTTTGTATACAATGTACCAATAGAATAATGATGATTACATTAAAAAATGAATCAATAAAACAAGAGTGAATAAACACACTTATACTCAAATATTTATTACATTCAATAATAAATTACAACATACATATAACCAAAGTTTAGGTGACAAGCTAACAATTTAAGGTGACAAGCTAGTTAAAGTGACAAAACATCATCATAATCATCTACATTGATAGCAAGATCAGAATCTTGATTACTCATGTTTGCATCTACTTGATTTTCTTCCTCATCCTCATCTATGACATGTAATACATTCTCTCTCCCAATCTCTTCATTGGTAATCAAAATCTCTTATTCAAACACTCCATCATCATCTTCATCCACTTCTTCGAATGTTTCTTGTAAATTAACATATTGTCCATCAGGCATTATATCGATAACTTCAATGATTTTTTATTTTGAATGAGACTCTATTTGAATGGCATATGACCATAATGGGATTATTACATCATCAATTAGAAATGATTGGTTAATTTGAAGAGGGGAAACATACAACTCATTTATCTTTGATAAAAATTATCATGTATTTGCGCATACAAATCCATACTCATAAAATTATACTATGGATGGTTTGATCCACTTACATTTTAATAATATAGGACTATTTTCACTAAAATCCACTTGAATAATTTCTTGGATGAATCTAACATAAAATTTATTCTCAATTTCATGAAGAAATTCAGCACTAACAACACAATCACAATTTATCTTTCATTTGTCTTTCTCTTCCACTCTTAAATGACTAACATAGGCCCACATTCCAATAAAATGCCTAGATCATAAATGTACAGATTTTGAAATCTCACCATCCTCTATTGTTATATCTTGACCTTTTTCTTTTGCATCACTAACTACATTAACAATCCATTCTTCAAAATTTGGAAAAGAATCACCTCCAATCAAATCATGACGTCTGCACTTTTGAGGTCAATGTTGCATCCAAGTTTGATTCTCTTATTCATATTCTATACATATAATATTAATGTATAAATAGTAATATTAATAATATAAATGTGTAAATGCCATTGATTACATAAATTATTATGTAATTTTTTTTACTTATGCTACTTATCGAACGAAGATTTGTTTTGAAGAATATAGGCATGTATCACTCTTATTTCTTGATGTGATAGCTTGAAGTGACATCCATTTCATTCTAATACTTCACTTGTAACTCTTTCATCTCCATCATCATCCCATACATGTCGATTGACATTTTAAAATTCCTTCATATATTCTGTGCAAAATCCCATGGCATCTTGCATTGAATTTCCCTCAGACATGCTACCTTTTGGTTTTTCCCTAGTACAATTTTTCTTTTCAAAACCTTCATATGTCATTCTATATGATACATCCATCTCATTCTTACTAGGCCACAATGCTCTAGTTAACATTCTAGATGTATCAAAAGATGCATAGAAATGATAAAGATTGTTGGTGGAAATTCCTGTTCCAATAGACAAAGGACTTCAACAACCTCCTCCCTCAAACTATCAAAGTTAAAAGGATCTAATACATGTAAAATCATTCTCTTTAATATTAGGCCCAAACTTATAATTTCCAATCTTGGCCCCTTTGCCAAACTTTATATATTTACCATAATAGGTAAAATATTCTCGATTATGACATGAATTTTGGGATAACTAACATATTTTATTTATAGGTCATTATTTTGGTCTAACATTGTGTCTTTCAAGTTTCCCCTGAAGATTATTGGTCAAAATAATATTAATTGTCTTGGAATTTACCTCTTTTTGAGTGCCACTTAAAAACTACTAACCGTGTACTTGTAGGCAGCTCATCAAAGATTCCTTATGGCTCTTTAAAATCATTTTTGAATTATTTTGTATATAATTTTAATATTTTCTTATATATATCTCCTTGTCTTGTATATTTTTTCTTGCATCTTGTATATACATCACACACCTAATCTTAATCGATTAATTAATCTTTTTTGGCTTGCCTAATTGTATCCTGAGGGATACGGTTGGTGTATGCTCTCCCCCTTAAATTTTTATGGTGATTCTTGGGGATAAAAAAACCATCTATAAACCCTTAAATTTTTATTTTTATGAGTTGGTAATGTGGATTTCATCACTATGCACTAAACCAAACTTCATGTTTCAATGGAGTCTAAAGATCAGGAGATCTATCGTTCAACACCAAAATAGAATTCCCCATAAAGGGTTATATGGATTGAGGGATATTTAATCTCTAAGATACAAGGTGGTTAGATAAAATATTATATAGACTTGGGCCCCACTTTATCTTCACATATATAGGGGATGCACCTAGAGATCCCATACAAACCTAGCATAGTGACCTTTTAGCCATAACAAACATACTACTGTCAGAGTCAATATGAGCTCCTTAGTAGTCATCATGTGTAAATGGGGTTAAGAGGGCTCAATTGATTCCATAATGGGCCATTGGTCTATCACCTCACCCATGAATCTATTTGATGGTGCAAGTGTCGAGTTACACACCCATTAGTTTATTAATCATAGGTTTTGTGGATTGCATGCTTGGGTTTGTGTTGTGCTAAACTAGTGTTGTTTGTGAGCTGAGTCAGCTTTTACCTAAACCTATACATGCATATATAGGTATTTTCACAACCCTTTTTGTAAATCCTATCATCCTTTTTAACATATCAACCTATCATATTGTACATCCTTTCCATCATCCCCTTGTACATATTGTCTTTATATATTCTTCTTATTTTCCTATCCCACCTTCTATATTATCCTAATCATACCCACTCATCATTGGTCATACCCCATCACCACCTTGTCTTAATATCCTCCTAGTCTAACCATTCCACCCATCTTTGGTCATCACCCCATCACTTATATATTCTCCTCATCATCTTGTGCATCCTTGTCTTACCTCCTTGTCCATATCTTTATTCTTTTGTACATCTTTCTAGTCACATTCTATCCCAGTCTTACTCATCATTGGTCATACCCCTTGCCTATCCTAATCACATATTATCTCACTATCCACATCTTATCCTAAGTCCATACCCCATCAGTTATCTTGACCTTGCCTTCATCACCCATTTAGTCTACTCCTATCCTATCCTAGTTGGCTCTTTCGATCATATATAGTCCAATTCATCCCCATCTCATTTTACGTTACCCTTTCATCATTTCATCATCAACTATCATCATACTTATACTTGTCCCATTATCATATCACCTTCATCACATAATCATATCCCATCCCATCTTGAAAAATTCAGTCTAAGGTTTTGAGCTAGTCTTATCCATCCTTATCATCCTATCATCCTAGTCCACTATCATTCATCATTTTCTTAGATCTCATACCCTAGTCAATATTATTCTAGAATATTATCACTTTGTCATCATCAATCTATCAAAATCATCAATCTTCAATCTAGTCATCTTACCTATTCATAGCTAGCACCCATTATACCATCCTCTTACTAGCTTGAACCTAGGCACCCATTACATCCCCTATCCTTTTGATATCTTGACAACTATTCATTATTGATAGGTCATTATCACCTATTATACTATCATACCTATAAATCTTTAATCCATTATTCTATCTCATCATCATCACCTATCATACTAACTCAGTCCTTCCAACCTACTTTGTTTAAAAAACCATCTCTAATCCTTAGCCTAACTCCATCATGCATCATCTATCAATCATCACCATGAAGCTAGACCCCACTTTTGTCAATCAATACATATCTACCAATAAGGATGATATCCTCTTAAGACCCATTATGATGGGTGTTCCACTTCTCAAAGGTGTTGATCCCCTTCAATTCATTGCACCTCCCATCCAAGCCCCTTCATGTGAGTCCTGTACCAATCCTCCATCCCTTAGTCACAAATGATAGAATTCCCATTCTCATACTATTAAAGGTAATCCAATCTTGGCTACCTCATCTACTTTCAACCCATCCACCCAATCACATCAACACACATCTAATCACAAGTCCAATGTTTGACATATTGGTCACAAGGTGAAGTAGGCCCTTATAATCCCCTTCCTATGTCTTTGGAAGCACTTTTCTAATAATTTTTTACCACTAACATGATGGTATATCCACCCATAAGACATATTAATCCCACTAAGCCTTTTCCATCTAAGTATAAAGCTAACCAATATTGTGTATATCACCAAACTTGGGGGCATACCATTAATTGATGCTATGACTTCTAAGACTATGTCCAACACCTCATCAACCATGGTAACATAGTAATAGAGGATGAACTAGATGCATGTATATCCCTGGGTGAACAAGAAAAATAATGCCAAGTTTCCATTCCTGATCACAATCAAACCCTTCCCATTCCAAGCCAAGGTTAAGGCACCACTCTCAACTCTGACAAATCCTCAATCAAAGTCAAGTTTACTCCCTATGAGCCTAGTCCTCACATCTCTCATGAGTCCTTCAATGGCCCTCTCTTTGAATCCATTGTCCCCCTACTATCTTCCCCTCACCCATCATATAAAAAACCCCTTACTATGAAGTAAATCATGGACAATGAATCTTATACTAGAAACATTTCCTCTCATATACCAAATTCAACATTGGATCCAACACAAATATTATTTGCATCGGGATCATGTTCTACACTAGTGTTTGAATTAGATTGATCATCATCCCTTATTGATACTCATAATGCCTTTCCTTTTTAAAACACTTCTAATAGGAATGAAAAATAGTCATCAAACATATATTTGATCCCAATCCAGATGATGAAGTCATAATAGAGTTCTTACAAACATTATTTGTTAAAGATAGGCTAAGTGAATCTGATCTTAATTTAGATGCATTTACTACAACTAGACCTAGTGATCCTTTTGTTGATTTTGAGGAGATTTTCTTCGATGTAAAAATTGGGTCTCCTAGGAACCCCTATGAATACCATGCTACCCAATCACCACTCATTGACCTCATCATACCATCTCCATCACCTTCGTCTAACATATACCCCTTTCTTCCAATCAATTATCATTTGATCACTTCCCTCCATAGGGATGAATACGAAGATAAATCATTGGAACCTTCCATGAGAAATATAATAAGTGCCCCAAATATAAAGATCCAAGACCATATTCAAAATTTCAATCATAATCCAATCATATTTGATCCCATAAATCAAAGGCCAGAGAAGTCAAATCATAGACCTAATCCACAAAGTGCCTTCCCATAGTGAAGCCCAAAATTAGGCACTAGGGGACTGTCAAAATCAAAATAATCATAATATATCAAGTCAAAAAATAATTTCCCCTAGTGAAGCCAAAAATTAGGTACCAAGGGGAAGTCAAAGTCAAATCCATCAAAAAAATAGAAATAATGTCAAAAGTACTATCAATATGACTGATACTCCAAATAATCAGATCAAAGATAAATCATAAATTCAAAGTGTCTTGGATCTCTTAAAATATTTTATCACATAGCACCAATCAAATGAGGCAAGTCTAACATCTCCAACGATGTGTGTGACTGCTAGTCCTAATTCCCAATCCCTCATCACACCATCCTATCATGATCATATCATCCATTCTAGTCCATTACTCCCCCATCAAAATCATTATCTAATGTAATCCATTCCTCACATCATCTTTCTGGGCAACATCATATCTTGTAGGGGTGACAAAGATACCTGGTATAGATATCTAAATGGGTCTCAATCAAGTGTCAATGAAGGTCATATGGACCCCCATACATCCAAAAATAGTAAAAACAATGGTCTTGAAATCACACATCTCTAGAATAGGTGTTGGTTACAAATTTATCTAGTATCAGCACTCTTGCATCTTGTACCCATAACTAATAAATCAAGATGCCCAAAAAAAAATTTTAAAAAAAAGTCATTTATCTAATGGTGAAAACTAGTCTTCTAGTACCTTGGGTAAGTACCATGATGAATAATGGTTTCCAGTGTCATGGTAAAATAATCTATCATCATTATTGTACCTCAACCCTTAGGGCTAAGTCCATCCACATTTTCCCATTATATCCCTTTGTCCATTGTCCATTATCTGCCATATTATTTTTGCATCCCTTGTCAATCCCCTCCATAGCATATCCCTCTCATCCATCCCTTGGTCCATTGTTCCTACTCATCATTTACCATCCAATCTTCCATCTTATATTTTCATTCTTTCCTATTATGGCCTTTGTAAGGAAGTGGAAGGTGTCCTGAGAAATGTTTTGGAATCATCCTAGCATATCCTCCAATGGGCACTCAAGTAACCAAAGATCTAGATCCTTCATAATGTGGTCATTAGTGATCCCTCATCTATTCTTCCTTTGTCCTCATCCCCTTTTTTTGCATTACCATCATCCTTTTATCATACCATTCATCATTACATCCATCCTTATCTTAGTTGTTAGGCTTGGTATTCCCTTTGCTAATAACCCCCTTTATATAGTGTATATACATATTCTAAAAATCCCTAAAAATTGAAATATGTCAAAACCCCTAAAAAGCATAAAAATTGAAAAAATCCAAAAATATTCCATCAAGTCTTGTCTTCTACATAAATCCCATCGTTATATCCATTTTATCATCCTACACAATACCCATCTTCTATCCTCCATCCTTCTCATATCCTCCTAATCATCATCCTTAGACACTATGTTTCATCTTGAAATCTAATCCTAAGTGGTCACCCATCTCTCCAATATCATCTATTTTTATTAAGTATTATCAACATGCATAGCTTTATCAAGATTTTAATCTAGCACCCATCACTTCCTATCAGTGCCTTGTCATACTTAGCACCCTTTCAATCACTACTTTGCCAATGTGATAGGTATTTTATCCCATCATTTGTTTCATCATTGCCTCTTCATACCTAACACCCATCCAATCATTACTTTGATAGTATGAAAGGTATTTGATCTCATCATTTTCCTTATCATTACCTCTTCATACCTAGCACACGTCCAATCATTACTTTGATAGTATGAAAATCATTTGATCCCACAATCTCTTGGTCTCCTTGCTAGATTAAACTCTTGTCAGGTTTTGTCTTTTGGTAATCCTTGGTCATTGCATCTCTTTACATGTCCTCCTTTGACCACTTTTAGATTGGATATCTAGGTTAAACTAGTATCCAAAAACTTCCTCCCCAAACATCACACCTCATCCAATTTATACAAGTCCTAATCCTAATCATGATCATCCTATCACAATCCAAATATATCCTAAGTCCATTATCACATCATGATCATCCTAGTCTAGTTCATCACCCCATCCCTCATCCCATCATTAGGCAAGACATAATGGCACTGCATGTATATATTTGTGTGTGTGTTACCTTAGTGATTTATTTTGTATGACTATTTTATATCATGTATATATCTTATTTGTCTTATGTTTTATCTTGCATCATGTCTCTTTTTGTCTATTAGGCAATGAACCAGGATCCTATAGGGACACCAAAGCTATAATAATGCTTATAAGTATCCTTGATGATGCAGAGTTAACTATTTACCCATGAACTTTAGCACAATGTCTTCTTGATCATACTTATATCATGGGGCATACTACCAAGTGCTATATTTATCAGATTACTTAAACTATGATGAAATTTATGACATTTATGATGGATTGATCATCTACATCCCCATCATATATCTAATTATTTAAATTCATACAATATTTTATCACTAACCTAACCACACATAATTTATCCTCATCCATCCTCTATTTAATCACTAACAAGCTTAATTATCCCCATCAACATCATCCTCTAATAACTAATCATCATCATCATCATCTAATAATCACTCATTATCCTTCAACCCTGAGTTATAAATACATCATCTTGAGTTTTGTTCATACTATGTATGTAGCACTTGGCCACTTTTCTATGCCCAAGGATAGCCCAAACACTCTCATCATCATCCCCATTCTTTTGGTCACTCAATCATATCATTTCTTCTCTATCATCAATAACATCATATTGATCGATTTAGCTTTGAGCTACACCCATCATTAATATCATCAAATCATTATTTTATCCTAGACTATAGCTCTCCCTTACATGCATATTTATTTGGGATACATCTAAAGTTTGCATCCTTTAATCCTATCATCCTCATGTTATGGTTGATTCCCCCTTGGGATGTGTCGAAAACCATGACACAATAATCTCTACTTCTTGAGCATATGTTTTTGCTAGGGGCATCATCAATTTGTAGCTCATTATTCAAGTCAAATGTTTATTATTCATCATCTATCTCACATCGATCATCCGATTCCCTTATCTATCCATCATATCCCACCCCTCATTTATTTTTTTGAGTGGCCAAACATCTCATTCTTCCCCACATGTCCCCTTGAGGGGGCATCATAAGCATCATGGTCACTAACATCATCTACTGGCATCCATCTATGACATGGTTTTTATTTGAAAGATCATTACTCCTTCCACTTTACTCCAATTGCAATGCCCTTTCAAAGAGGGGAAAAATGTATGAACCTAAATTCACTTGCCTACATTATTGTCACTAATGTTCCTATTAGTCAACACTAATTATGCTTAACAAATTTATTCTAATTAATCCCATCCTAATATCCCCCTTTCTAATTAGCTATCTAATAGCCCCCATCATCACTTATTCATTTGATAACCTCATTCCATTCCCACCTCATCATTAATTCTTATAAACATCCCCATTACCCCATCCTAATCCTACTTACATATTATTTAGAATTTTAAATTCCCAATGACCCACCTACTAGCCTATACCTAGGCCTTCCTACACCCCTAGTCCCAAATCACCTACCTAATCCCCATCTAATCATCATTAACCATAATAAGGATTCTATAACCCTCCAAATATATAACCTTATCTATTCTCACCCCTCCTCTCTAGAAGCCTCTAAATTTAGAGGCTTCCAAGAAATTTTAAATTCCTTAAATAAACCTCAACCTTTGATCTCCCTCATCCAAATTCAAATCTCATCCATTGATCTCTCCCTCCAAAATATATTTAAACAACCTCCATACTCCGTTAGAGCCAACTATTGATCAAGTGAGGAATCCATGTCCAATTAACCTATCATCAACAATCCATAATCAAGCCATCATATTGTCCAAAATCTAAGTCATGGTAATCAATCCAATCTCTATCTAATCCTTTTATATTTGTATCCATTTGATCATGGTTTAGATCATTTAGCTTTAGGGTCATAATTCTATTTTGTATGGTTTTTTCATCTATATGCATTAGGTCTTAATGGCTCTAGACTTTACCTAGTTGTTTGAAGTTTGAGTGATTAAATTAGATAGTTTAATCCATAAGCTCAAATTTTATATTACAGGTATGCATGGAAAAACTAGGACAAGAACTGATACTAGAATCCAATCCAAATAGACCAAATTCTCCCACCATAATACATACTCATGCATTTGAGTTTGACAAAATTCTTGTAAGAAATTGTGATACTAAAAGTGCAGAATCTTAAGCCGAACTAGTAGAGGAATATTTGGAAGTAAAAGTTTAACATAGCAATCTACCTTTAACATTTAATTTTTCATTACAATTCTGAACTATGGATCAACTTGGAACTCCACATGGACCTAATATCAATAATGGAAAACTATAGGCCCAACCATATCAAATCAAACTTCCTTAGTGCCCATTACTTTTGGTGAGCTTATTGCTATATGAGGCATGGGAAGAAGTACCAATAGTCATTCTATTAGGGGAGGATCAAGAAATGATGTTGGATGTGTTAGTGGACCTCCACCATAAGGTTTAGGAGGAACTATAAGAATTACATAATAGGGTCCACTACAACCACCAAATGCATCTATGATGACTATGATATGATGCTTGATCTTCCCAAATATCAAGGAGTCAAAAATACTAAATTGCACATTCATAAGTGTGAACTCATTTAGCGAGCATGGGGTACCACTTCTTCAAAATGAAAGCTATTCAGTTTGACTTGAAGGAATAAATGGTACTATAAATTATCTCCTCAAAAAGTAGTTGTGAGATATGATATATTAAAAGTTACATTCCTTTAGGAGTTTGACATTCCTGAGTTTGAGTAGTAAAGCATTGCCACCTTAATGGACATAAAACAAGAGCTCAATAAGAATGTGTGTGAATATGATGCACATTTAAAAATGTTTATTTCAAAACTATCATCTAATATTAATCTAACACAACATGTTCAATGTTTTGTGGAAGGGTTGTTCCTTCCATTTCATATAGCTCTATCCCAAAAGACCTTTATCGATCTGCATGAGGCATTAGAAGCTAATCTCTATACCAAAGCTATGGGAAGTATAGATATAGGGATCAACCCATTTATGGAGGCTCATATTACTACTATGGCCTCTCAATTGAATAAGACAACAACCAATAATGGTCATGACACATGCAATGATGTATGGTATGTTGACTACAAAGTAAAGGGCCATAACAAGAATGATTTCCCATGAAGGAATGTTTACACCATAACAAAATAATATTGTGAGATCTTACTAGATGTTAATGATATAAGGAGTTGTCCCTTGATATAATATGCTACCCAGGATAAAGTGTCACTATACTTTAAAATATGTGATTCATACATGAATGATACTAATGACTACCAAATCATCAATGAGATCCATGAAGCACACACAATACAAACTCAACAAACTTATGTTTCTAATAATTAGGTGTCTAGTGAAAGTTTATATTTTTATGGTGAAATATGTGGTAATGGGCATGGGGGTGGTTGTTTTCCACCTAGGACCTATTTTAAGTGTGGATCTTTTGACCACTATCAATGTGATTACCTAGTTTACCTAACTTGTGCCTTTTGTAAGAATGAACATGTATGGAAGAATGTCGTGACTTATATATGGCTATCACTAAAGAGCATAATGAGAATGACATTAGAATGATTCATGTTACCAAAACTCTAAGTACTAAATGGAGACTATACCCTACCACCCCACCAATAGGACGTAAATAAACATTATGATAGGAAGTGGTGTTTATTCCCAACCAATTTCAGTTCCACGTACATAGAAGGTTCAACATGAATAACCACATATTCAACACTACCATGATGATAAAAAATATAAAGAGGTATTTCATGACACAATGGCCCTAGTATGTGAATTACAAGGTGAAATTGAGTTTTTGAAGAATAAGGATGAAACCATGCACACTGAGATGTAAAGAGAAACTATCTCGATAGACCGTGGCCAATATTAATTTTGAGAGCTATGCAAACTACATCTTAGTTAAAATATCATTACCCTCTTGAAGAACTAGTTATGATAACAAAAAAACTAAGACTCTTGCAGATCTTCATTTGAACCATGCACACTAATAAGAAGTCTATGTCCAATCAAATGCTAAATGTGACAAGGAGATCATTGTGAATGCATCTATTAATGGGTGGATGATCTAAGATATACTCATGGATAATAATGTGGAAGTTAATGTTCTCATGAAGGATGCCTAGAGGAATATGGGGAGCCCCACTTTGCAACCTTCCCCACATGTTCTATTTATGGACAACAATACTCGAGTAGTTCCTATAGCAGTTCTTAAGGATTCCACCATTAACATTATGGGTATCCCTTTCAAAGGTGATTTTGAAGTAATTGAACTGGCCAAAGCTGATGATTTTCTAGTTCTATTGGGTTGACCATGGTTTTATGCCAATAATACTTACTTATTTTTTAATAAGCACTACATCAACTTTGAGAATGACACCCAAATCATTCCTCTCACTAATGATCAAGGCCCCCATTTTATATAAATAATTAATGTTGATGAGGAACTCAATGACATTTATAACATCGTGACATAGGGAAATGAACATGTAGATCATACTCTTGATGGTATGCTTTAAGGGGAAATGCACAATCCATATCTGATAGCACTGGAATAGTGAGAAAAATAATGTGTAATGCACATGAGATTACACTAAATCACAAGAGGAATTACCTTAATCTTACATTTTTTATTATTTTCATGCGATGGTAGGGTTTGATAGAATGTAAAAATACATGAAATGTTACATGATAATTGTTTGAATAATTTACTTAAATATTAAAATTCAGTTTAGGGAATGCATTTATTTTAGGGTTTTGCAAAAATTTTGTTCAAAAAATAAATAAAACATGTAATAAAATTTTAGGTTATTTAAGCAAACATAATTTCTAAAATCTATTCAGTCTGAAGAATTTATTTATTATTGAAACTTTGGTTTGTCAATGGGTTGCCAAGATGAACCATGGTTTATTTCATACAAAATTTATCTTAAGAGGTACAAAATTTATCATAGGGTTCATAAAATATATCCTATGGTTTACATAATATAGCTTGAGGTTTATATAATTTATCCTAGGTTTCTTTCCTATAATTTTAAAATTCTACTTCCTAGGGTTTACATAATTTTCATAAAATTTAGATTAAAAATATACATACCCATGAGTTTAGATATTTCAAAGGCTCCACATAATCTTCCTCTTCTTCTTACCTTACTCACGCTAAAGGTCTTGGTTGCACTAGAGGTCTAACTTTTCCTCCCTGACTTTATTTTTATGCCATTATTTTTCCCTTTCTTCTCTCATCTTCCCCTTTCTCCTTCATTTTACCTTTCCATTTCTTATCTCCATTTCATTATTGTATCCCCTCTTATCATTCTCACTATTTTTTCTCCTCCCATCACCATTGAGAAATGAAAGCCATTCTAGTTTTTATTTTTTAATTTTGGGGTCAATGTGATAAAAAAGTGGTGTGAGTTTTATGAGTTTTGCACCATCTTCTCATCACTTCTCATTTTTTAGTATACTATAAAATATATATATTATAAAATATATTTGATAAATTATTATTATTATTATTATTATTATTATTATTATTATATTATTATTATTATTATATTATTATTATTATTATATTATTATTATTATTATTATTACTACTATTATTATTATTATTATTATTATTATTATTATTATTATTATTATTATTTTGTTATGTAAAATTATAACAACTATATTTATGTATAATTATGATATTTAATAATAAAAATATTATAAATATAATAATAATAATATATATTTTCAATATTTTAACTATAATTACACATTATATTAATTTTAGTAGTATTTAAAATGTTTTATAAAAAATGAAAATAAAGGTACTCACAAAAAATAATTGCATGCATTTTCAAACATTTGATTGTGCAACATCCTTTTTAAAACATATAGATATATTGAATCTTAAAGTTATTTATTTTGATAATTTTTAATTTCATCCAGTTCTTCATTAATTGGACATTACTTAGATTTGAAGTCAATACTAACTTATCCTTCATCTTCCTATCTATATATCTATCTACTTGTACTTCTCAATAATTATTGTAGTATATCCCTATTGGGATATTCATTTCATCACCCATTTATTTATCTATAGCTTCACCAACTTCATCACCTTCAATTTCTTCTATTTCATCAACTTCACTTTTGTGAACTTCATCATCTTCAAAATCAACTTCACTAAGTTGATCATTTTGATCTTCAACTTCAACAACTTGATCATTATTTTCAAGGTCATCTTCATCATTGGATTCATCTTGATCATTTATGCTAACAACATTACTAATTCCTTATGATTCTCATGTTAAAATACCAATTACCTTACCTCTCTATATGCAGATAAAATAAAACCTACATAAACATAGTTACAATAAAGGTTAATACATGATATAGATTGTACATATAAAACATCTCACATGAAAAATAAGACCTAAATATAAAATATGTATGCATGAAAAATGAGAATATGTACATATCATTTAAAAAATAATAATACTTGATTAGAATGTTGAAGAAGTAGACATGAACTTTTCCCCTTAGGTAATTATTTATTAAATTTAACTAAATAAATGGGTAATGTATTATTTATAATTTTTCCATTGGTATACCACTAAAAATATGAGTTGTATTACAAAAGAGGGTCCCAAGAATGATAGGATGTAGTCATAAATCCCATAAATAAGGGGTAGTACTTATAATCTTATGATGACAAGTGTTATGAATGTTTTTAACAAGAGATGCCCACATCCTCCTCTGCATCTACTCATACATGTCATGTACAATGTATTTAAAATGCAATGATAAAAGGAATGCTATCTAAATGTTTATTTTCTTCTAGAATGATTAATAGAATGCAATTATAATCAATACTACATTTTATTTTATATTTCCTTAGATACTAATATTCATTTCTCTACATGTTTGAATTTATTTAACAACTAAATGCACTAATCTCCATGTGTATTTATATAGAATTTGAATTAAAATTAAGACTTTACTCACTTGGAAACCAACATCAAATAAGTAAAAAGTTTGAGAAGATGGGACCACTAACCCCTAGGTGAATCTAATGGATTAAAAGGGCTCACACCCTCATAAACATTTATTATGTGTTTCTAAGGAAACCGTAAAAAATATAGGAAAATAATAAATGGTAGAGAGAGAGAGAGAAAGAGGGAGGGGGATGTAGTAAAAAAGACCAAATAGATCAAGAACCACTAAACCTTAATCTGGAACAATAATTGACAAAATAATTTTATACTTAGAAATCCATGGAAACAAAATATGAAGGAAAATATTTCTAGTATGAATGAATATATAAAATTTGATTATCATGGTGATATAATTACAACTTAGAGGGATACAACACAAACAATACCATATTTAAAACATCCTAAAGTAAATTGAGTAACATCCCAATATGAGTTTAAGTGTGTACCCAAGCAAAAAATGTCTAATGATAACATCCATATAAACAAGATTGAAAATACAAAATATTTTATTAATTCATATCCTAGGAAATTCAAAATTAATGATACATATTAGAATTTCACATAGATTAATTTGGAGGATGGAGATTTATTGGATACATATTATAGTAGTGATAAGATCAAGACAAGCATGACTCAATGTATTATTTATTTTAATCCTTTGAATTTGAAGAAGTATGCATAGATTCATCTCATGTTAGGGTATATCCCTCGATTATGCCTACAAAATCTAAAGTTTTTTATATGTGTCATGGAATGTCATGTGTGGGGATGGAGGGAGGTGTTATTTGTCTCACAGTTTTCAAAGCAAGTAGTTTTGTGTAGTTTCCAATGATCAACATTTATAATGTGTCAGTCTTCCAAGTGTTGAGACAAGGCTAGGGTTGATTGAAGTGTCAGCTCATGATTGAAATAAACAATGTGGACCATTATATTTAATAGTTCATGTGTTAGAATTACACATGCATGTGGGATAAAGATACAAGCTACTTAAATTTACATAGCTGACTATAGAAGAGGTGAGGAGATCCAACTAGTCGTGGAAGGATTGGAGGGATCCAAGAAGATATATTCAATTAGTTATGGTGGTGAAATAATGCAATAGCATGCAAAACTAGTCTGTGGAAGTACAAAGGTCTTTACAGGGTCATTATAATATTATGAAGAATTGAATCTAGTTTAGAGAAGGGAGGACAGTGGGAAGTGAACGCTGAGTGGTGGATTGGAGGAGTGGGAGATAGAAGGATGGGAGGTGGAGACATGGGGAATGGAGATAAAGAGGTATGGGGGAAGGGATGTGGGGAGGTTGTGGAAGAGTTAGTGGTTACAAGGTGGTAATGGAAGGATAATGGGTGGATATAGATACAGAATAAGATGTAGTGGCAATGTGGAGGAGTGAAACTATTGGTGGGTGTGGAGGGGTGGCCAACCAATGGAGGTGGCAAAATCATGGAAGTTGTTGGTGGGCATGGAGAAGGGTGGAGGGTAGGATGAGTGGTGAAGTAGGTGGTCATGGAGAGGAAAGTGGTGGTCATGGGAAATGGGTAGAGGTGGTTGAGTAGTGGCTTGACCACTCTAATATTTTGGTTTGTTTGTTTTCATTTAATAATATATTAAATATTATAAGTAACTTATTTATATATAATATTATTATATTATTATGATATTAATATTATATATATATATATATATATATATATATATATATATATATTACAATACTATTTATAGCTAAAAACATATCATATAATTAAATATATAATCATAATGTAAATTATGTTTATAATTAGTATATAGTATTGATATCACATTGATGATTTGAGCCACACATCAGATGTGTAACCTTGCTATAATAAAATTAGGTAACATGACATCTATATTTCACCCATGACAATAGAAAATACCCAATCAAAGATGTTGCCACCTTACAAGTTGTAGACCCCTTTCTAAAGGGTGTGAGTAATGTCAATTGATTTGCTACTTTGAATCCAACTTGGTGTAAAATATGGGCCCTCTTGGGTACATTATCACTTGAAATACCCTATCATTATCCCTCACCATCATCGCCTAACTCACTAAAAAATACTCCTCATTTGCAAATTTGTTCATCATCCTCCCAACATTCCACCACATAGTTGGACACTTGGAAGATACATACAATAGTGAGTAATAATAGTCATATATTTCATGTGCAAGTTATAATAACGAATGAGATTGTGTTTCTTCATGTAGCATGGAAATACATTGTATGGAAAGGATGGATAGGTAATACAAAACATGCAAGCGATGAAACATTTGAAGGTGAGATATGTGGTGATGGTGATGTACAATGACAAGGTATTTCATGTGATATCTAATACCAAAGATCCCATATCATACACCATATCTCGATTCAAGCCATTTATCATATTTACATGACTTAGACATATTGCAATGGGATATGTAGCTTGTAAGGTTGCAACATCTTTGATTGAAAATTTTTTATTGTTAAGGGTGGATGAGGATGTCATGAATGCTAATTTTATTTTGACAAAACTCCACATCTAATGAATGCCCCGAATCCACACATGACAATGTTATTTATGTGTGGGCAAGACATTGAAAAATTGGCATGTCAGTTACATCAAAGGAAGCTGGTCACATCTATGATTGATAGTTTTCTATTGTAAAGGATGGATGAAGGCATCACAAGAATCAATTTGATTTCAGTAAGGTTCCACGACTGTATCTTTATTTGGTGAAATGGAGAAAGGTACAACTTTCAGGATGACCGCAAGTGTAGAGAATCTTGTGTAGTTTGTTGGACAAGGGTTCAAATCTCCACCAATATATACAAGCTCTCTCTAAGTATTATGGCAATCAAATCCTCCTTACCCATATATTTTCCATGAGAGGAACAAAGAGTTATACAAAATTAGAGATTGTGTTTTTTGATTTAGTGATTTATTATTCCAAAACTATAATAGATAGGCCATATGTTGTAATTGTCTTATTGTAAAATAATAACATGATATTTTATTTATTAAGACATAGTTCAGTGGGTGTTTGGACAAATAAAAGGGGAAACATGTAAGTTACTAGAAGATTGTGTTTATGAGTTTGAGGCATATCTTTCGAAACATTCATTCTATTGAATCTATATTGCGCATATATTTAATTATCAGACCTTGTGTTATGAGACATGTTTCTAATTAGTCTGCAATATGCGTCAAGGGCAAACCATCAACATGTGTGCTACTCACATCTCAACATGTGTTTGTGGTGTGACATTGCCAAAATGGAGAGTAGGTGGTTTGTGTAGTCTGCATCATTCCAAAGCCATGTATAGCCCCCATCTTTGATGGATTAGATAGCAGTTGTTAAACCACCACACCAAAAGTTGATGTCAAACCATACCATGCCATGTGCCCGTGATAATGTCTGTGATTCCTTCTGTGTGATAATGTTTGTGATTCCTTCTGGCATTCCTTGCTCCCTTGGGAAAACTATTCATATATAGGACCAAAGAATGTAGTTAATATTTCAATATAAAAATTAACATAAAGTTGAATTATAAGTGTAGAATTGAAGGGATGATGAGAAGAGAGTTGGAGATTATCAGTGTTCCTTTCTTCCACTTTAAACCTATATTTAGGTGTTTTGTGTTAGGAGCATGGCATATGAGTTATTTACAATAAAGGATGTGACTTGAGTTCGTATGGCACCTATGGTGCATGGTATGGTGTGATTTGTTTTGTTTTGCATGATTTTCAATTGTCTAGCTCTTTGGTGATGGTTGTTTAGCTCTTTTGTGGTGGATTTTATTGGGGTTTCTTTGGCTACAAGCTTCCTTTATGGCAACTTTGTGTGCTTTTTCTCTTGGTGTGAGCTCTTTTGTAGTAGCATGTGGTAGCTTTCTAATTTGTTAAGACTCTACTTTTTATTTTGGTTCGAATCTCAAGTTTTTTGTGGAGGGCAATGCTTATAGACTTTCGGTTGTCAAACATTTCAAATATTTATCTATTGGATATTAAGGGTTTATTTACATTTTTCCTAGAGGTTGTAGAACATATTTTCTACAAATTACTGCTTTCATTTCTTTTGTAATGTTGTTTAATTCTAACATGCTTGTTAGATGTTTGTTAGGGTTTGATAACATTTTTTTGTGTGAAGATTTTACTTTTATCCTTTATTTATTTATTTATTGATAAAGTTAACCATAATATCATGCTAACCAATTTTTATTCTATAATAAATCTTACTTACGATTTTAATTTTTTATAAAAATTAACTTATTTACAGAAAATTAATTTGAAAGAAACCAAATAAAAATATGAAATCAAATAAAAAAACACGTTTAAAAAAGTATCAGTGCTAACTAAAATGGACGAAATAAAAATATATATAATGTAAAGTAAATTTGAAAGAAATAAAAAACGTAGATCATTTTTATTTTTTATTTTTAAATTATATGTTTTTAATATGCTAATTTTAGATCACTTCACTTTTAAAAGAAGAGCAAATTATTCTTATAATAGAAGAATACCATTTGAGGATTTAAAACTATAAATTAAAAAGCCGCAGACGATGTGCATGGCTTGTAAACTGCAATTCGCTACAATATATAATCTACCCAGTTGGATTGTAAGTGGTATTACGTGATTTAAGAAGATGGGAAATGTGCGTAAAGAAAAGGAGGGACAGAAATACTATCCAGTTATGGCTGAACAGTACAGATTGGTGGATGAAATAGGCAGGGGAGGTAGCGCAGTTGTTTACAGCACAGTCTGCCTGCCTTACAACGAGATCGTGGCCATAAAGTGCCTGGACCTGGACAAGGCCATTGAAGACATCAGCAAAGTGGAGCAGGAAGCACAGACGATGAGGCTCGTCTCCCATCCTAACGTTCTCAGCGCACACTGTGGGTCGCCCGCCCTTTCTGAGGCAAAGTCAGTGCAGGGAGTAATTAGCAAGATACTTAAGGGCATGATTCCACAATTACCTGATGGCAAAGTCTCAAATTCGTTTAAAGAAATGGTGAGCATGTGCCTTGTTCTTGACCCGCGTCAAAGACCTACAACAGAAAAATTACTGAAGCATTCCTTCTTCAAGAACCATGCAAAAACAGCTAAACACATTGTGGAGCATGTATTGCACGGACTGCAGTCGCTTTCAGGACGGCTCAAGACTTTCAACGATGAGGAATATGGACGCTTTAAATCCAAAGCCCTTGCTGCACAGTTGTTGCCTCTTCAGCCTCCTCATCCACACAAGAAAGAAGATTATGAGAAGTGGGATTTTGACGTATATAAAGAATCACATCCATGTATTTGTGCCACTTAATATGTTGCCAGATACCGCAAAATTATTCATCCTCAATATATGGTGTAAAAGAATCTGAAAGTAGAACCGATTTTTCCTTGTATGATTTAATGTATGGCAGAGTTAATTTGAAGAAATCTGTTTTTTTTGAGCTAATATATGGGAAATACCTAATTCATACGAGAAATTTTAATCACCAGTAAATACTGCACTCAGATAAATTCATATGAGGATGTTATGTGTAATTCATACGAGATATCTTAATCACCTGTAGATCCTGCAACTCAGATATATCAGATGGGTGCTTCAAGATTTCTTTAAGCTGGGTTTTCAGTTCTTTCATAGCATTTAACAGTGTGTTTCACATGACGGATCTTTGCATTCTTAGTTTTCAAACTAGGATTTCAATGATCACTCGCTCATAAGGACTCTTTGTTAAGTTATTTGTTTGTATTTGTTTAGTTATTCATCTTTAATAAATTTAAGAGTTATGAGTTTTTTTAAAGAGAAGTACCTGCACAGCAGGTAACATTGGAATCGATTTACTATTATTTTTTATAAAGAGAATTTAAATGTTTCTGTGGGATCCCTTGGGTAGAGTTGGTTCCCTCCTTTCCACCTAGTTTTATATGGTTGTCGAGTGTTGTTTGCTGAAATTGAGAAGGCTTTTCTTATCCTTATACAGCTAAGGGTCTGTAGGGTCAAGTGAAAGCTTTACACCCTAGTTCGAATTAGCCTCGCATTAAAAATCCACCTGCTAACCTGTCGTCTGATCCCACATTTCCAAACCATATTCGTCGCTCTGACCCTCACTGCCAAATTCATAGAACATCTTATTTACTGACAAATTTGAAATTAAGGTTTGGAAAGGAGTTTGTTGCATAGAACATCTTAGATACAAACGTGATATATCATGGTGTTAACATCTTAGATACACCATATTCTGATAGTTATAAAATTGGTTTAATTATAAAAATAAGTTATCATGTATTCACCCAATATAAAAACTTAGATCTTTCCATTAATGAGTTGTTTCTTTAAATATATTGTATATTTCAATTTAGTGTGAATGATCAAAAGAGTGTACTTGTTATTAATTATTGAGGGAGAATAATTTGTCTATATGACAGAATAGTTAGTTCAGAATAACACTCTAAAGATTGGCAGAGTATTCTGTTTGGACTCCAAAAATGTTCTCCACTGTTTGTCCCTACTTAGGCATGGTATAGCCACAATATGGTTTAGTTTTCTAATGCAATTATTGTTTACCTTGCAATTAGTTGTTGGATCCTATAATCAAGTTTTCATGGTTACTTAATGTTTCTCATGTTTGTTACAAATCAAATTACATTCCAAAAGCATTTTTTTGTTTCAAAATTAAAATTGATTTAAGTTGTAATGCACATCATGACTAATGAGAGAGTATACATTGTAGATGATAAGTATTTAGGGTATTCAACCATTTTTTTCTCTTTTTTAACAAATATTTATTAGAAATAATAATGATATCTTTGTCATTTTAATTATGTGATTTATTAATCTTCGTGGTTATTATCAAATTTTCAACTTTAATAAATTTTATTTTCTCTTTTAACAATAGGTACTAAAACTACATCATGACACTTATTATGTATTGTAAATCTAGATTCACTCATGTGATATATTCTATTTTATATCTTTGAGAACAAATGATATGAAATTATATTTTATTTTATATGAAGTGATGATGGTTAAATTATAAGTATGTTTATTATTTAAGAAATTAAATGTTATAATTATATGTAAGAACTATAGATTATATCTTTATTGTACCATTGAACTTATAATTTATGAGGATGTTATGTATATTTCATACTTGATGTTGTATCTTTATGATAATGTATTGTACTTAAAATTTTATGTATGTACTTAAAATTTGTTAGAGATTTATTTATTTGTTTGTTTGTTTATTTATAAATAGAATTATATTTTATATATGAGACATAAAAATTGATAAAAAATCATGTCGATTTTAAAATTGGAATTTTTAAAGTTGAAAAGGAATGGATGATAAATTTGTTGGGTTGAAATTTGAACATTTGGGTTTATGTTAAAATTTTGACAACTTTTTTTTGTGTGAGAATTTGAACATACATGCGTTGATTTGTCGATCTCCATCATGATATATTGGGTTCTAATTTTGATGTGTGTTTATTAATTTTGGCATCCATTTACATCAAAATATTGACATATGTTCTTATCCCACCTTCATTTTCCTTTTTTTTTAAATTGTTTTAACATAAAAAAATTTGCATCGTTTATGTATCATGACATCAAAATTTCATCATGAGTTCTATATTTTTAATATACATATATATAAATTCTGTAAATTCATTACATTTTTTTGCTGAAATAAATATTATATTATTAATATAAATATATCAATATTTTAAAGACTATCCACAAAAAAGAAGGCGATATGAGAACATGCCACAACACCAAACTAGGTCAGGCCTAGGGGGAAATACAATAACTATCCCAAACCTAGGAGCAAAAACTAATAAAGTATTAGGCTAAGCCTGGCAAAGCTTTAATACATCAAAAAAATATTAAGCAACAATAATAAGTAGGCTAGTAGAAGAGGGGTATTAATTTGGTGGATCATTCCAACTAGAACCGAACAAATCCTTCCTTCCAGTGACAAGGTCCCAACAAGACCTAGAAGTGTGTTGATCAGCATCCTCTTTTATTTCAATATTTTGGTCTGTATGATACAGTGAAATAGTTAAACCTAGCTTGAAAAATCCTTTGTCTAAAATCAGCTGTCAGTCTTGAGAGCTCCTAAGGAGAGGACTCCATCTATGTTGGCCCACAAGGAATGGAGAGCCCCACTCTTAATCCCACAAAAAGTAAGGAGGTGGATAACCCCAACCTCCATATGGCGCTGGGGGAGGAGATCAACACTACTGTGAAGAACCAATAACATGATTGTGAAAACACTAACAAGAATGACTATAATAAAAACTACCCTACAAAAAACCACTACAAAAAATTCATCACATTACAAATTTATTATTTAAAAATTCTTTAAACTCAACATATAAACGTTAAATAAAATATGATTTAACAATTTCAAATAATATTATTAAATAAAAAAATTAATTATGAAACTACATTAATATTATAATCTATTAATATCTCCTCCCCTGATCTTATATCTTTTAATGAAACAACCATCATACATTTTTGTACATACTCCTTAAAAAATAAATATTTTTTGTTAGATCTTATAAATCATGTGTTATTTATAAACCCTACAATATTTATTAGTGACTCAGGCATCCCATCAATGTATAGATGTTCCCTCGTAAAACATCTTCCCCATACTCTATCTCATCCTTGATTTGGTTGTAATGTGCATGGAGGCAATATATTTGCATGTTATTTTTCTTAGATCTCACCAAAATTTTCCACTCACAAAACTTGTATATGGGCCCCAAAACAAAACCAAAAAAAATAAGTCAAAAATTAAATGTTTCCCTAAGCAAACATTTATTTCATCCATTTAAAACAAATCCAATCCATGCATGAAGGATGATAATACGCAATGCATGTAATTTCCCCACTGGAAGTCAAATTTGACATAGTTAATATGATTTCATCATTATAAGAGTACTTTCTTCCTCTTGATATGAAGTATTACCATGTACAATTGAATGTCTCTCACTGAGTCAAATCTTGTTTTTCTCCTTATAGGGGGACCACCTAAAGTTTAATTAAGGATATTTTAGATATGTATCTATTGGCTAAAATGGATGGGACTTGTAAAAATTTGAAAAACATCTTAATGAGTTGAATTTTTTTGGAAGAGGACTCTATCTATGTTGGTGTAGCCCAGGGTTACAGCTCCGGCCTCTTTGGATATGTATAGCTTCACTATTGATTGGATGGACTTAATTTGAAATAATTTTTAAAACCGAAATTAATAGGTTATTGCATACAAATTAAATTGAATATGAAGTAATAAGAGTATATTAAAAAATTGAAGTGTGAATATTAAGATGCGTATTTCAAGAATTTAATATAAAAAAAAAATGTAACTATATTATGAGAAAATGATTTGATTACAATTTTTATTTTTGGAAAAAAAGTATAAAACTTTAAATTAAATTTAAATTCGCTGTAAATATCATGGAAGAGGAATTTTTCTCAATCTTCTTTCCTCTGATTTCCAAACATTTACATATTGACTTTCTTTTATTCTCACAAAGTGCTAAAATGTAAAAGTAGGGTAAATATATTTGTCGTTGAGTGAATATATTCTTGATACAATAGTAAAGGTCAACCCTTGATCATTAATGTTGACAATGTCAATTGTTGCTTTATCAAGAGTCATTCCTTGTACTTTATGTATGGTTAGGACCCCATGACATTTTGATAGGTATTTGTCAGTGATTACCTCATCTAATAACAGGAATAAGAAGATGTGAAGGATTGGAAACTATCTCATGGATGACCAAATATTTCTTCGAATGCAAAAACTATATACATGGGTAATAAAGGTGGATTTGAATCTAAATTGTAGTCAATTTGAATAATTTCTCTAACCACTCCATTAAATAAACCTTCTTTCACCCATATATTCAATGTTAGCATGATTTTTTATCCTTTACATAGAAGCATGGTTAATTCAAGTTGAGTGTCGTTCTCGTTAGATTTATCTATATATTTGCTTTGTTCAGCATTACATATTGCAACTGGAGGGTTTAAAGATTTTAACATTTCCTTATTATGCATTGTTGCCAATATATTAGTTACATACAAATGTGTTGAGTTTTTAAAATGTTGTTTTTCTTCTACAGACATGAATGATATTATTCTTGACATAAGAATATTCCAGTGTTCCTCTATTGGAACTGCATTTCTGATATTGGTTAGAAAATATCTGAATTATAGCTAATCTTTTGTGCATCTTTGTTAATGAAAATTTGATTATAATATGACAATTATATCCACAATGTATGACCAAAAGACCTCCCTACATACATTGGAATGTCATTTATAGGTAGAAGCTCTCCCAGGTCCACAACAAATATTATCTAACAACCACAAAAGTATTTATTATATGTAATTCATACCAGAGATCTTAATTACCAGTGGATACTGCAACTCAGATATATCAGATGAGTGCTTCAAGGTTTTTTTAAGCCGAGTTTTGGATGAGAAATAATTTTATCTTTAAAAAAAAATAATTGATTAAAAGTTTTGGATGAGACTGTTTTTTTACGGAATTGAAACATTTTTCGATTAAAAAACTGAGAAAAATAAATATCTTTATTTCTAATGTTTTCCCTGCTTGTACATGCAAAAACTCATACGTTGTTTTTCTTTTAGATGTTTTCAATTGTTTAATTGGTTTACATTGATTTGAAAAAACATATTTTATTTCTTTAACTGTTTTGCATCTACAATATTCACGATATTTAGTATTTACATAAAGTGGCGAGCAATTTGATGAGTCATAACTGACAACGAAAAGAACGTGACATATTCCTATATTTGTTAATTTGTGCATGAGCATGGTCTTTTAGAACCTTGTTATAAGCATCAATCTGTCAGTTTTTTTCCAACAAGACCCTTTTATCTTGTAAATCGTTTATCTCATATTTACAAGGATTTTGATTTGAGTAAAGATTATCTGAGAGCTTTTGTAATTTATTATATGAGGTTGTGCTTATATGACACCTTTAACTTTCAGAAGCTAATGGTTTAAAAAAAATCGTTAATTGTTTAGTTTAGAACTCTTCCACTACGTGTTGTAAATGAGAGGCGTGATTTGCTGTGCGGTTGATTCATGGATATTACTCTTTCTGGTCAGGGAAAAGGGTGTGGAGGCTATGTATCTCCTTGTAGAAAATGAAGCTGAAATTAAAAGATAAAAAACCATGAATGAAGCAGAATACTTGTTCATAAAATAAATGGAAAAACAAATCGAACTTGTTCCAATTCCGATACTTCCATCACAAATCTCCGAGGAAAGGTCTATGCAGCGAAGATAACAATAAAAAATTATTATTTTCTACATTATATCATACAAAGAATTTAGGATTGCTTTGACTTCCAATAACTTGTGTTTCTTTACCTCTGTAGAGTTTTATTTTCATATAATAAAAAGGTATAAAACATCTTATTTACTGACAAATTTGAAATTAAGGTCTGGCAAGGAATTTATTGTTAGTTGAGATACAAATGTGATATACCATGGTATTAACAATATTGATTTTTGGGCATGATGAGGATCAAATATATCATGTTTCATATGCTTATATCTTTAATAATAATTTATTTTTATTAGTGAGCAAAACTGTAGATGGATTACCATCTGGTTTGTTAATAGATTCAAAGTTACGAAGGCTACTGATTGATATATAAAGTCTATTATATAAAGTTTCTTATTGGTAACTAATCTTAGGCTTGAACTGAGTCTTGATACTATGCTTGTATAATTGAATATTTGAATTAATGAATTTTTTAATTTCTTCAATTTGAAAGGTCATGATACTCGGAACTATTCTTATGGTTGTGTTTTATGGGAAGACAATGTACGTCACACACCATATTGTGATATTTATAAAATTGGTTTATGATTATAAAAACAAGTTATCGTGTGCTTCCGCCAATATAAAAACTTAGATCTTTCCATTAATTAGTTGTTTCTTTAAAAACATTGTATATTTTAATTTGACTTTTCTAGATGAATGATCAAAGAGTGTACTTGTGAAATATTCAGGGAGAATAATTTGTCTATATGACTGAATATACAGTTTAGAATAACACTATAAAGATCGGTAGAATATCCTGTTTCGACTCCAAAAATGTTCTCCACTGTTTGTCCCTACTTAGGAATGCCATAGCCACAATATGATTCAGTTTACTAATGTAATTATTGTTTACCTTGCAATTAGTTGTTGAATCCTATAATCAAATTTTCACGGTTATTTAATGTTTTTCATGCTTGTTGCAAATCAAATTGCATTCTAAAAGTTTTTTTTTTTTTTTTTTTTTCAAAATTAAAATTGATTTAAGTTGTAATGCAATCATGATTAATGAAAGAGTATACATTGTGTATGATAAGTAGGGCATTCAACATTTTTTTCTCTTCAAAAAAAAACTTTATTATAAATTATAATGATGTTTTTGTCATTTTAATAATGTGATTTATTAATTACCTTGGTTACCATCAAACTCTCAACTTTAATAAATTTCATTATTTTTCTTTTAGCAATTGACAAATATTATGTATTGTAAATCTAGATTCACTTGTGATATATTTTATTTTATATCTTTGGAAACAAATGATATGAAATTATATTTTATTTTATGTTAAGTGATGATATTAAATTATGAAGATGTTTACTATTTAAGAAATCAAATGTTATAATTATATGTAGGAACTATAGATCATACCTTTGTTGTACTATTAAACTTATAAGTTATGAGGATGTTATGTGTACTTCATACCTGATGTTGTATCTTTATAGTAATGTATTATACTTAGAATTTTATGTATGTACTTGAACTTTGTTAGGAATTTATTTATTTTTATTTATTTATTTATAAATAGAATTATATTTTATAAATGAGGCATAACAATTGATAAAAAAAATTATTTCGATTTTAAAATTAAAATATTAAAATTGGGATGTTGAAAATTGGAAAGGAATGGATGATAAAACTGTTGGGTTGAAATTTGAACATTTAGGTTTATGTTAAAATTTTGACAATTGTTTTCGTGTGAGAATTTGAACATACATGCATTGATTTGTCGACCTCCATCGTGATCTATTGGTTTCTAATTTTGATGTGTAGCTATTAATTTTGGCATCCATTTACATCAAAATATTGACATATGTTATCATTCCCACCTTCATTTTCCTTTTTTTTTTTAATTATTTTAATATAAAAAATTATACATCCTTTATGTATCATGACATCAAAATTTCATCATGAGTTATATATTTTTAAAATACACATATATAAATTTGATAAATTCATTATATTTTTTTAATGAAATAGAGCTTATAAAATTAATATAGATATATCAATATTTTAATGACTATGCAAAAAAAGAAGGCGGTATGAGAACATGCCACAATACCAAACTAGGTCAAGCCTAGGAAAAAATACAATAACTAGGCCAAACCTAGCAGTAAAAACTAATAAAGCATTAGGTTAGTCTTAGGAAAGATCTAATACATTAAAAAAATTAAGCATTAATAGTAAACAGGTTGGCAAAAAGAGGGGTATTAATTTGGCAGATCATTCTAATTGGAACCCCATAAATCCTTCCCTCCAGTGATAGGGTCCCAACAAGACCTAGAAGTGTGTTGATCACCATCTTCTTTTATTTCAATATTTTGGTCTGTACGACATGGTGAAATAGTTAAACCCAGTCTAGAAAATCCTTTATTTAGAAGAAACTATCAGTCATCCTAAGAGCTCCCATGGAGAGGACTCCATCTATATTGGCCCATAGGGGATGGAAAGCCACACTCTTGATCCTACAGAGAGCAAGGAGGTGGATAACCCCAACCTCTACATGGGGTTGGGGGAGGAGATCAATACCATTGTGACGAACTAATAAAATTATTGTGAAAACATCGACAAGAATGACTGTGATGAAATCCACCCTACAAAAAACCACTACTATAAATTAATTACATTACAAATTTATTATTTAAAAGACATTTGAATTTGAAAAATAAATATTAAATAAAATACAATATAAAATTCTCAAATGATAGTATTACACAAAAAAATAATTATGAAACTACATTAATATTATAATCTATTAATATTTCCTCACCTAATCTTATATCTTTTAATGAAACCACCATCATATGATTTTGTACATACACCTTAAAAATTAAGAAATTTTATTAGATCTTAAAAAACATGTGTTATTTATAAGCCCTACAATATTTCTTATTTCCTTAGACATCCCATCAATGTAGAGATTTTCCCTCGTAAAACATCTTCACCATACTCTATCTTGTCCTTGATTTGGTTGTAATTTGCATAGAGGCAATATATTTTCATGTCATTCTTCTTATATCTCACCAAAATTTTATAATCCCAAAACTTGTAAATGGGGCCAAAAAGAAGTCAAAAAATTGAATGTTTCCCTAAGAAAACACTTATTTCATCCATTTAAAACAAATTCAATCCATGAATGAAGGATGGTGTTGCATACTACATGTAAATTCCCAACTATAAGTCAAATGTGACATAGTTAATATGATCTCATCATTATAAGAGTAATTTATTCCTCTTGATATGCAATATTACCATGTACAATTAAATGTCTCTCACTACTTAGTCAAATCTAGTTTATCTCCTTATAGGGGGACCACCTAAAATTTTGTTAGGTGAATCATCATCACTAACAAAGGATATTTTAGATATGTATCTATTGGCTGCAATGGATGGGACATTGTAAAATTTGAAAAATGTTTTAATGAGTTGAATTTTTTAGGTAGATCACCCTATCTTTGTTAATGTATCCCAAGGTTGTAGCTCTTGTCTCTTGGGACATGTGTAGCCTCACTACTGATTGGAGGGACTCGATTCAAAAGGAATTTAAATAAAAATTAATAGGTTATTGCATACAAATAAAACTAAACATGAAGTAATAAGTGTGCATTCAGAATTTAAAGTATTAATATTAAGATGCATATTTCAAGACCGCAATATGCAAAAGAATGGTAACTATATCATGATAAAATTATGTGCATTTGATATATATTACAATTTTTATTTTTGGGGAAAGCAATATATAATGTTATATTACATTTATAACCATTGTAAATGTTATGGAAGAGTGAATTATCTCAATATTATTTCCTCTGATTTCCATACATTTACATATTGGCTATCTTTCATTATCCCAAAGTGATCAAAAGTAAAAGTAGTGGAGATATATTTGTCATTGAGTGAATGTACTCTTGATATAGCAAAGGAGGTCAACCCTTGACAATCAATATTGATAATGTCAAATGTTTCTTTATCAAGAGTCATTCCTTGTGTTTTATGTATGGTTAGGATGTCATGACATTCTCATAGGCATTTGTCAGTGATTACCTCATCTAGTAGGAGGAATCAGAAGATGTGAAGGAATCGAAACTATCCCATGGGGGGCAAAAGAATTTTTTGAATGTAAAAACTATATACATAGGTGATAAAGGTGGATTTGAATCTAAATTGTAGTCAATTTGAACAATTTATGGAAGCACTACATTAACTAAACCTTATTTCACCCATAGATTCAATGTTAGCATGATTTTTTGTCCTTTATATAGAAGCATGGTTAATTCAATTTGAGTGTCATTCTAGTTAGATTTATCTCTATGTTTTCTTTATTCATATTTACATATTATAACTAGAGTGTTTAAGTATTTTAGCATTTCCTTATTATGCATTGTTTCTAATATGTTAGTTGCATACAAATGTGTTGATTTTTTAAAAATTGTTTTTCTTCTATAGGCATGAGTGATGTTATTCTTGACATAATTATATTCCAGTATTCCTCTATTGGGACTACATTTTTAATATTGGTTAGCAAATTTATGAATTCTAGATGGATTTTTGTGCATCCTTGTTGACTAAAATTTGATTATAATGTAAAAATTGTATCAAACATTTGCCACATTGTTAGGACAAAAGACCTCCCTGAATATATTAGAATGTCATTTATAGGTGGAAGTTATCCCAGGTCCACAAAAAGTATCATCTAACAACCATCAACGTCTCTATTATTATGATGAGGAAAGACCTCACACAACCAACTATTTATATCATTCAACATATTTGGGCCTATAAAGATCATTTCATCTATGAGAACATATTAAATATATTGCATTTCTTCTTTAAAAAGTGTTAATTCATGTCCATAAAGTGTTATCATTTCACAGATAGGTATGTGGAAGGATAAATGTATTATCAATGTAGTTATGTTAAATGTTACAACACCAGTTGGAGTGAGAAAAAGGAGTGGTGGCTTGCCTTTAGCATCAAGTGCATCCAAGGAATGTTTTATGTTGCTTATCAAGTAAGATTTAACTATACATGTTATTCCTTGTATTGTCATTCTGAGCTAGGTTACTTGTGACCTTTTCTGGGCATGCTTCTCAATTATGTTGAATGCTTATTATTAGTTACCCAGTAGTTGATTCATCATTAGTTAGCTAGTGTCACCATTATTTGTGTTTTTGTAAATTATGCATTGATAATTTATGACCTACCATGTGGTTATATGTAGGTTGATTGGTACATCAAAATGATTCTAATTGGCCTTGTTTTCAAAGTAATAGTGGCCAATCATTCTAATGTAATTTATTTCATTGTTCCCTAATAGGTGCATTTGTGATAGAATTTATCACTCATTCATTTCCATATCAAGTTGTATATCCTCTTTGTTTTCAATGTTGTTATTATTGAAATTGACATTGTTGCAATCCTTTACACATGATCACTCAATATGCCATGTATTGTAAGAGTCCTTGACTTTCTCCTAGTGTGTAACAATGTCTTCCCTATTTAAACCATTGTCCACATTAAAATTATAGAATGGATTGTAAAGAAAGAGATCCACCCAATAAAATAGATCAAATGAAGAGGGATCATAAGAGGATTTTGAAGAGAATTGAGGAAATATTTGAAGAATCATATGATTATTTATTTGTCTCCATTCATTATATTTTCTTTGATTATTATAAGACAAGGATCATGTTGCTTCAATGAGTGGTGTTGTCTCCAAGAAATACAGGTGATGTACATATGCATAAATTAAGGATAAAATGTTGTATTTAGTATATATGCTATGTAGGACCTTTTTTAAGGTTTTTTTGCCTATAGATAAATTGAAAAATGTTTGATTGTAGGCTATCAAAGGCATATTTTGTAGCATATGCCATGTTTTTGTGCACTGTGTCATTATTGAAAATAATTTCTAATAAGAACTTGATGTACACGATCATTGTTGGCTCTCTATTACAATTACAAATGATATTTTGGTTATCATATAGTGATAGATTTCATATTTGTTTTCAACCTTTGATACACACTTTATTATATATTTGAGTATAGCATAGCACTAAAATCTGGTTGGCAATTTACATTTGGACACCTATTGAGATATGATTTTATTATGGATATTGACTCTATCATCATTCCATGTTGGGAGGCAAGTTTTGATCCCCTCATTTCTGATAAGCATGGTTGAGGTTGATTGTAGTGGCCACATGACTTTATATATGCATTAGAAAGTGGCTCCTTTTTTATATAGACATGTTGATTCACTACATTTGGTGTGGCGTTTCACTCAATTTAAATGTTCCTTGTAATATTTATTAGGATCAACGCTAAATATTTGATTGGTGGTGAGAAATCATGGATCATCAAGATTAAAATGATGTAATCTATCATGGATTGTATCAATGTTACATGGATTCCATGTTGATGAAAGAGTATCTTTGTGGTGTCAACCTAAAGTGGATCTTCCCAATTTAATCTACCCATGTTAGGTTTATTTTCTAACTATAGAAAGCCATGGATGTGCAATAAGAATCCGTGATTCCATTTGTACTTGAATACAAATATTGTATTAGTTATCATGGCTTTAGAGATATTTGTAATATCTATGAGTGTTAGAAAACATAGTTTTAGTATGATTACCTATACCACTAATATTTGTTGTGGAGATGTTTATGCAAAACTTCACCTCAAAAAATTGAAAATATTTTATCCATACATGAAGATATGATATGTATATTTTCAATTATGTTATGACTTATCCAATAAGAATTGTTGTTTAGGTGATATTTTGGTGTTGTTGACATGACTCTATGTATAATTTTCCACCTAGTGTCTACCACACTCAAGGTGAAGAATAGTGATGGCGATCCAAACTATGTGATCATATATGTCAATTCATTCTTAGACTTAGACCAAAATTAATGTGTACCTCGAAGGCTGGATCCAAAACAAATTAGTTGATCTAAAATACTTGTAATAAGTAATTATGTTAATTGTCCATGCAAGTCTAAAATTGTAAGTATAATTTTTTTCTCTTGGTTTTTTGGGTGAATAATACAGATGTTGCTTGAGTTCGATGGCACATCATTAGGTTCAAAAATAAATATCAAAATTGTGGATGGATTCCAAATTGATTATCTTGATATCTAATTAAGTGTAAAGCATATTCATGTAGATAAAATTTTCTAATATGGGTTTGTTGGTATATACAAACACTTATTGGAAAAAGAGTAGGAAATGCCATAGAAAACAACCATTATGTGATATACTCATTATCGTGAAACTTACCGATAGTGGCCCAATTGATTACATTTAGATTTCCACTATTGGGGTTGGTTATATAATCCCTTATTTCATTGACTTCTCTTCATGTATTTAGAAGGTAAGTGATAAAATATGGCATTTGGTGATAGTTTAGGTCCAGAGGTATATTTGTGTTATCATTGAAATATACATCATCAATTTATACATCTATAGTATCCATAGTGGTGTGATGAAGGAGGAAGGAGATATCAATAGGTTCAAATGGTAGGGCATCAATCACTTGATTTTTAAGTTAGATATATGCATAGTAGGGATCATTTTCAAATTTTTGATGTAGTGCTTGCATGGCATGTGATCTACTTACAATGTAATCATATGATTTGTTTTTTTATCCAATTCTTCTTAACACTAGGGTGTCAAGATGTTTAGCTCAATGGGGTAGCTACCTAACAATAGAGGATATATATTGGGGAAAGCTAATAATGTGGCCACTATATTTGTATTTCCCACTATGTGCATGCATTACCTATAATATTTGATTGACTTGAGAAATTAAAATTTCTTGTACTTGAGTCAAACTAGATAAAACTTTAGGTTGTATCCCTAGGACCATGTTATTGTTAGCACCAAACCGATTATTATTTTTCTTGGGAATGTAACTATTAGATGTGTTGTTTGCATTGTAATCCTTTGTTGGATTCTTGGATATAATTCATTATAGGTGAAGCATGCATGTATTGAAGATAGGGTATCCACCCTTGCATGAAATCATTTCTAAGCTTATGTAATAATACCATTAGTGACTGTAATGTTGTTATTTATTACATGTGCATTGTAAATAAGTCACCAATGTGCATTAATCTCATCTTTATGGATTGTGTACCTAAACCATGCTTGTTTACATGATTTATCACTTTTCCTTGATGTATGCAATAATCATAATTGAAATATTAGCTAAAAAATTCTTACAAATTTTATAAATTTATATTTTTCCTATGGAAATAGAATACAATGCAAAAATGTAACTATTTAAAAGTGATATAATACAAAAATTTAGTCTTCTTTTCATGAATGTCAACATGAAATTTTTTTATTTGTAGGTGGGTAACAACACGTGTAACTAATATATTTTTTGAGATTTTAACATGACAATATTAATTATTTTATTCATAGATTTTATATGTAAACAAAGAAAAATTATAATTGACTAGCTATGTCTAATTGTATATATGTATTAAATTACATCAAATTCATTAAGTAAAAAAGGATCCGGTGGTGTAGATTCATATTTACATGCATTTAGTAAATTACAATGGATCTATTCTTTGTTAAATGTTTTATAATTCTAATTTTATGGACACTGTGAATTGATATTTGTATAAACACTTTTTGAATACCTCCCATATGTCATCAGGAGATGTTGATATCTATTATTATTCTCATTCTTTGATATCTATGATTGCAATGGAAACATCATCAAATGTTTTTTTTTCCATATTATAATTGTCATTTACTCTAAAATGAAATTTAAAGTGTATTTATACTCACAATCTTGTACGTCAATTTTACATTTTTGACAATGCCAAGATGCATCATATTTTTTAACTATTTTTTTCTTATATTATCTATTATTAATTATAAATTTGAAAGCATGATACCATAAATTATTAATTTTAATGTACATATGATAATAGCATCAAATGTAAATGAATTTGATTTTCCAAGAACCCTTAATTTGTGGATGTATATACTTGTTTTATGTTTAGTAATTCTTGTACTTAGTGATGATGCTAGTAGTTTTGGACCAATTTGCTCAAACCATCTTCTTAATTGATGTGATTTAGGTATATTTTTATTAATGAAGAATTGTGTCTCTAAGTTGGTTCCTATTTTATTTCCATTATATGTTTGAATTTTGACCTTTTTGATGGAAAGAATCAGATGAGGATGTGTATTTTGATCATACAAATCCACTAAAATATTTCCCTCTTCCTCACAAACACCCCCCAAAGTGATTCCTTAATATTATAACTAGAGTTATCTTATATAAAAAATGTTCTTCTCATAGCTGAAGTCCCATCTGGCCTCATGAAGATGATGGTGAAAGTAATAAAAAGAATAATACCAATGGTATCAATCTTTGTGTTTATTATTGCATCTTTGATGTGTTTAATTTATTTGAAATCAAATTGATATATTGGAATAGTGGGATATTATATAAAATAATGTTTAATAGACAATGTCATGTTAAGCATGATTTCTCATGGACTTTTGGTCCTATTATATTGCTTGTTTACATATTTCAAAGCTCCATTTGAAATAAAGTATATTTTCCTCACTTGAATTTGATTGAATTACATACATGTAGCCTCATCAAATGAAGTAATAGTGATGTCATCACCTTCATTATCAATAATGTTGAATCTGAAAACTTATCTTGAGCTATTGCTATTTGAGAAACTATGAATAATACCTTTTTAAGTACCCTACCATCTATATAATCTAATTGTTTTTGTAAGGATTTAAATATCTAATTGAAATGTGTGTCATTATTCCCCTACATTCTCTCTCAACTTTTGATGCAAATACTCCTCCATTCATATCAATTTATTTTCCATGATTTTCCATTATATAAATGTGTTATTATTGAATACGTGAGAACATGTGATGTGATTGTATTCAATCAAAGTAGCCTCCTTTAAAAAAACATGTATAAGTAAAAATAATGTCATCTTTATTTGTAACTACATGTAATAAAATCTAATATATGGTGATTGAAAGTAAAAATGTATCTTTATTCAAGGCACGTATATATGTATAGAGATTAAACGTACAAATGTATTCTCATTTGTGGTATTTATGTTTGATGAAAGGTTAAAGTATACAATTTTATTTTTTTGACTCAAATTCTAATTCAGTGAAGAATTATATAAAATTTCATAATTATAAGTAGTTCAGGGGGCATTCATTTAGTAATTTCATTTCTTATAAAGTAACAACACTCTTTTTTGGGGTATACACACTTATTTAAGGCACTCTTGTAGATTATGCCTTGCATTTATTTGTTTCACATTAGTGGTTTATGCACTATTGGACATTCACACTTTGGCACAATTTTGGTTTATGTCATGTCTCCTTCAAGACCCCTTTCTTAGTTCCTTATATTGTTCTTCGAAAACACCCTTAAGGCCCATTTCTTAGTGCCTTACATTATTATTTGTGTTGTCTCCTTCAAGGCCCCTTTCTTAGTACCTTTCATTATTGTTTTTAGATACCACAAAGGCCCCTTTCTAATCACCTTGTATTTATTTTTGCTTGCATTGTATTCATGCCTTATTGTAATCTCACTCAGACAAGCAAATAATAACTTGCCATCCAAGAGTGACATTATTAATGAAAATATGACCCCCATAATAAAAAACATACTCCTCCTCATAACACTTATTACACATGACTCACTCCATACTTTAAAATTTTGTATTGCATTTTAGCAATCATAGGATGATCTTATGGAGCAAAACCATTACACTTGTTCCACATCTAGATCCTACTTCTAACTTTGGTATGCATCCATTAAATGCTTTACTATATTTTCATCTATCTTCTACTAAGTCATTTTGTGATCCTGCTACATCTATAGTTACTTTTATTGAAACTCACAATATTGTTGATAACACTATTGATGTGATTAGTTCATTTTAGAAGCACACAACTAGTTTTGTTTCCTATCTACTACATGCCATGGGATATTCTGGTGGAGGTCTTGGTAAGCATGAACAGGGTATTATTTACCCCATCCAGTCCATTTGTTATATTTATCATCATGGCATTGGATATTGAGAAAGATCTTCCACATCTTATTTGGGACCATTATGTAGTAGCTCTACATTAGTTTCTATTCACTCCACACTTTCAGAGGATATTGAGTGACATGGTACAATTACATCTGGGCATTCATTAGATACTATATTAAGGCATGAGAGTCTTGTGTCATCTTACCCTTCACTTAGGCAGAAACCTACATTTTTTATTAGGCATAAGCATTTTAACACCTTATTATATTCACTTAGGATTGAGATTCCTACATCTAATATAGACATTTACTTACATTTGTCATTTGTGGACATGGCACCAAATCACTTACAGGTGTCTTTTTCCATCATCTGATGTTATTTGGGATTGATTGATGATCAATTTTGGGTGGCATCACCAAAATTATTTTTGTGGACTCTATTGACATAGCTATTCTATTATTAAAATGCATATTTTGCATACCACTAATACTACATAGTAGTGCTCCTTTTTGGATCAAATTTTAGGATTTGTGATGGCTTCTTCGATAGATCAACTACTTCTTGTGGTGAGTTATTTGTGGTGTTTCTAGTATCTATTCACTTGTTTAGTTTTCTTTTTATGGGGTATATTATACTCGTAATGAATTATAAAGTGCCATGGGAGTTTGATTTTTATAGCCTAGTTTATCTTCATGTATTTATACCTTGGTTTTTGCACCCTTTACACTTTCAATTGCTTGTCTCTCCCATCACCACCAGGGCCATATTTTTTTAGAGACCATTTTTATATTCTTTGACACCTTGATAATTAGTGTGTCTCTTTTTTATGTGATTTCTTTGGCATTTTTAGCTATTGTTAATGATCAGTGTTCGAGTAGTGGATTTAGCCCAA
This sequence comes from Torreya grandis, assembly GCA_037957365.1. Taxonomy (NCBI): domain Eukaryota; kingdom Viridiplantae; phylum Streptophyta; class Pinopsida; order Cupressales; family Taxaceae; genus Torreya; species Torreya grandis. The sequence goes on from JARHVA010000880.1 coordinate 2,666,073, forward strand.
TCAAGATTTTTTCATCCATTCTACCCATTATACATTATTTGTGGGGGGGGTGTTCAAATACCAATTATTTGGGTGTTGAGTGTCCTTTACACCAAGTAATACTCTTTTATACTTTTAACTACTTATTCAGGTGTTGAGTGTCCCTTGCACCTCTTAAAGATAGTTGATAGCATATTTGGGTGTTGAGCATCCCTTGCACCTACTTAAATGATGGATTTCAACCCCTCTAATATAATTTGGAATTTTGAGAGACCATTATTTTGTCTCTCATTTTTTTAATTCTATTCTCAATGTTTGTTATAAGTGAGCCTTGTATAGAGTACTCGTTACTATTTGATTTGGAAGTTAAAATGAATTGGCATCTATTGTATTTTGGTAATATGGATTGGCTACCATAAGGATACTTAATACTTCATTGTAATTTTTACAAGGGTACCTAATCAAGCCTTTGTTATCAAGACTCATTTTATGAGTTTTATCTTCTCCCCAAGTTAATATTAAGGGGGGATGTTAGAGTAATAATCCTAGTGTTAATATTAACTTGGGTTTTAGCCAAGGGATACTTTAACTAATTTAGTGTAACCCATGTGTGGTTTAATGTTACACACCCACATGTCTAACTAAGGAGTCAACATTGTTGTTAAAATGTTGACATTAGTGTCAATTCTAATAAATATTAAAAGGAAATTTTAAATTGGGTGAAAGTTTATACCAAATGTAGTGAATCAATATGTCTATGTAAAAAAGGAGTCACTTTTCAATGTAGATATAAAGCTTCATGGCCACTATATCCAACCTTAACCATGTCTATTAACAATGAAGGGTTTGAAAATTACCCCTAGCATGGAATGATGATAGATTCAAAATCCATAATGCAAGCAACTTTCAATATGGTGTGCAAATGTAGATTGACAACCACCATGCTATACTCAAATCTATAACAAAGTATGTAGCAAAGGTTGATTTTTTTTTGAAAGCTATCACCATAGGCTAACTAGAATATCATTTATAATTGTAATAGAGAGCCAATAATAGTTGGTTACATAAATTTCTTATGAAAAACTATTGTTGATCATGACATAGGTGCACAAGAAACATGCCACATGCTAAAAAAATTGCTTTTGATAGCCTTTAGTCAAACACTTTTTAGTTTATCTATTGGCAAATAAAGATTTGAAAAGGTCCTACATAGTGTATCTAATAAATACAATATTTCATATTTAATTCATGCATATGTACATCTCCCTTCTTTTCTAGAGATAACATCACTTTTTGAAGCAACATGATACTTGTATTATAATAATCAAAGATAAAATAATGAATGGAGATAAAGAAATACTCAGGTGATTCTTGAAATATTTCCTCAATTCTCTTGAAACTACTCTTATGATTCCTCTTCATTTGATCTATTTTATTGGGTGGATCTCTTTATTTACAATCCATTCTATAATTTTGATGTGGACATTGGTTTAAATATGGAATACATTATTACACACTAAGAATAATTCAATCACTTTTAAAATCCATGGCATATTGAGCAATTATGTGTAGAGAATGGAAATAATGTCAATTTCAATAATGATAACATTGAAAATAAAGAGGATATACAATGTGATATGGAAATGAATGATTGGGAAATTCTATCACAAATTCACTTGTCAAGGAACAATGAAAGAGATTACATTGGATTGCTTGGCCACCGTAAATTTGATAATAGGCCAATTAGAATCTCTGACGTACGACTTAGCCTACACACAACCACACAATAGTTCATAGATTATCAATGCATAATTTCCAAAGACACAGGCAATGGTGGCACAAGCTAACCAATGATGAATCAACTATTAGGTAACCAAGAACAAGCATTCAACATAATTGAGAATTATGCCCAAAAAAGGCCACAAGTAATCCTGCTCAGAATGACAATATAAAGAACAATAGGTATAGTTAAATCTTACTTAATAAGCAACATCAAACATTCATTGGATACAATTACTTCCAAAGGCATGTCCCCACTCATTCTTCTCACTCCAACTGCAACATTTAATATAAATGCATTGATAATACATTTATCCCTCCACATACCTATCCATGAAATGAAATCACTTAATGGACTTGCGTTAACAATTTTTCAAGAAGAAATGAGATATATTAAATGTGTTCTCATAGATAAAATGAGATTTATAGGCCCAAAGATGTTGAATAATATAAATATTTGGTTGTGTGAGGCCTTTCTTCATCATAATAATAGAGGCTTTAGATGTTGTTAGATAATACTTGTTGTGGACCTAGGATAAATTCCACTTATAAAGGAAATTCTAATGTATGTAGGGAGCTCTTTTGGTCTAACATTGTGGCAAACATTTAATAAAATTGTCACATTATAATCAAATTTTCATCAACAAGGATGCACAAAAGACCAACTACAATTCAAAAATTTGCTAACCAACATGAAAAATGTAACCCTACAAGAGGAATATTAGAGTATTATGTCAAAAATAACATCATTCATGCCTGAAGAAGAAAAATAATTATTTAAAAACTCAAAAAGTTTATATACAACTAACATATTTGCAATAATGCATAATAAGGAAATGTTAAAATCTTGAAACACTCTAGTTGTAATATGTAAAGCTGAACAAAGTAAACATATAGATAAATCTAACCAAAATGACACTCAACTTGAATTAACCATACTTCTATGTATAGGACAAAAAATCATGATAACATTGAATCTATGGGTGAAAGAAGGTTTAGTTAATGGATTGGTTGGAGAAATTATCCAAATTAACTATAATTTAGATTTAAATCCACCTTTATTACCCATGTATATAGTTTTTGTATTCAAAAAATTATTTGGTCCCCCATGGGATACTTTCTAATCCTTCACATCTTCTGATTTGTCCTATTAGATGAGGTAATTGCTGACAATTGCCTATCATAATTTCATAGGGTCCTAACCATACGTAAAGCATAAATAATGACTCTTGACAAAGCAACAGTTGACATTGTCAACATTTATTATCAAGGGTTGACCTTGTCTACTGTATCAAGAGTAAATTCACTCAATGACAAATATATCTCCAATACTTTTACATTTTAGCCTTTGTGATAATGCAAGATAGTCAATATGTAAATTTATGGAAGAGGAAAGAAGATTGGGAGAATTCCCTCTTTCATAACATTTACAAAAATTATAAATGTAATATAAGATTCTATATATTTTCCCCAAAAATAAAAATTTTAATATATATAAAATTTAATAAGATGTAATTTATACAGACACAAATAATTTTATCATGATATACGTACCATTATTTTTTAAATTTGGCTCTTGAAATACACATCTTGATATTAATAATTTAAAATATTAATGGACTCTTATTAATTCATGTTCAATTTTATTTGTATGTAATAACCTATTATTTTTTGTTTTAAAAGTCCTTTCAAATCAAGTCCCTCTAATCAATAATGAGGCTACACATATCCCAAGAGACCAGAACTACAAACTCAGGGTACATCAACATAGATAGAGTCCTCTCCCTAAGTAATTCAACCCATTATTTTTTTTTCAAATTTTTACAATTCCCATCCATTGTAGCCAATAGATACATATCTAAAATATCCTTTTGTTAGTGATGATTATTCTCCTAATCAAATTTTAGGTGGCCCCACTCTAAGGAGAAAAATAAGATTTGACTTAGTGAGATACATTCGATTGTACATGGTAATACTTGATATCAAGAGGAACAAAGTACTCTTACAATGACAAAATAAAATTAACTGTGTCAAATTTGACCTAGTTGGGAATTTACATGTACTATGTAGCACCATCCTTCATGCATAGATTGGATTTATTTTAAATGGATGAAATAATTGTTTTCTTAGGGAAACATTCAATTATTTGACTTATTTCTCGCTCTATATG
>JARHVA010000880.1:2675000-3120000 GCA_037957365.1 Torreya grandis
GAATAGTTCTGAGTATCATGACCTTTCAAATTGGAGAAATAAAAAAGTTTCATTAATTCAAATATCCAATTATGCAAGCATAGTATCAATAGTCAGCTCAAGCCTAAGACTAGTTGTTAGAAACTCAAGATGAACTGAAGATAATTTCTCCATCCACAACTTAACTACCAGCTCCACCTCAGTTCTCATGCATGCAGGAGTTAACATTCAATTAGTTAACTGACAGTTAGGAATCAGTTAGTCCAAAGTAGTTAACAGTTAGTTCTTTCAAGTAGTTAGAGGCAGTTAAACAATTAGTTTATTTTTAGTTATTTTTGCCAAGAAAATCTATTTAAAGATGCCTTGGGCGCAGCATTGTATGCAAGAAAAAAGAAGATCAATAAAAATTCTTTTTTTGAAGAAATTGCAGTAGCAATCTATTTGTTTTCTTGTGTTTATACTCTGTTTGCATCTATCAAAGTGGTATCAGAGTCAAAGGAGATAGGTCGTGATAGCAGAAGAAAATCCAGCAGGGAGCGCAGGAGTGAAGCACAGATTGGAGAAGTGTGCAGTCAACAGAAGTGCATAGAAATCTAGTGATAGTCAAACTAAAAGCCATATAAGGCATCACAGTAAAAGAGAGAGCAAGCAGCCAATAGGCATGTGATGCATAGAAAGGAAGTTGAACGTAGCAGGAGCAGCAGCAGTTTGGAGTGCAGCCAAAGGCACCCAACAAGAAGGTGAAAAGGTGCAATCAAAGTCCAGCTAAGGAAGTGCGTCAATCAACCAAAAGAAAGAAGCACAGTAGTCGCCATTCAGCTGTGAAGGGAGATCGTAGACTGTTGGAAGAAACCATGGTTGCAGGGTTAGAAGTGCAGCTGGCAAAAGGTGGAGAGGTGCCTAGCAAAGAAGGAGCAGTTTGTAGGTTAGACATAGTAGTTTGGTGCTAAAGAAAAGCATAGGTTATGAAAGATGCCAATAGCCATTGGGAGAAGCGCTACTAAAGAATTGGCAGCCAAGCCCACATCAAGGTTTCAAAATGGCTGACGTGTCCTGATCGAATCCCTTGGTAAGTTAAAAAAATTTATTTCAAAGTCAGATCGTGGAAAAGCACCAGTAGATAAATTCAAAAAAGGAAGAAGGAGAATTTAGTCACTTTAGCAATTGACATGGCAACGAACAATAGTATCTCTCAGCGTCAAATTCCTATTTTTTATTGTAAGAATTATGATTTTTGGGCAATTAAGATGAAAACATTGTTTTGCTCACAAGAAGTTTGGGATTTGGTAGAAAGTGGTTTTGTAGAACCGTAGGATGAGGCAGCCCATCTAGAATTAGCTCGAGCACAAAAGGATGAGCTTAAGGAGAACAGGAAAAAAGATTCAAAAGCCTTATTTATAATCCAACAGGGACTGGATGAATCAATTTTTTCTAGAGTTGCAGTAGCAACGAGATCCAGAGAGGCATGGAAAATCTTGGAGACTACCTATAAAGGTAATACAAAGGTAAAAATTGCTAAATTGCAATCTCTTAGGCAAATTTTTGAAAATTTGCAAATGAATGATTCAGAATCCATAGACCAATTTATGAGTCAAGTATTGAATATAGTGAATCAAATTAGATCTAATGGAGAAACAATCACAGATTAGAAGATCATAGAAAAAATACTCAGGAGTTTACCCAATAAATTTGATGCAATAGTTGTAGCTATTGAGGAAACCAAAGATTTGGAACAGTTATCTGTAGATGAATTAATGGGTTCTTTGTTAACACATGAATCCAGAATGAATAGGAATAACAATTTGAGAATGCTTTCAAGTCACAGGTATCATTTGGCAGAGGAAGAGGAAGAGCAAGGTCAAACTTCAGAGGAAGAGGCGGAGGCAGAACTGGAAGAAACAATCTAGATCAAGGTGAACACTGTAATCAAAACTACAGCAGTAGAGGACATGGAAACAATCACTTCCATCAAAGTTCACAGAGGTTTGATAAATCTAACATTCAATGTTGTTACTGCAAGAAATATGGACATTATACAAGTGACTGCAGAAGGAAACAAGGATATGTGGACAAGTAGAATGCTAATTACATAGGTGAATCTAGTTCTAATCCAGGTGAATCTAGCTTATTTCTCACTTGTCATGTTACTCAAGAAAAAGCTAGAGATATTCAGTTCTTAGATAGTGAATGCAGTAATCATATGATAGGAAATAAAGAATTTTTTGCTAGTCTTGATGATTCTGTAAGATCTGAAGTTAAATTAGGAAATGATATTAAAGTGGATGTAATGGGTAAAGGTGTAATAAATGTTTTGGTAAAAAATGGTGAAAGAAGGTTTATACCTGATGTTTATTTTGTACCTAGACTAAATCATAATCTTATGAGTATTGGATAGTTAGTACAGAAAGGTTATAGAGTATCTTTTATAGACAATGTTTGCACAATACTGGACAAGTTTCCAAGTGACAGGTTGATAGGAAAAGTGGAGATGACTAAGAATCAGATGTTCCCTCTTCAAATTCAGTGCATCCAAGGAGAAGAGGAAGCCCACTTCAAAACCATGTAGCTAGACCAATCATGGCTATGGCACTTAAGTTATGGACATTTACATTTTGGAGGTTTGAATTTGTTATAGAAGAAAAATATTGTGAAGGGATTACCACCAATAGAAAAGCCAGGAAGTTCATGTGACAGTTGTATTCTGGAAAAATAGCATAGAGAGAGCTTTCCAGTAGGAGCCTCATATAGAGCAAAGGTAATATTGGAGCTAGTCCATAGTGATTTATGTGGACCAATGCAAACTACATCATTTGGAGGTAGTACTTATTTTCTAACCTTCATTGATGACTTTAGCAAAAAGACATGGATATATTTTCTCAAAAATAAGTCTGAAGCCTTTGAAAAGTTTAAAGAATTCAAGGCAATGGTTGAAATTAGAGTGGTTGTTACATCAAGGTACTTAGATCAGATAGAGGAGGTGAATATATGTCTAATCAATTTCAATATTTTTGCAGATATCATCAATTGACTACAAGGTACACACCATAGCAGAATGGTGTAGCAGAAAGGAAGAATAAAACAATCATGGAGATGGCTAGAAGCATGTTGAAGGCCAAACACTTGTCAAATGAATATTGGGCAGAAGTAGTAGCATGTGCAGTATATATTCTAAATAGAAGCCCAACAAAGAGTGTCAGAGATCGAATTCCATAAGAAGCGTGGAGTGGTAAGAAACATAGTGTACATCATTTCAAAAAAATTGGTTATATTGCATATTCTCTTATACCGTCTAAATTGAGAAGAAAGCTAGATGATAGAGGTGAGAAATGCATTTTTATTGGCTATAGTAAAGAATCAAAGGCTTATAAGTTGTATAACCCTATTTCAAAGCAAGTGATTATTAGCAGGGATGTTGAATTTAAGGAAGAAGAAGCATGGGATGGTAGCACCATCACAATTGGAGCACCAATTCCACAGAATGAAGAAGAATCTGAAGAACAAAATTTGCAAGGAGATCAATCCTCTCCACAAGCAAGAACAAGCACTCCAATAAGAACACCTAGGAGGTATGAACAAGGTGAATCATCTGGACATGCATGTCACCCTACTCCAAATTCACAAGTGATGAATCAAATCCAACTCTTGCCACTTTAAGATCAAGAATTAAAGGTACGAAAATGAGAAACTTGAATGAGATTTATAATCAAGAAGAAGAGAAATTAGATTTGGTTTCAAATTTTGCTCTTTTCACTCATGATCCTATGTATTAGGAAGAAGCAGTTAATGAGGAACATTGGATAAAAGCAATGGATGAAGAGATGAATGCCATTGAAAGAAATCAAACATGGGATCTAACTAATCTACCTGAAGGTAAGGATTGTATAAGGAGTCAAATGGGTTTATAAAACTAAATTTGATGTAGATGGAAATGTTGAAAATCACAAGGCAAGGTTAGTAGCAAAAGGTTTTGCACAAGAACAAGGAATTGACTATAATGAAGCATTTGCTCCAATTGCTAGACTTGATACTATTAGAATGGTTTTATCAATAGCTGCTCAAAATAATTGGTATGTATATCAAATGGATGTAAAATCAGCTTTCTTGAATGGTTTTCTAGATGAAGAAGTGTATGTGAAATAGCCCACAGGTTATGAAGTGCAAGGACATGAAGAAAAAGTCTACATATTGAAGAAGGCCCTTTATGGTCTCAAGCAAGCACCAAGAGCATGGTATAGCAGGATTGATTCATACATGACAAGCAATGGATTCAACAGAAGCAATAGTGAGCCTACTTTGTACACAAAAATCAATAAAGAAGGTCAGATTTTGATTGTGTGTTTATATGTTGATGATTTGATTTTCACTAGAAATTTGTCTGTAGACACTTTTAAATCAGCAATGAAGAAAGAATTTGAAATGAAAGATTTGGGATTAATAAAGTACTTTTTGAGCGTATAAGTTGTACAATCAGGGAAAGGAATATTTATTTGTCAAACTAAATATGCAAAGGATGTGTTAAGAAGATTTAAGATGCTAAATTGTAAACCAGCACCTACACCAGTTGTTACAGGGACTAAACTTAGCAAAGAAGATCAAGGGTCTAATGTTGATTCTACAACATTTATTTGACTAGTTGGTAGTTTGATGTATCTTATAGCTACAAGACCAAACATCATGTATGGGGTCAGTTTAATCTCAAGATTCATGGAGTCACCGAAAGACTCATATTGGCAAGTTGGAAAAAGGATATTGAGATATGTGGCAGGAACTACTAAATATGGAATTTTATATTCCACAACTAACGATTTTAGTTTGATTGGTTATACTGATAGTGATTTTGCAGGTAGCATTGATGACAGGAAGAGTACTTCTGGACATGTATTTCTTTTAGGAACAGGTGTGGTCACATGGGCATCCAAAAAGCAACCTATAGTGACACTTTCATCAGCTGAAGCAGAGTATGTAGTAGCCACATCAGCAGCATGTCAAGCAACTTGGATGAGGAGAATATTGACAGATTTATTACAAGTACAAAAGGAGTCAACACCAATATTTTGTGACAACAAATCTGCAATTGCATTATCAAAAAATCATGTCTTTCACAAGAGGAGCAAGCACATTGATACAATATTTCACTTTATCAGAGAGTTAGTAAACAATGGAGAAATCCATCTAGAATTTTGTAGATCTGAAGATCAATTGGCAGATATATTCACAAAGGCATTAGCAAAGGAGACCTTTGATTATCTAAGACAAAATTTAGGCATTGTAAATGCTGAAGTTGTTAGTGGTAGAAATTAAGGGGGAGTGTTAGAAACTCAAGATTAACTGGAGATAATTTCTCCATCCACAACTTAACTACCAGCTCCACCTCAGTTCTCATGCATGCAGAAGTTAGCATTTAGTTAGTTAACTGATAGTTAGGAATCAGTTAGTCCAAAGTAGTTAACATTTAGTTCTTTCAAGCAATTAGAGGCAGTTAAACAATTAGTTTATTTTCAGTTATTTTTGCCAAGAAAATCTATTTAAAGACGCCTTGGGCACAGCATTGTATGCAAGAAAAAGGAAGATCAATAAAAAAAAATTGAAGAAATTACAATAGCAATCTGTTTGTTTTCTTGTGTTTATACTCTAGTTACATCTATCACTAGTTAGCAATAAGAGTATATATATAGCTTTCATAATTTTGATTCTATTAACAAACCGGATAGTAATCCATCTACATTTTTGCTCACCAATAAAAATAAATTATTATTAAAAATATAAATATATAAAACATGATATATTTGATCCTCATCATGCCCAACAATCAATATTGTTAATACCATGATATATCACATTTGTATCTCAACTAGCAACAAATTCCTTGCCAAACCTTAATTTCAAATTTGCCAGTAAATAAGATGTTTTATACCTTTTTATTATATGAAAATAAAACTCTAGAGAGGTAAAGAAACACAAGTAATTGGAAGTCTAAGCAATCCTAAATTTTTTTGTATGATATGATGTAGAAAATAATAATTTTTTATTGTTATCTTCGATACATAGACTTTTCCTTGGAGATTTGTGATGGAACTATGGGAATTGGAACAAGTTTCATTTGTTTTTCCGTTTATTTAAAGAGCAAGTATTCTGCTTCATTCATGGCTTTTTATCTTTTAATTTCAGCTTCATTTTCTACAAGGAGATACATAGCCTCCACACCCTTTTCCCTGACCAGAAACAATAATATCCATGAATCAACCACAAAGCAAACACGCCTCTCATTTACAACACGTAGTGGAAGAGTTCTAAACTAAGCAAATTTTACGATTTTTTTAAACCATTAGATTCTGAAAGTTAAAGGTGTCATATAAGCACAACCTCATATAATAAATTATGAAAGCTGTTACTCAACTTGAGGAAGTAAAAAAGGATTCATTAATTCAAATATCCAAGCATAGTATCAAGACTCAACTCAAAGTCTAAGAACATATCCATGATTACAATGGAAAAATCATCAAATGTTGTTATCCATAATGTACCTATCATGTATTCTAAAATGAAATTTAAAGCGTATTTATACTCACAATCATGTATGTCAATGTTACATTTTTTAAAATGCCAAGATGCATCATATTTTTTAACTACTTTTTCTTACAATGTCTAATGTTAATTATAAATTCATAAGTAGGATAACATAAATTAGTCATTTTAATGTACATGACTATAACACCAAATCTAAATGAATTTGATTTTTCAAGAACCCCTAATTAGTGGATGTCTATAATTGTTTTATGTTTAGTATGTATTGTACTTAGTGACAATGCTGGTAGTTTGGACCAATTTTCTCAAACCATCTTATTACTTGGTGTGCCTTAGGTATGTTTGGATTAATGAAGAATTGTGTCTTTGATTTGGTTCCTATTATCTTTCCGTTATATGTTTGGACTCTGACCTTTTTGATGGAAAGAATCAGAGGAGGCTGTGTTTTTTAATCACACAAATCTGCTAAAAGTTTTCCCTCTTCCTAACAAGCACCCACCAATGGGCCACCTTAATATTATAATCAGAGTTATCTTATAGCAAAAAAAAATCTTCTCATAGCTGAAGTCTCATCTGGCCTCATGAAGATGATGGTGGAAGTAATAGAAAATAATAATACCAATGGTATCAATCTTTGTGTTTGTTATTGCATCTTTGATATGTTTATTTGAAATGTAATTGATATATTGGAATAGTGGGATCTTCTACAACAATGTTTAATAGACAATGTCTTGTTAAGCATGATTTCCCATGGACTTTTTCTCTAGTTATATTACTTTTTTACATATTTGAAATAGGCTGGCATTGCGACCATCCTGAAAGAGACCTTAAAAGCCCTTATATACCTGCACAAGGAAGGCCACATCCACAGACATGTCAAGGCTGCCAATGTTTTAGTGGATGCTGATGGATCCGTCAAATTGGCTGATTTGGAGTTTCCAAGTTTATTTTCGAATCGGGCGATAGGGAAAAGATGAAAAGGCACACTTGTTCTGGCACAATTTTCTGGATGGCCCCAGAAGTCCTTTCAACCGATGACACTAAGGAAGGATACGATTGCAAGGCTGACATATGGACGCTTTAAATCCAAAGCCCTTGCTGCACAGTTGTTGCCTCTTCAGCCTCCTCATCCACACAAGAAAGAGGTTTATGAGAAGTGGGATTTTGACGTATGTAAAGAATCAAATCCATGTATCTGTGCCACTTAATATGTTGCCAGATACGGCAAAATTATTCATCCTCAATATATGGTGTAAAAGAATCGGAAAGTATAACCGATTTCTCCCTGTATCATTTAATGTATGGCAGACTTAATGCGAAGAAATTTGTTCTTTTTGAGCTGATATCTGGGAAATACCTAATTCATAAGAGAGATTTAAATCATCAGTAAATACTGCACTCAGATATATTCATCTGAGGATGTTATATGTAATTCATACCAGGGATCTTAATCACTAGTAGATCTTGTAATTCAGATATATCAGATGGGTGTTTCAAGATTTTTTAAAGCTGGGTTTTCATTTCCTTCATAGCATTTAACACAGTGTTTCAAATGACGGATCTTTGCGTTCTTAATTTTCAAACTAGGATTTCAATGATTACTCGCTCATAAGGACTCTTTGTTAAGTTATTAATTTGTATTTGTTTAGTTATTCATCTTTAATAAATTTAAGAGGTATGAGTTTTTTTAAAGAGAAGTGCCTGCACAGCAGGTAATATTGGAATCGATTTATTATTATTTTTAATTGAATTATTATTTCTTAACTGATTTATGAGTTTTTTTAAAAGAGAATTTAAGTGTTTCTGTGGGAGGGATCCCGTTGGGTAGAGTTTGTTCCCTCCATTCTACCTGGTTTTATATGGTTGTGGAGTGTTGTTTGCTGAGCTTGAGAACGCTTTTTGTTCTCCTTATACAGCTAGGGGTCTGTAGGGTCAAGTGGAAGCTTTACACCCTGGTTCGAATTAGCTTCGCATTAAAAATCCACCTGCTGACCTGTCATCTGATCCCACATTCCCAACGCATATTCGTCGCTCTGACCTTCATTGCCAAAGAACATCTTGTTTACTGACAAATTTGAAATTAAGGTTGGAAAGGAGTTTGTTGCTAGTTGAAATATAAACGTGATATATTAACAATTTTGAGTTTTGGGTATGATGAGGATCAAATATATCATGTTTCATATACTTATATCTTCAATAATAATTAATTTTTTTTATTAGTGAGCAAAAATTGTAGGTGGATTATCATCTGGTTTGTTAATAGAATTAAAGTTTATTAGTGAGCAAAAACTGTAGGTGGATTATCATCTAGTTTGTTAATAGAATTAAAGTTATGAAAGCTATTGATATACACATAAAGTCTCTTATTGGTAATTAATCTTAGACTTTAGATATTTGGATATTTGAATTAATGAATCTTCTTTTATTTCTCCAGTTTGAAAGGTCATGATACTCACAACTACTCTTATGGTGGTGTTTTATGGGAAGCTAATATACGTCACACACCATATTTTGACAGGTCATCTACTTCAGTTAGAAAAAACAACATTGCTATGATTTGGGCTCAGGCCCTTAAGTATGATTTGGAGGTGAAAGAAGAAAAGGAAAAAAGTGTATGGATCCACCAGTGGCCTCCATCCTAGTCACAAGACTCACAAGTACTAGATGAACCCTCCTCACCAATAAGAGAGAAAATAGATGAAAAATAAGCTAAATCTAGTAGTCAAAAGGAACATAACCCTCAAATTAAATGGGAGATTATAAAAGGCCTCCCAGAACCTTAAGTCCCTTGTACATCTATAGTTGATATCACTCATGCTCTTAGCACAGCCACAGTAAGATAAAATTCTACATCTATAATAGGGGAGCAAAGGAAGAGCACTTTTGTGTTAACACTACTACCACCCCTTACCACACTTACTCAAGTAAGTCTTCCAGAGTTCCTTTAAGATTATTTTCAATCAATTCCAATTGATCATAATTCCCCTAAGTCCCCCTTGAAAATTTCTTTGCCTTCTAACACCATTAATGAACATATCTCCCCTCAATTTCTCCCTACCATATCAACTATAACCTCTATTTCTCCCACCACTGTGGTCACACCAACCATTTATTAACCACCACCTCTAATAATGCCTTCCACCATAGTTTTTCATTCAATTGTATCACCCTCTCTTCCACCTTCCACTCCCCCCATCTTCACTTACCAAAGGAAATTTAGGGTTCTTTCCACTTCCTATAAAGGCATGCGACTATAATAAAGGCCATCACTTGATATTCCTATTATAGAAGAGGAAGCTAAGGAAAATGAGGAAAAGGAAGATCAATAAATAGAGAAATTATAAGAGGAATAGTTCAAGCATGTTATATCTTTAGTTGATTTCCAGGTGATGAATAAGTAGAGGATGTAGAATCAGTAAAGGGGTTAGGAAAAGAAATGACTGAATAGGTTGACTTGGAGAAATCAAAAGCCTTGAGTCTTGGAGAAAAATAAGTAGATGTAGCTTGAGATGACACTTTATATCAACACATCCTCATGGGTGATCAAAGCTAAAGCATTAATGAGGTAATTTCTTCCATTATTCCATCTATTATTAGTATAGAGATTCTAGTTACAACTTTCCCTCAAGCTATTTCTAGAAGTTCTGTATTTAGTTTTGTCATTGATTCATCCATTATTTATCCTAATAAAATAAGGACTCCTAAGGCAATCCACTTTAAGAAATTGGTTCTTGTTTCTATATTTAACCCCTAAATGCCATTGGTCTCAAAGAAATGGTCAAATCAACTAGAGCTACCAATGCCATCATCCACCATGATTACATAAAGGACCCTTAGATTAACCAAATTCTTAGCTTAAGTCACCCCAATAAGGAAATCATCACCATGGGAGAGGGTTTTTCATTGACCTCTCCATTTCCCCATTCAAATAAGTGCATCCATGGTACCCCCAATAATAACACCCCCTCCTATGACACCTCCACCTTCTGCATCTCAAGGCCCAAATCAAGATGATAAAATAGGGGAACTCAATGTTCCCCAATGGGTGAAGTAAATACAAGGTATAAGGGATGAGAGACAAAACTTGGTTTTTACTAAGTTACCCATAGTCTCCACCATATTTGAAAAGGAATCCAAATGACCACACAGAATATACATAAGACTTATGTGCTTTTGTAGATACTAAAATAGAATCTATAAAAGAGGTGTACCAAAGTAGAGAGGATGATTTCAAAAGGTTACAATAGAGACAAAAGGATCCTCATAAAATAATTAATGATGTGCAAAGGGTAGTTACCAAGTTGTATAATATTTTAAATAACATCTGAACTTATATAACAGGAAGTCAGACCAATAGAGTTAATGTCACTAGGATTTAGTATCATATAAGGGAATTTGAAAAGAGATAGAATTTCTTGGTTCAATGTTCTATAACCATCTCATTCAGTTAGTTAAACTTGATAACTAGCATGGATGCATCTTGGTGTTTAAACTATGTGATTTTAAGAAGAGATGCTTCACTTAATTGGCATAATCAAATGAAAATATTTTTGGAACTTTTGCAAGGCATGAAACTAAGGCATTGGAAATATTGGGAGATATGAGGGTCACTAATGTGATCACTCTTATAGGTGAGCTTGTCAACAAGACGAATTTTGAGAATATCCTCTAGGTAGCTACCAAAAAATTCAAAAAGGAAGTTGAAAACACCATATATAGAACCAATGAAGAATTTTTATAGTTGGTCAATTTTTCCAAGGATAAGATAGCAAGAGTTGAATCCCTGAAAGCTAAACTTAAGAGCTTGAAGGCTGAGCAAAAAATACTTATGACCAAAGCTGTCAAAATCTTAAAGCCTTCCCTACTCAATTTTGACATTATAAATACAAATTTTGAGGTAGCAGATGCATTGTTTGAAGAGATAAAGGCAAATGAAAAGGCTTCAACTTCAATTCCATCCACTTGGCCAACTATCAGCATTTCCACATCCACATAATGGGCCTAGTTTTGATCCTTTAGGGACCCATGGTAATTACTTTAGTTGTAACTATGGTTATCCCACCAAACTCTTCATTTGGTGGTGCCACATTAGCACTTTGATAAAAATAGTTGTGTATTTTCATGTTCTTATCAAGTTAAAACTTTAGTTCCTAATATATGTAGCTTACATGTATATTTTATTTTTAGATGAAGGGTTTGTTTTATATGTTATCATTGTGCATGCATAATTTGTATGATTTTGAACACATTGTTCTTTTTTTGACTTGTAAATTTAGATGGATCTTGAAGAGATGGGGTCTTCCCCATCCTAAGATTATATATACTTGTAACCTCCCAGCTCTAGAAGGAGGATAATTTTGGCTATTGAAATTAATAGAAAATTTAGAGAAGTTCTGTTTGACTTTATTTTGATGTGCAAATCTTGATTCTTCTCCAATTCTATGGATTATGTGGGACATGTTATCATTATGTTATCTTAGTTCTTAGATTACGTATGATTTATATTTTCTAATACAATTATTTACTTTAAGCTATAGCTGATTTGAATTCATTTTGCATGTTAATTATAATCATCCCTTGTAAATGTGTATTAACAATTTGACAAACATGGTAACCTTTAATTTTGTATGTTTAAGTTTACTTTGTTTTATTTTCCTTTGAATTTTAATTGCATCTGAGTGTCAGTGTGTTATAATAGCTTGTAGCAGAGATCGGTCTTCTAATTTTTTGTCCAACTTAGATCAAGTACTAGTCTTGAAGAGTATTCATCTTGTGTAGTCCATAGGCCTATTTTCTGCATTACTCTTCCCTTTTTTTGAGTTTCTTTGAGAAATCCTAGCCACCTTAGTTAAAAAAAACATCCTTCCATCTACTTTGAGTAGATATAGGTTCATTCATAGCCAATCCATTTATGGTAGACAATTTATATCGTTCGTCACTATTCTACCAACATGTTATAAAATTGAATGCCTTGTAATTCGTGCTATGGAGTGAAATATTTTACTTATCCTAAAACATTAGAGGCAACCTCATAAACGTATGTGTGGTGTGCATGAAATCCACATCAACACACATCTTTGTAAATGAATTAGGTGTATATCATTAGTAGAAAATGAAAACATATTATATCATAAAGAAATGTGTTCAACAGTTACAATTTACACAACCTTCAAAATGACCACCATCAAAGTCTAAGGTTTTCTCCATACTTTTAGAAGTGAGAATGGGCCATTGACATGGACCATTTTCTCAACTTATGGAATAAAAAATTAGGAGAATTTAGTGCAATTACCTATTCTTTTAAATCCAACCAAGCCATTAATGATGTCATATGTGTGATATGGAATCTAAAAGGACAGCACTATTATTTAACTTGTAGAATGGAAATAAAATTATAGTGTTGTTCATGCTAGTGAAAGTGAAGGAGAAGCCTTTTTATAATTATAATGTCAATTTTGTTTAAACAAGAATAGTAAGTAATGCAGGGGGAACATAAAGAAACATTAGCCATAAATATTGGTCCAAAAGATACAAAATAATGGAAGAAGGAACAAAATGAATAGATTATGTGAAAGAGCTTGGAGTTTGTGTAGATACAGAAAATCATTAAATAAGAATTACCAAGAGCCTGGGAAGTTACTACTTCTATCCCATTCATCCATGACCACATTTTTGGTAATCATGAATGGTAGTGTTGTAGATTCATAGACACATGCCCAATAAACAAATTTACAATATGTTATTAAAACTTACAATATGTTATTGACAAGTATCATTAACATGCAATTTATGTATAAATCAATGTTTATCAAAGAAAAAAATGACCTAGTCAAAATAGAAAACACAAACGTATTAAACCATAAGAAAAACATGAGGATATTATTTATATTTATAATTATTATAATAAAATAAATACAATTATATTTTTTTATTTGATCAGGTAAACAACCTAGTTTTACAAGGATCCAAGAACCATAAAAGTGTTATACAAAAAACTACCAGGGCACTAATGACAAATAGTAAAAAATAAAAATAAAAACTAACTAGAAAGTCCCGTAGATAGTGAAATAAAACAATAGAAAAATAGATCAGGAGGGGGGGGGGGGGGGGCTCTAGTGTTTCCTTCTCCTATTCAAAAATCTTCTCAGGTACTCCCTACTTGTTCTTGGAAATTTTGGCCCTTGTCTTATTTTTAGGTCCTTCAACACCATCTCTTGGGAGGATCATGCATGACCTTTTCTATCCCTATACTTGTAGAGGGGTTTTCTTGATAGTTGTCAAGCTAAGAATATCAAATGGAGGGTATCCATAACCTATAATGGCTACTTAACAAGGGTCTAGTTTAGCTTGATGGAATGGACAAAAGACTAAATATTTGAGTTTGTTTGCCTATGCAAGGCATTCCATTCTTCGATAAGGCTAGCCAAGTTTAATCTAGCTTCCTACACCCTATTGTTGAAACTATCAAGCTACTCATTAATTTTCAATTCAACAAAAAAAATGAATTTTCCCTTCTTGGTGGCCTCATCTATAAATCCCAGTTTGGGCTTGGGAACAAATAGCTTTAATGGAAGGTCTTCAACTGAGGTTTTAGATAGGCTAGCTTGGGAGAAACTTGTAGATGGGTGGTAGGATCCTAAGGTGGGGTCCTCCTTCAGAGTTTCTTCCTAAGTGGAGGAACCCTCAAAGGAGACCTCCATCCCTTGAAATGTTTAACCATGTTTAACCAACATTAGAATAAGCCATTGAGGCAGAATGGGGTTAGACTTATTAACTTGGTGGGCAAGGGTTGTGCATTCTAATGACTTTAACAATTAAAATGGAAGGGTAATCTTATAACCTTGGAAATGGTTTAATAACATAAAATAGTGGGAGAAAATTAAGGTATACTTACCCCCTAGATTCAGGTATCTCATCACCTAGAGGCATACCTCTGGCCAATGTCATGGGAGATCAGCTTAGGGGAAACCCTTCTTATCGGTTTTCTTGAACTTGTTCATATGGAAGAAGCACTAGAGGAGTTTTTGATTTTTAGTCTAGTCTTTGTAAGCCTTCACCCCTTCACACATCATGTTCATGGCCTCAACTATGAATTCCTCTATGACTATAATCTTAATTCCTTGCATCACCATCATACACTTATTCCAACCAATGACAAAGTCCCTGGAAACATCATCATCCTACTCTAAAAATTTTAACATTAGTTCTATGAAATCCAACCATCGTAACTTTTTCCAAATTTTATTTTGTCCACACACCTCATAACATGAGGTAGGCTCTAATCACTCTCTATCTCCCCCATTAGAACAGTGCCAGCGGACCCAAGACAAATGATTAAGAGGTTCTAGAATAGACTAGTTTGAACAATTCAAAATAGGCTTGGGATACACACTACCTTCATCCTTAGGTAATTAATCCACCTCACTCCATAATGGTGGTTTATAATTTTTAAAACCCATCTCTTTATAAGAAATGTTTGTGTGTATGTTTGCTCGATAACCCACCTAACTTGTTGTACTTTCATTATGTATGGCCAATTGGACATTATTGGGGACATGGCCTCCTTTTATATTATTATTATATATAATATTAAATTAATAAAAAATATATATTTAAAATTTAAAATAAAAAATATTTATATTATATTTAATATAGCAATCTATATTTTATATATTCAATATTTTATAAACCATATCTAATACAATTTAATATAAATACTTTATTTATAAAACATCATATATATATATATATATATATATATATAATAAATAAAACACCATGTGTGTACAATGATTTATATATAGTACCGATGATGATGATGATGATGATGATGATGATGATGATGATGATGCACCATATATATAAATAAAGTAGTATATATAAATTATATATATATATATATATATATATATATATATATAGAGAGAGAGAGAGAGAGAGAGAGATATTTAATTAGATATATAATGTTTTATTTATTTATATACACATGGTGTTTTATTTATTACATTATAAATATACTATATATATTATATTATTATTATAGATATATAGTTGTATTTATTATATATATATATAAAGTTCTTTATTTAATTATATACATATAATGTTTTATTTATTTATATATACACAGTGTTTTATTTATTATATTATAAATATATTATGTATATTATTATTATAAATATAAATAATTATATTTATTATAATTATAATTATATATATAGCTTTATTTATTAATATATATGGTGTTTTATTTAATTATATATATAATGCTTTATTTATTTATATACATACGGTACTTTATTTAGGATATTATAAATATATTGTATATATTATATTACTATTATAATTTTATATATATATATATATATATATATATATTTGTATATTTATCATAAATATAATAATATATTTATAACAGTAATATAATATATAGTATATTTATAATATAATAAATAAAACACCATGTGTATATAGTACCATATAATATATATATATATATATATATATATATATATATATAAAGAAATCACCATAAAGTATAAACATTATATACAATGTGATTATTTAGTTAAGAAAAAAAATCCACAACAAATGTGACTACCATCACTCCATAACTGAGGGTTTTGAATGAGTTTTCTTATGCACAGGGAGGATAATGGTAGGGTCTGGGGAGATGAATCCAAGGCTTGGATTAGAAGTGGAAGCAAGGCATGGAACATCTACAATAGTGGTAGGAGTTTAGGAGGTCAAAGTAGAAAAGGATGTTATGCAAGAGGAAGTGACGACAGAGTTGGAGGATAGACCATTGGTTATTGAGTAAGTGGTCAAAAATGAGGAGTGGTTTTCAGCCAGGGGTTTAATTTGTAAATTTGGTCATTTTTGGCTAGGTTGGTCTACTCTGCAAAATTAGATTTCTGATTCGTGGCAGCCATTAATAAATAATAGTTTGGATATTTACCCCTATGTGAGGGGCTTCTTCATTATGGTTTTCAATCACCTAGAGAATAGAAACAAGACTTTCCTTGATAATTTTTGAGGCTGGGGCAAGCATATTATATTTATGAAACCTTATTTTTCTTCCTTTAATCCTCTCTCAAAAACCCTCTCCACCTAGCCCATTTAGGTTTGGTTGCCATATTTACATCTCAAGTTCTAGTCGATGGCTTGCTTGTCAACCATTGGTGGTACCTTGGGATAATTTGTGGTTGTGGACACCTCTACTTATGATTTTTCTCATACCACATTCACATGAATCTTTGTCAGCATAAACATTTCTCTCAACTTTCTAAATGTTATTGAGTTGAAAGTCAAGGATAGCTACTAGATACAACCCCTTGATTATGAGGGATTACCTTTTAGATGTTACAAATGTTTCAAGATTGGTTACTTATCAAGGAACTATCATAAGTCCAAGTAGAATGTGGAAGTGTCTTGGTGGAAGGAATCCCTTCCTAATCATCTTATAATTTTAGCTACTAATTCCACTACCTCACCTAGGAGAGAAGAGGTAGAAACTTTGCATGTTGAGCCTCATGATGCAATAACATAGGAGGTAATACTTGCACCTTATCTAATACATTTTGAGGTGAATATTACTAGGAATGATGGTGTTACCATAAATTCAAAAGAGGTTATATCTACAAGTGAAGTGAACACCACCTATCCAATCAAAACATTCACATCAATTTCAAGGTATGAACAGGTTAGAAAAGATTCAATGGGAGTGTAGAAAAAGAAGAAGGGTGTTTAGTCCCTGAACCACCTTTCATGACACTTCACTCCCATAGTGGAGTTGTTAAGGGAGGGTCATAATGGTTTTGTTATTGACTTTAGGGCCCTTCAAAAGCAAGGAGCATGGATTGTTGAGCTAGTTTGGGTCATATTTTGGGTGGTAGTTGGCCATGGGAGGGTTTAGCTCTGTTGGTTAGTTTTTGTTATGTTGTTAATTTGGACTTCCTTGGGTTCTCCTTGGGGATGTTAGTCTCCCTTTAGAGGTCTTGGGTACTTTAGATAGGTTTTGGCATCTATGTTCCCTCATGGATTTTCATATGAGGTAAACAAGGGTTATTTTGGTTTAATTTTATTATGGGTGAATGACCCTTTAACCCTCAATTATCTATCAAAAACATTTATATACAATACTTATATATAGTTCTTTTATAAGGTTTTTTACACACACACAGTGCTTTATTTATTTATATTAATATCTATAATATATATTAAATATAAATAAATAAAGCATCATTTATATATAAATAAATAAACACACACACACACACACACACACACACACACACACACACATCATATTGATGTAGTGTCGCTATTCATTTTAGTGAGGTGGTATGGTCACTATTCATGTTGATGAGGTGGCAGGGTCATCACAGATGATGATGAGGTGGCATAGGGTGTATTTCTTAACTAAGGCACATGGGATACCTTTGCTAATTGACATGGATGGATATGGGTCACAATTCCTTGTGGGGATCCATGATGTGAGTTTTGGCTTATGTCAAAAGGTGATTGATTAATTTTTTTATTCTTGTGCATGTGGGTGGAAGACAAAGACCACTATTCAACATTGTTCACTCATGTGGAGAAAGATGCCATATTTTAGTTGCACATGGTGGTGTAAATTTTGTCAAAAATGGATTATTTACTTTTGACCCTTGGCATATGTGGGAGAGAAACAACACTATTCCTTTATATTTCTCCTTGTGGAAGTGTGGTGCATTTTTTGGCCTCCTTAGTGTTTTCTCTTTCTTCTCTTCATTATTTTGATTTATATAAAAGGATGATACTCCTTTACATGTGTAGGTTGGTTGCATTTATATACTAGAGGTTGGAATGGTAGATAAGATTTGTATGTGTAAGCTTTGTATGAAGCCTTATTTGTGTGGAGTTGTCAAGCATTGTGATGTGTTGAAGAAGTGTGAGTGAATTGTTGAAATTAATAATAAGGATGAAGTTTTGAATACATCATTTGGTATTAGAGAAAGTTCAAATCCTAATAAGAGTTGTTTTCCACATTATTATGGATAGAAAACAACTATAGTCTTATTTTCCACATTGTTGTGGGTAGAAAACAAGAGGAGGCATCTTGCAGCAAAGGATAAGTATTGGGTAGAAGGTGTCCAAGATAATTATTTTAGCCTTGTTTTCCACATTGTTGTGGGTAAAAAATAGAGAATCTTCCAACAAGGAGAAGTTTTGGGTATAATTTATCAAAAGATTTATTACATCCTTATTTTTACACATTGTTATGAGTGGAAAGTAAGAGGATGCATCTTCCAATAAATGAGAAGTGTTGGGTAGAAGGTCTCAAGAGATTTATTACAAGTCTTTTTTTCCACATTATTGTAGGTGGAAAATAAGAGGAGGCATCTTCTAATAAATGAGAGGTATTGGGTAGAAGGTGTCAAAGTGAGTTTTGTTACAAGTATAAGATATGGAGAGAGGATAAGGATGAGGAGAAATTGCACAGATGAACATGACTATGCAAGATTTACATAGGTAGATGTAACAATTAACTGTAATTGTCACAAATCAAAGACAAAAGAGACTAGCCAAAGTTGTGGTGGAGAAAAAAGGTAAATCCTTTGATGATATTTTTTGTTTTGTGTAAAATAAAGTCCATAACAACTCATAATTTGGGTAGTTGAGGTAGAGTTGAATTTTTGAGCATATGCATATTATTGGCCCCATGAGGATGAATGTTGCAAGTAAGAGGTTATCTGGAGTTACAAAAATGTATTATAAAGATCTCCAAGTGAGGAGACAAAGGAAAGGTAAGATGAAAGTTTATGAGTGGAAAAATATGGTTTCCAATTCAATGGATCATTTTGTGCACTCAAGAAGGTAAGTGCAATGAATTAAAAAGCTTTATTTATTGAGGCTTGAGAGAGAAGAGAATATGAAGAAGTGTTGGTGTATTTATTTGGTTTATTGCATTTACTTGTATTTATTATTTAGATTGGTACACTAATTACTTATTGTAATTAGTTTATTATGTTTATTAATAATTTGTACTAGATAGGATAAGATTGCTTAGCTAGTAGTCAACTTGGATACCTATCTTGTTATAGTGGAGTTCCACTCCACTATTCAGAGTAAGATAAGATAATATTGTTTAACTAGTAGTCAACTTGTGCTGATCATTTACATAAGTTGGACATCTATCTTGTTAGTGTGGGGTTGCACTCCATTATTCTTGTAGTCAGATATCAGTTGAACTACACATGTTGTCTGAGTTTCTTGATCATCATCATACATGCCTTGCTCTATATAAGCAAAGGCTATTTGTGTATTCTATATTAGATTAATATTGAATTATCAGAGTAATTTATCATATTTGAGTTATTTATTCATTTCTGTTATTATCTCAGATATACAGTTATTGTTTATTACTATTATTGTTTTATCTCTTGTTCATGCTTTCTATTAGATTCATTAGATCCTATAGCTAATTATAACATGATATCAGAGATATATTGAATCTATAGATTGTTAAATATTTAAGAAAAAAATATCCAAATATAAGATCAATTTTTTGATTTTGTATACAGGCACAAATTAGAGCTTTATGGAGAATTTATAAGCTCACCATGGAGTTCAGAGTGCCCAAGATAGTAAAAATTGTCTACAATTTTGTTCAAATCAAGTACAAGAGATGAAATTGGCAAGGGTTTGATCCAGAAGCACCATGCCCAAATCTAGCAAGTACCTAAAAATTGAAGCATTTTTTAGCAAAACGGACCTCACAGTTATGTTAATGTGTCAAAACCTATAGATCTATATAAAATTTGTCCAATTTGGACATGGTCACCTGAAAGGCAATTTTTTTTTTTGCTCTTAGGTATGGCCGTATAGACCGTATGGACTATGTAGGCAAAAACAAATTATAGGCCTCACAGATCAGTAGGCAGATTTGTAAGGGCAATTTCAGGAGCCCACCATTTGAACACGAAAAGGTATTTTTGAGAGAATGTTTTTTTTGAAATAGATTAAATTTTTTTCTCTTCACTGTTGTACTTTCAATTTTTTCTAAATTTTTCTAAAATTTAGGCTTTTCTACATCTACTCTTATCCATCCTCATTTATGTAACTTCAAAGGCTCGTAACTTTCACATACGACCTCGTATTGAGGTCCTATTTTTTTAGGTTAATATCTTTTTGAGCACAATGCATTGGTGTAGAAATTTTTGTAATAAAGTGCATAGTCTTTATACTTTTAGACTAGAGGGTCAAATTGAGCTTTTTATAAACTAGAACAATTATAATCCATCCTTGTAAATGAACTCAATTATAAAGTGCCAAAAATACTTGTTGGGTGGGATAAAACTAAGTAATTCAAGGCATTTTGTGGTGTGTTTTGTACTTTGATTTCTATTTTGTGATGGTTTATTTCCAATTGCATCATGGGGAATCCTAAGTTCCCATTATTAACAGCATACAATTATAACACATGGAAACAAAATACTTGAAATGCATTAATGATGCTAGGATATATGCCTTACATAATAATTCTTCTTACTCCACCTACTAATGCAAAAGAGTTACAACACTTTCTCTTTGAAACAACTAAGGTAATTGGATGCATTCAATCTTACATGTCTTTAGATTTGAATTTTCATCTTGACAAATGTACAACTCCAAAAGAGGCTTGAGATAAATTAGCATCATTATTTGGCAAAATAGATGAGGTTCGTGGTTAACAAATTGACAATGAACTCATTAGTTTGGATCCTAAAAATTATGCTACAATATAAGACTACATCACTATAGTCATAGATCTTAGAGCACAACTTTCTAAATGTAAAATTGATAAAAAGGATATTCAATTAATTTTCAGTGCCTTACACAAATTAGGTCCTGAATATTCATCCTTTGTCTCTAGCTTTCAAACTCATAGGCTCATATTGGTTACATCTTATCAAATTCCCACCTTTGAGGTATTCTCTAAGATTCTAATGGTTGAAGAAGAAAAGTTAATAGCTATGGGTCTAATCAAGTCATCCAAATTTCAAGCTCTAATTGCAAGTCCACCTTAGTATAATCAAGTTTCCAACATCAACATCAAATACATATTCAAGTAAAGAGAAGAAAAATAATCAGAATAAGTCACAGAAAGATAAGAATAAAGGGAAACAATCCTCCTCATGAGGAGATTATAAATCCATTAATAAGAAAGAGTATTCACAAAAAAGGACTGGCACTCCTTGCCCTTATTACAAAAAGGGGTTTCATAGTGAACAAGATTGCTAGAAGAAAGAGATTGATGACCTTAAGGGTCTTCTCAAGAAGAATAACATCAATTAATCCTCTTCAAAGGATTCTTCCACTCCTTCAAATTCAAGGAAAAGGAAAGTTATGGCACTAGTTGCACTAACAAATTCTCTTGAGTCATGGGTACTTGACTCAGGTGTTTCACACCATATGGGTTCTAATCAAGAATATCTTTTTGGATTAGAACCAAGTTCCTTGCCTCATATTCTCATAGGTGATGATTTTAAGGTAAATGGCATAGGAAAACGTACAATTGATGTTGATAGTTGTGAATTTGAGGATGTCCTCTATGTGCCAAAATTATCAATTAACATTCTCTCTATCTACTAAATCACCCACTTTGATACTAGTAGTAAAGTTGAGTTCACACCTGATTCTATTTCAATCACAAAATTAGAGGATAATGCCTTAGTTACAGTGGGAAAACTCAACAATAATACTTAGCTTTATTCATCCTCTCACTTTGTGCCTCAGTCTTCCTCTATAGCTTTTCTCTCACACACTGATTCAGTGAGCAAGCTTTGGCATGAGTAGTTTGGTCATCTAAACTACCACTATTTATAGTAGCTTAGTCAGTAGGAGATAGTTACAGGACTTTCACAGATTTAGTTTTTAGGAGGTGTATGTCATAGTTGTACCTTAGGCAAATATCCAGAGGATAAGTTGGATAAAGGGAAGGCTTGGAGGGCTACATAAGTCCTTGAACTTATTCATAGTGATTTAACAAGTCCATTACCTACTTTATCTTTTAGTAAAACCTGCTATGTTCTCACATTTATTGATGACTATTCTAGATATACTTGGGTTTATTTTATGAAACTCAAGAGTGAAGTATTTGATAGATTTATAGAGTTCAAATCTCTAGCAGAGAAACAATTTAGGAAGTATGTCAAGATCCTCTACATAGATAATGGGAGGGAATATGTGAACAATAAGTTTGAAAAATTTTGTGCTCTTGAAGGAATTGATCTTCAACATTTAGTTACATACACACCTCAGCAAAATGGTGTAGGAGAGAAGAAGAACAGATTCTTAAAAGATATGGCAAGTTGTATGATTCGTGTAAAATAATTATTACATGAGTATTGAGTAGAAGCAATTAATTCTTTTTCATATATATAAAATAGAGTTCCTCATAAAGCTTTAAAGCGGTTAACACCTCTTGAAGCTTGCTATAATAGGAAGATAGATGTGCATCATTTTAGAGTCTTCAGCAGCCCAACATGGGCTCACATACCTTCAAATAAGTGCCATGATTTAGAATAACAAATCCAAACTTACATATTTGTGGGATATCCTGATGGTGTTAAGGGATATCAGCTCATTGATTCAAATTCACATGAGCTTATTCTAGCGAGAAGTGTTTACTTTGAAGAAATTCTTTCAGACTTGTCTTCTAAAATTTATAATTCTTCTTTCTTAGAAGAATCAGATGGTAGTGATGATGATACTCCTACTTCATCTACTTACAGGGATGATGACAGGGTTTAGTAGGCCATATTCCTCCTCCTCCTCCAGATCCTTGTCCATTAATGCCTTTATGGTCTAGATAGACTTTGGTGGATGCAAACCCTCTTGTTAGGGATGCATCAGATAAAAGGAGAACATGGTCATAGCATGATCTTTCACATTCCCACATTGCCACAGCTTCTGATCCATAGTCTTTTTAGGAAGCCACAAGGATAGTTGAGTGGAATTTAGTAATGGAAGAAGAGTATGACTCATTGATTATGAATAACACTTGGGATCTTGTTCCTCTTCCTAAGGGAATAAAATTAGTATGATGTAGGTGGATATATCAGACTAAGTTTGTAGTAGATGGAAATATTGATAATTATAAAGCACGCTTAGTGGCCAAAGGTTTTTCCCAAGTGGAAGGCATTAACTATATAGAAACCTTTGTGACTATTGTTAAAATGAATTATATTCACTTGATACTAGCTATTAGTACATCTCATGGTTGGGTTGTACATCAGATAGATGTGAAGAGTAAATTTCTTCATGGGGATCTTCATGAGGAGATATATATGGAGCAGCCATAGGGGTTTATTTAGGATTCTTCATTGGTGTACCACTTATAGATGTATCTCTATGGTCTGAAACAAGCCCCTAGGGCTTGGTATTCTAAGATGGATACATTTCTTCTTTCAATTGGGTTCTCAAGATGTCACTCAGATCTAAATATCTATATTATATGGCAGGAAGATTCACTATTGTACTTATTTTTGTATGTTGATGATCTCATTATTACAAGGAGCATAGCATCCATCATCAGTAGTGTTAAGACTACACTTCATGATAGATTTTTATGATAGACATGGGCCTATTACACTATTTTCTTGGGATTCAGATAGCATAGTCTTTTTTTGGGATTATGCTTTCATAGCCCAAGTATGTCATGGACTTGTTAGCTTAGTTTCACATGGTTGATTGTAGTCTTTCATCGACTCCTTTCTTATCTAGAGTTAGACTTAAGGTTCATTGTTCCACTCTCTTGGTTGATTCCACATTATATCACCAGCTTGTAGGTAGCCGCATCTATCTAACTCATACATGGCTTGACATTTCATATGCATTTGGTATGGTTTCATGCTTTATACAGACACCACATGAGCTTCATTAGAGAGCCACCAAGCACATTTTGAGCAATATTTAAGGCACTATTAGATATGAGATTCACTATATAGTAGGTATAGGTTTAGACTTTGTGGGATACACATATTTTGATTGGGTTGGTGATTATGATGATCATAAGTCCACTTCAAGTTACAAATTTCACTTCAGATCTGACCCCATTTATTATTAGAGCAAGAAGCAAAATGCTATTGTGCTTTCATCTACAAAGGCTGAATATCATGGCACTATTAATGCCACTACTAAGGCTATTTGGCTTTAGAATATTCTCACTGAGCTTGGTGTTCCATTTTGAAATCCATCAATCATCTACTATGACAACCAGAGCACTATCCATATCTCAAAGAATCTAGTTCATCATCATAAAAACAAACACATAGAGATCTATATGCACTTTATTAGGGAGTTAATCAAGTGGAGATCATTGATCTTCAATATTATCCTACAAAGGAGTATATTGTAGATATTTTCACAAAACCATTCACTGAGAGCAAGTATCTTCACTTGTGATCTCTTTTGGGGGTGCAAGACATCAATTCGTTAGGGGGGTCTCCTAGACCTTCATTTTGAGGAGGTTTTTTTTCCTTCAGGTTTTCTCCTTTCCTCATCTATTTATATAGAGTGCCTAGTATGACTACACATTATCAGGACTCTTATCTTCATAGCCCTACCTAAGCTTTGCTTATGGAGGGTGTTGGTGCATTTATTTGCTTTATTGCATTTACTCATATTTATTATTTATATTGGTACACTAATTACTTATTATAATTAGTTTATTATGTTTATTAATAATTTGCACCAGATAGGATAAGCTTGCTTAGCTAGTAGTCAACCTGGACACCTATCTTATTATAGTGGAGTTCCACTCCACTATTCAAGGTAAGATAGTATAATATTGCTTAACTAGTAGTCAACTTGTGTTGATCATTTAAATAATTTGAACACCTATCTTGTTAGTGTGGATTTGCACTCCACTATTCTTGTAGTCAAATATCAATTAAACTACACGTGTTGTGTGACTTATCTGATCTTTATCATGAATCCCTTTCTCTATATAATTAATGTATATTTATGTATTTTACATTAGATTAATATTGAATTATTAGAGTAATTCATCATATTTGAGTTATTTATTTATTTCTATTATTATCTTGGATATAAATTTATTGTTTATTACTATTACTATTTTATCTCTTGTTCATGCTTTCTATTAGATTCATTAGATCATATAGCTAATTCTAAAAATAAGATTACAAAGAGAGGTAATAAGTATGGGGAGCTATCATGTGAGCAGCCAAAACCTACTTTGAGAAGTATCATGGAGTTGTATAGGTACACCGACGATCAGGTTGTATTTGAAGGTAAATGTTGTGCCCCTAACACACACCCCCCATTTTTTTAATTTTAAACAAGGACCCATTATTGTAAAATATTTAATTTGGGAATCCATGAACCTTATAAATCCATAATTTGATTGTTCTTCACTGGCCATCTAATGTTATTCCCATGAAGTCAAAACTTACAAGAATTCAAACCATGAAAATCAAAGCTTGAACTAGTATCTTAAGTTATTTTATGCCTTAGGTTTTCATGAGTCTTTTTTTAATCAATGTTTTGGTTTAAAAACCAATTATATTAATTTTTATTCATCGTAGTCTTGGGTGTACTTTATATGATCACAAGACCATTGATCAAGATTTATAAACCATCCATGATCGGTCCCTGCTTCTATTACACAAGACTGCAACACACATCACTCCTGCATCACCCAAATCCCTTGAGATTTTATAAAGATTATAATTATTTTAATGATCCTAATCTATTCAAATTCAATGGGTGACATTTCATATTTAAATGGAGCTTACAAATTTTGATAAAATTCTAAGTGTTTTGAGTTATCGAGCTCCAATAAATCACCATGTGGTGCATTTTTCAAAACCTAGTAATGTGGATACTTTACTTAATCGTCCAAAATGTTTAATGGTCCCAATCCTCCATATTTTAATGGTCCCAAGTCTCCACTATTCTAATCAAATCAACACTTAATGAATTTTCATAAAATAAAAGATCAGATTGATTAAAGAGACCATTGGTCTACAGTCAAATGGCTTTGAGCTTCCACACTTTGAGTGATTGATAGTTGCCATGTTTTTATTCCAACTCAACTTTGGGGGAGCCAAAACATAATCAAAATTTTAAGTATGAAGGATCTAAGCCTCATAACTTTCCAATTTACTGAGATTGATCCAATGTTAGCCTTCTATTATACAAGAGCTTTCGAGATATATATAGTTCAAATGAATAAGTAGTAGTGGCTCTGATATCCCAATTCTCTACATACCTTAGGTCATTCCACATGTATTGACCACATTTACTAATGATTATTGAGAATACAAAACATAATGAATGATTAAAGAGCTAACAAGATGAAAACTAAACAAGTGTCATTTATAGAAAGGGGGTATGACCAAGGTATAAAAAACATTCAACAAGTAATCGATAGTTGTCTCAAAGGTGATGAATAGACACAAAGTTTTAATTAAGTGTTGATATGTGGCAAGTGAATTAACCCATCAAAATTGAGTAACAAGTTCAAACTAAAATGGGAATTAAAATAAAAGTTTGATATATGCATTAATGGCATATGAATGCATTTAATACTTAGGTTTGGGAACAATAAATGTAAAATATATTTAAAGGGGAATTCACTTTTCCATTACTTTCTCAATCGAACGATTGCATCTTGGAGCTCTCCAGCTTCTTAAAAGCCCTAGTTTCTTCAATGAAAAAGCATATAATGAACCAATAAATTCACAAAGATAATTGTAATAACTAAGGAAGGACAATGGCCTCTTCTTCAAAATATAGAAAGTCTCTAATTCCCTTTCCTTACTCATTGTAAGAGGACTAAAATACATGAATATCATATTTGAAAGGAGTGTGTTAGACTTCAAGTTTCTGCACTACTCGGTGATCTGAGTAGTGGTGGAATATATAAATCCAAATTCTATTGAGGACCAACTTTATCCATAAGATATGAAATACATAGATGATCTCCTACCTATCAAAATGCAAGGCCTCCACCAAGCAGTAGTTAAACTTGAGGTAATATTATGTATTGATTTGCTTAGAGTTTTGTTTATTAATGTAACTATTTATGTGGATATTTTACATGTCAGGAAGGTTAAAAGTGATGATGTTAAAATTTTAGATGGGACATTTGAGAGATACCTTAAACTCACATGCTTCGAAACTACCTACAATCAAGTCTTAGCCAATGTTTAGCTTGAGCATAATACATTAGATGGAAAATTAAATCAATAGGTTATCAAAGTACAGAGGGTGAATCCCAAAGGGGCTATCTCATCCAATTAAATTATCAAATCTAGACCTATAATTAGGATAGCTATGGTTGCATTAAATAGATTATATGTATTTCCTAGTATTACATATGTCCAGGTTGAGTGGGTTTCATTGTTGGATATACTTTTGACATTCAAAAAATTGGTGGTACCTTGGGGAAATTATAAGTGTCAAGCTAAAATCACAACTGATTGACCTTGATTACAGGACACCTGACAAAAAAATTTACATGATGTCCTACCTATTAGATCTAGTGATGGGCATGATTTATAAGCCCTATGGTCACGAATGGTAGGCCTCAGATGAATATTTATCAAATAGGGTAAGTGAGGACTTTTCTTTTATGTTTGTGCATAGATACAAGAATGAAATCAAGAAGATATGTGAGGAATTTTATCCCCAAATATTTATGGCCATGAAGGGTACTAAAATTCCTAAATTATCTAATAATATAAGAAAAAACCTAGGTAAAATAGGAGACTATTAGTATTACCCAAATGTCACTATCATCAGTGTAGAAGGAATAAGGACCACTCCCCTATTGTTTCCACACCATGTTCTTGACCACATAGAGGAACAATAAATTACATATCAAATTTATAAAAGCATTGATGAATAATCAGGTCAAAGGCATTTGGCCTATTATTTCAAGACTCCTTTAAGCATTGGGAAACAATAATATGTGATCAGGTCACATTTTATTCATGTTGGCAAGGCTTGGACTTTGTACAATTTATAGGTTTCACCTTTCATGGAATGGAATCCCAAGAACAAGGTAAGGGGATACCTCCTATATATCAAGGAGAAGAAGAAGGTACACTTTTCCTATGGTCATGAGGAGTTTCATCATGATGAAATATTTATAAATGTAGCTGATGATATTGAAGTATGTATGAGAATGAGGAACAAGTCAATATATATGGCTTGGGATCAAGCCCTTCATTATGATCATGAATTACTAAAGAGAAAGCAAAAGCTACATGGAGCCATCAATGGCCTTTGAGTCAACCATAGGACACTCAGCTACATGATTAACCTCCCTCCCCTTCAAAAGTGCCTGCTAATGAACAACTAAATTAATCTAGAACTCAAAGAGAATCAGACCCTCGAATTAAGAGATAAAATTTGAGGGGTTTCTTTGGCCCCAAGTCCCTTCTACATTAGCAACAACTAATATTCAGATTTTGGAGATAGCCATTATAAGGAATAGGTTAATAAATTCTTCAAGGGAACAAAGGAAGATCTCTTTAGTGATGAAAACTTTTCCACCCCTCACTATAGTCACTCATGTGACTCTCCCTAATTTTATATGGATTGATTTCCTATCCATTTTGACTACTCT
Source organism: Torreya grandis (assembly GCA_037957365.1). Taxonomy (NCBI): domain Eukaryota; kingdom Viridiplantae; phylum Streptophyta; class Pinopsida; order Cupressales; family Taxaceae; genus Torreya; species Torreya grandis. Next base: position 2,704,129 of record JARHVA010000880.1, read on the forward strand.
TGGAAATGTCTTATCTTAGAATCCTTATCTTACTTGGTTTATTCACCATTTTACAAACTCATAATCTCTATTAGATCCTTCAATATTCCACTTATTGCCATGAAATTTATGGAAACATAATTCAATCATCCCTATTATGTTTATAGGTTTTGATCAACCAAATCCCAATATTTAATGTCTTTTTTGGATAAGACTGTAAGAGGCAAATAAGGTTACAATTTGGCCTTGTCCACTTGTGTAGCCTTATAGCCTGCACTCTAATAATATATTTTACAATTTGATACACTCAATATTAACTCTCCTATGATTTTATAAAATGTCAAATAATTTAAATATTCTAAATATTCAGCTACATAAGCACATCAATGCCTCTCAAAGCATCATCTAGTAATCATTTGGCAATTCTACAACACATTGAAAAAAAAGTGCACTGATATTTATAATTTAAAGTATGATTTATTTTAATAGCCATAGGCCAAGTTGAAATATATATTTTTGAGGTAAAATTTCACTCATTTTCAAGTATCCAAGTCAACCTATCAATTTATATTTATATATCAAATATCAAGAATCAAGAATCATAGACTCACACTAGGAGGGATAACTACATCAACCTAAAGTCTTTTTTGGCTATGTAGGTAACATTTAAATTGTGTAATTTTTTCTAAGGATAGCTCAAATATTCTCACTAAATCATTCCATACTTTTTATTTTACCCCCATTTGGTTCATTATGTTGGAGCTAATGTTTTAATTTTGTAGGTATTTTATGCATCAAATTTAAACATGTGGGTTATCAACAGATTTTTTCAGACACCCATAGGTTTTCACCTATAAAAATAAATCTCAAAGTCAACCATGATGTGTACATATTAAAAATAATAATTACATAGTGCTCCCCTATCCACTTCTATGGCCCTATCCAAATCCATCACAAAATCCTATTTCAAGGCACAACACAGTTCACACATTTGTTTTCACTAGTTTTCCATCATAATCAACACAAATCATATCCAAGTTAAATTTTCACATTTCATGGTTTATTAATAATTATATCCCATTTAAAATTATTTTTTTTAAATTTAGGTAAATCAAAAAATAAACATATAATAAGTATAATAGAGATATTTTTTCAACTTCTCATCTGCCTGAAAAAGTAATCTAACATAATAGCAAGATTTTAAAGACTCAAGACAAGGATGTTATTGAGAATATATATTTTAATATGCAAAATATATATTTAAGAACTCATAATCATGATAATTCTCTCAAGGAATAACTTAAACTTCTTCGTGATCAATTCAAGATATCCACAATAATCATTCTCAAGAGATGGAAAATATTATAAATATCTTTGATGAATTATTTAGAATATCTCAAGGATGTAACAAAAATAATAATTGAGATTTATCTATTATATTATAAATTAATTGGTCATATTACATTACATGAGATGTCAACTCTTGAAACAATTCTCAATGAGAAAGTTATAGACAATTAATTTGGAACTGATGTGGATTTTCTTATATATTATTATAAAATACATATAAAAATAAATTCCCCTTTTATTTGATCAAATATCTTGATTTTTTGGAATGCAAGCCCTTACATATTGATAAGGACATTACTTAGGATGGTTTCATTACTATACTTATTACACTATAGATGGAGGATAAATTAACCTTATTGAGTGAGGATAAAACTAATATTAATAGTGGCACTACATTGATACCTCAAATCATGAACATGGGTGCCTCTTTAACTCTTGAATATATATATATATATATATATATATATATATATATATATATATATATATATATATATATATATATATATATATATATAATTAATAGAATATCAAGACATGTTTACATGATATTATGTTGTTATGCCCAATTTATATACTTCTATTTTAGTGCTTAAACTTTTTGTAAAATATAATGCTAAGCTTGTAAATGTGTGTGTGTATTATAAAATGGATTTATTAGTTGAGGAATAAATATGAAAAATGATTGATGTTAGTTTTTTCAAACCTATTTATTACCCTGATTCAATTTCAAAAATTGTTCTAGATGAAAAACCAAGGTGGGTTATTAACATATGCATTGACATTCGGAATATAAACAAGGTTTGTCCCAAAGATGACTTTTCATTCCCTTACATTGGCATGGTTGTAGATTGTACTTTTAGGCATAGAATTATATATTTATGGATGGATTTTCAATATTGATCCTAATGTCTAATATAAAACTCCTTTTACAACACATTTTTCCATGTAGTTATGCCTTTTGGATATAAAAATATAGGATCTACTTATCAATGTCACATGGCATGTACATTTCAGGAGTTTATTTAAGAAATATTATAGGATTATGTAAACTATACCCTTGGAAAGTCAATTAAAAGATAAAATAAGGTGCATGACTTGAGAAAAATATAATAAATATTGAGATAATAGCAAGGGTGAAAAATTCCCAAGAAATGTGTTTGTCATGCAACCTCTATAAAAATAATTGGTTTCATTATCTCTAAGCAAGGCATAAAAGTGGATATAAATAGATTATAAGATATCATTGAAATACCTCCTCCTAAGAGCCTTAAGCAACTTAATTGTTTCTAAGGAAAAAATAAATTTATTAGAATATTTATTTTGTAGCTTGTTAATACAATCAAAATATTTATTATATTATTAAGGAAAGATAACAAGTTTGAGTGGAATGAAAAAAGTTTAAATTCGTTTGACATAATTAAATAAATTATATCCAATCCCCCATCATGATGTCATTTATGAGAAATATTTTATTATTGCTCTATAACATGGTTTAGGAATTTTCTTACACATATTGATGATGATAAGAGAGAAAGATAAAAGTGTTACATCAATATAACTTTGGTAGATTATGAAAATAGGTATAGCTTGATAGATAATATAAATTTGGGTTTTATGTTTTCAACTCATAAAAAATTGTATTGTATGTTTAATAATGAAATACAATGAGTGATTTCTAAGGTTTGACAATAAAGTGGGTGATATTTTCCTAATGAAAATTAACCTCAAAAATTTATCATATATATTTGTAAAAGAGAAATGTATTATAGATCAATCAATTGAGGCTCCCATTTTATACCAAACTCCTTTAGAGTATACTTTCCAAAATTAGTTTGTAGTGAATAATGACAAGTATAAGAAATGGAATATGCATTTTAATGGTTCTAAATGTGCCTTAGTGATGTAGTCATGGTTAGAGTGTTCACAGAATAATTACCTTGGACCATACAACTAAACAAAACACACTCATATACTTAGATATGAAGCACAAGTTTTAAATAATATTGATAATAAATAATATTATTGAAATAAATTTAAGGAATAAGCTATAATATATACTTTGATCTCAAAATGTAACTTGAAAGCTTCTCTCTATATTAATGAAGTCTCTCTTAGAATTGTGCTCATAGATTCAAGGCTATAGTCATTTGTCCCTCTTGATCTCTATCTCCCTCTCTTACTATCTACAATATGGTCTACTCTTTACTAAGATATCTAAGGTAAGATACTCAAATGTTGGCCTTTAAAATATTTATATAAAATCTTCCAAGCACTATTTGTCAAAAATATTCCATGCAGATTATCTCTAGCTAAGATGCATCCAAAGACTTTCTTTGATTACACTAGAATGAACCTCAAATAATATTGGACTAAAAGATATATTCGTAGTAGTTTGGGGTCAAATCCTTGTGAATTATTCCTATTTTTAGTGCACTATTTTCCTTTATGCCTGCCACTTTAGATTGCACACTAAATGTTTGCATAACTTGGTTTATCTTGAGCAATAGTTTGTATTCATTCCACAAGGGGATATTATTCTTATAGTCAAAAATTAACCTAAACTTATTGAAAAAATACACACCTTGCACATTTATTTATAACTCAAAGCATACCTACCATAACCTAGTCCAACCCTGCATAACCAAATCTATGCTTTCATTTTTTCATGTTGACTTCTACACCCAAACATTTATGTGCTTTAACCTTGCACTTCCCATTTGTAACCTTCACAAAACAAAACATAGTGGTCTTTGGTGATGTAATATTACTTATTTGCCTAAGATTCTCCTACATCATATAATTGGATAATTGAAAAAAGTGGGGTCTACCTCATAAGTTGGAACTTTGAGAGTATGGCCATAGTAACTGATCTCTAAGAGATTCAAACATGTTGAATCCTTAACAATGCAGTTATTACACTTTAAATTTTTTATTATGTACTCCTTATTGCATGTTCTCTTTACCACTTTGGATTCAAATATGGTATCTATTTCCTCCTCTTTCTCAAGTATATATGCCCTCCATTCAAGGGATTAAAATCTTACTTCCTCCTGATCATCTACTTGCCCTTCATGTTGGTCATATAGATTGGCCATATTAAATATGCGAAATATATTAATATATTTAATAAACTTGATCTCATATGCATTTTATTAAAAACTTGAAAAGAACCTTAAAGGTCCTATCTTCTTCATATTTATTTTTTTATACAATCCACTCATAAATCTTTCCTTGTGCAAATGTGCAAAAACTAGGTCAGACCAATTTGAATTCCTTTATTTTATGTCTCTAATATTCACATCCCTTAATTTTTAAATTTATCTTACTCTAGTATTATGTGCATATACTCTTGTATATTATGCATATATTTTTTGATATTTTATCTTTTTTTTTCCTCCTATTCACCATGCATGCATCCCTTAATTTTGTAACTCCTCTCAAATTTTCTCCAAACACAACCTAGAAAGGTGTTTTCCATATGCTCTTATTATCTAAATTGTTATACATAAACTTTTATTGAGCCAAAACCATGTCCCACTACTTGGGGTTGTTTCCTACTAAATGCCTTAACATATTTATAATTATATTTTTTTACGAATTTAATTTATCTATCAATTTATGAATGGTATGCCAAATTAAAATTCAGATTTGTTCCCAATTATTTCCAAAATGTACGCAAAAAAAATCATAAAAAATAGTATATTTTTCAAACACTATATTATGTAGTGGTCCATACAGCTTCCCCACCTCATTCAAAATCAAATTAACAGTTTTTTTGTTTATTTTCCTGCATGTGATGAAATGTGCCATTTTTTTAAGTTAGTCAACTACTAAAAATATGAAATCATTTGTTCTTTGAATTTTTAGTAATTTTAACACAAAATTCATGTTAATTTCATCCTAAATTTTTTGTATTATAATAAATGATTGATATAACCATATGTTTTAGCTTCCCCACTTTTTCAGCTAGAAATTCTTGCACATTTGTGCCCTTCCTAAGCCAAAATTATTTTTTAGCCAACTATGCCAATGTCTTTTCACTTCTAAAATGTATTGATAGCCTCCATGGTGATTCTCATTTATCAATTTATCATGAATCAAATCTCTTTAAATTCAAAATTGTGCTTCCTTAAACAAAATCCCATTTTGCAATAAGTATCTTAACCATGGTGTCCTATTTACACTCATTGGTTATGTGCATGCCCTCCAAACATCACCAAAAAAATGTCATCATACATATCCCTCATTGATTCAAATCCATTGACATCCATTTTCATCTCATCATTAGGATAAATTTCATGCTCAACGCATCGATAAATTTATTTTATTTTCCACTTCCATTCTTCAACACAAAATAATAGATTTATAGGAACTCCACCCAATTCATGTGTCACTAATTCATATTCCCTTTAATCTTGATAAAATATAATACATAATTATCTATGTATAACACAAATTCCTTAGGAAATAAATAGTGCAATCTAATTCTTGAGCACTTTCACAATGGAAAAATAAATCCTAGTCATAGACTGGGTATTTTATCTTGATGTCATTTAACTTCTTGATGATGTGACATGTCTTCCTTCATGGATTAACACTAATCTAATTGTTATGCCACTAGTGTTACAATCCAATTTACCTTGTTTCAATCTAGCAATGGTAATACTGGCTACTTAATTACCTTCATCTTCACATTAATTAGCAAGTTCTCTTTTTGAAATATCTTCACCAAATTCACAAATGCACTAGGTATTCTTCCTTTATCTTGATGAACACCAAAATATCATCCAAATATCTTCAATTTATTATAATATCTATTTTACAATTTCCTATAAATAGCTTCAACACTTCATTCATAAGCCTCATGAATGTTCTTAGCACATTTGTTAGTCTAAATGGCATCAATTCCCACTTATACATCCCTTCCTTTATCTTGAAGGTTGTTTTTTATCTTCAAATCCATTTAGATAAGAAATATATCTACCCACTCAAGAAACCCATTAGATCATTTGCATGTTTTAATGGGAATATGTACATTATTATTATTATTTTGTTAATGGCCTTCGAATCCATAAACATGTGCCACTCTCCTCCTTTATTTGGTGCCAATTATTCAAGTACTATGAATGGACTCGAACTTTCCATGATAAGTGATCTATCCAACAAATCACACACTTGTCTCTCCACATTTTTATTTTCTTAATGTGTCATCTAGTATACAACTTTGTTTGGAAATTTTCTCTAAGGATCAAGTATATATGATAACTAGAACTTCTCATTTGTTGTACCCTTTTAGTAGATCACTCAAAATAATGCTTTCAAAATCTATTAGGAAATTACACACTCTACAACAATAGATAACTAACATAATGCAATAATAGAGATAATTAAACAGTCAAAAAATACCCAACATGCATGAGGCAAAATAAAACTTTATATGGTAAAATCTTAGCAAGTTAAGGAAACATCCATAGTGCAAGATATCAAGCTTTATTAATTCCAATATGAATAGATTACATGCGAACCTACTATGTAGATTACATGTAGACTCCAAAAGATAAATATGCCTAATTGACAAAGCACCATTAGGATTTCTCCTCCTAAAAATAGAAGGGAAAATGCCATTAGGACTTTTCTTCTAAAAATAGAATCTGGTGGAATTCATCTTTCTAAAAATAGGGGATTGAATCTTTTATTTTTTTGTTTCAGGGGTGCTACCTTCGAACCCTTTCTCGGGGGGTGATGCCCCCCACACCCTCCCTTGTTAGAAGTGAGCTATAAACTGCACTACAAAAAAATCCAAAATTTAACTTTGTTGTCACATATCTAAAAAATTCATCTAATGGCATATTCACTTTGTATAATAACTCTTCTTTCTCTTCATACACACATATCTAATTCTCATATTGGATTTGATGTAAGTGGAAAATATGATTTTTTTTATTACATCTCTCTTTTTTTTAAATGATCTTATATATTAATAAAGATTAATTTATATTTTTAAATAAAATACAAATGAAAAATTAGACCTTCACCAATACTTATCTGATAAATAGCACCAATATCTTTTTTTACACTAATTATTTAGTGTAAACATGAAAAAAAAATTAGGCGGTGTTTACAATTAAGTTTTAGAAGTGGAATGATTGGCCATATGAACTACATATCTTCTTTTCTATTTTAATGATTATACCTATTATTGTTGCACCTAATTTGGAGTTGGTAATAAGATCCAATGAAAATGTAATTTTAATTTAATGTTAGCTAGGCTATAATATCGTGATATTATCATGTACACACAATATTTTTTAACTCCTGGAGTTTATGTTATTTAGTGGTAAAATCTAATTTAGATTACTTATAGTTTTATTGTTTATACTCTAAGGGTACTACAATGTATATGTGGATTATGTTTTATAATACATTTTTATATTGAGATTACTATGGCATTCTAGCTTTAAATAAAAAAGAATTAAATTCCATTTTAGTGGGATTCATAAGTTAATTATGGATTATTTTAATGACAAAATTATATAATAATATATAATTTTAGTGCATAAAGGGATTATAAAATCCATTTTTAGTAGAAATAAAAGAGATTAGTAAATGGAAAGATTTTATTTCGTAATATTTGTGAATGAAATATTATGCATAACATTCATATGATAATAGAGATATTAATTAGTTTGGGTATAAATATATTTTTCATGGTGTTTTAAAATATAAAAGTATTGTTTTAGATTACGGTAAAAGTAGGTTTTGAAGGGACCCCAAAACCCTTTAATAGAATCAAAAAAGATAAAACATTAACCACCACCAGGAAAAGCAATCCTAAAACCTACTGAAGAGCAGCATCAAAATCAAGTTTTACAGGGACCTGAAACCACAAACATAGTCCAATAAAAGTACCCAGGTTTTACAAGAACCTAGAACCTCAATTAAAGCTTTAGACCAGGAACCAAGAAACATGATCAAAAACAAGAACTAGTTACATCAACTAGCAATAAGGACCTGAACAAGAACAAAACCAACAAAGAAGACCCTAGGCTTTTATTGCAATTCCATGATCATCTTAACAACCTCCTTCCCAATCGTAGTAGTATCCTAGATGGAATTAGCAGCTGAAGTAGTAGTAGCTTGCAAGGATTTCTTCCTCAAACTCTACCTTGTCCTCTTACTTGGACCCTCCAAGGATATTGTTTCTTCATTTGCTATTTTACCAAGGCTAGCTGCAGTAGCACAGATGCTTGATGTTACCTACTCCATCTTTGTTCTACTTTCCTTAATGAGCATTCTAATATTATGCTCATAATCTTTAAGTTTTTTTGGGATATCTCTCATTTGTACCTCCAAGCGGTTGATTATGGTCCAATCAACATCCTGATTGTGTTGCATTGTTTCCACTTTCTTCTTCAGCCCCATTATTTCATTATAGATTGAAGAATCAACTTGGAGAATAGAGTCGGCCTTAAACTTGGCAGAATGTAGGAAGGAAAGCTTGGTTTCCCTCTGCAGAGAGTCACAAATGTCTTCTACAATCTCATGTTGAGGGGAATCAACCTTTTCAATTTATTCCTCCCTATCCATCAGTTCCTCCTCTCTAATCTCAACAGGGTCTTCATGCTTAACAGGGTCCTCCTTTTCTTGTCCCCCAGTCTCCCTAGCAGGAGTAGAAGCCAAAACCATGTGATCTTCCACTCTCATAGAAACTAGATCATCAGTTAAGATATCTTTATCTTTAACACCTCCCCCAGACACACTCTGATTACCCTCATTGTCAGAATTGCTCTGTTCTGAGTTTCCCTCAGTTGTATCCTCTTCAGTCCCTTTCTCAATTTTTCCTTTAGTTTTCGGATATCCATCCAAATTGGAGCTGAACTCCCCAACAATCGTCCCTTCCTCTTCCTTCGGGACATCCTTCTCAGAGCTTTTAGTACTCTCTGACTCAAAATCCTCTTCTACAATTTGTTTTTGAGAACTAGAGGGTTTTAGTTTTACCTTTTCTATCCCTTTAATATTCTCATCCTTCTTACACTTTTTGGACTGAGAACCCTTATGTTTGTCAGAAGAAGGAGTTGAAGCTATGGATTTATTTTTACAAAAACCCTCTATGAGAAGTATCAGACCTTCATGTAAAATTGGGCGAGACTCTTTCTTATGGGCATACAAGCTTTAAAGCAACAAAAAATGTAGATAGAAAGGGAAAGAAATTCTATCCTTGTGCCTAAAGTGGTTAAGAAAAACAAAATGAAATTTGTGAACTCTTTTATTCCTACCATCAAGGATAAAGCACTCACAGATATAGCATAGCACATCTCACCAAATTCCTTTTATCTGTTCCACATCAAAGAAGTCTCCATTCTTTTCCAATTGCTTCTCCTCTGCATCCATCTTTATAAATTTTTTGTAGGCCGCATTGGAGATACTGGTCTATTTTGAGAACTTAATACCACCCATGGGAAGCCCCATGACCTCAGCAATGAAGTCCTTAGTAAGCTTCACAGTGACTCCATGGAGAGTAACTCTGTCATCAACCCAATTTTTAAGGAAGGCAGTAGTGACATGGGGTTTAAATCCATGCAAACACTCTAGATAATTGACCACCTTCCCTTTCTATAGAATCTTCCATACATCATGTCTGGCCTTCCAGTCATCACATCTTTTGGGCTCTTGCTTCTACGGTTTACCCCTCATATTGTAAAGCAAACAAAAAACCAGAAGCACCCAAACACAGAAGGAAAGTTTGAAATGGACCTAGTTATTTGTTACTTGAAATGGAGTTCACATTTTTGATGACACATGCAGCAACCACATTACATTCTCATGAATGTACCTCCTCAGGGACGGTAATCTAACAGCTATAAGACCACTCCACCAAATCATTAAATTGTTAATCCAAGCAAATCTTTCCCACTTTGGAATGAATGGAATCATAATTAATAAGCACTTTAAGATCAACGTTCTTATTTAAATCATCAAGCCACCTCACCTTATGCCCCGTTTGAATAGCATGATTGGCTATCCAGTCAGCAACCCCATTGGCCTCTCGATATGTATGGTATATGGCCACTTTTTCAAAAAAAATAATTAAGGCTTTGATTTCCATAACCATAGCCTTAATAGACCATGATATTGAATTTTTATTATTTAGGATGTTAATAATATTCAAAGAATCACCTTCCAACCATAATTTGGAATACCCCAAATCAACAGCTAATTTAATAGTGTAAAGGGCTACAGTAGCTTCAGCAATATGGCTATTCGAATTACCAATTGGGATAGCAATAGCATCAATTACATTTCCCACATGATCTCTCAAGACCCCTCCACATTCGGCTCTTCCCGGATTTCCCTTAGTTGCTCCATCAAAGTTCCCTTTGATCCATCCATTAGGAGGAACATACCATTTTATGATCGATCTTGGATTATCAATTTTCAAATTAGACCCTTCAGATCGTAAAGGGTTATCAAATTGGAAGGTTTGATCAGAATCCCTCTAGGATTTAAAGTTCTCCTTGATTGCTCTAATGATATTTTGACCAAGCACCCATCCTGGAAGTTCTTTACTCCTGAATATTCTATTGTTTCTTTCTTTCTAGATACCCCACCAGAGATGAGGGAGAGTTAGTTTCCAAAGAAAATGAGCATCAATATCCTTAGAGGGGTAGCACCAGCTTTTAAAAGAGAGTTCCACATTGTTTTGATGGACCCATGTTATACCCCAAAAATTGAGAATCTCAGTCCAAACTTGTTGGGTGTAAGAGCAATTCAGAAACATATAGTCTCTATCTTCAAGTCCATTTTTATTATTGTTATTATAAATAATAGTTTTGGATTATGTCAATGAAATGTGGGTGAGTTAGTAAAATGGTTTGGTTATTTCAAGTACCACCTAGATTTTAATTTCTAAAAAAGGTATATGAGATCGGTTATGACTATCATTTATATTTTCATGAACATTAATATTCATTGATTATTCTCAAAACCAATGATCATCATTATTGATATTCTCAATTTAGTTATAACCATTATTAATTTATATAACATATGTAATAAATGATCACTTATAAATCTAAATCCCTAATTATATCCTACTCTGATTCATTGAATATTTATCAAAAAAAAAAAAAAAAAAAACTTAAACTATATTATCTAATTCTCTTAATTTTTTTAATTCTCATACTAAAAATCTCAAACCAATCCCTTATTACTTACGAAGGTGGATTTTGATATATATCATACATATCCATAAACATGGATAGTTAAATTATCTTTAAATAGATGCATTCTATTAAATTCCTAGTTTTTTCTTGAAATTCATTAATGTTTGGATTTATCCATTCTCTATTTATCATTCTTTCTTACATTTTGGGACTACTATGAATGTTGAAAGTGTTTTAATAATCTAATTGTGAGGAACTCTCTAGTAATCTAATTGTGAGGAACTGTCTAGTATAAATATCTTTTGAATGTATTATAACTATTTAGTTAATAAAGATAAAGTATTGATATTATAACTATTTAGTTAATAAAGATAAAGTATTGATACTGACATCACTTTGTATGAAAGTTGAGTATATTTATTTAAATTAGTTAAAAATAATAAATTCAACACATCAATCACTTATCACTATATTAAGGTAATTTTAATTATAGATTTTATATGCTCCTATTTTTAATAATATATTTTGAGAATGTAGAAACAAGCTTATTATTTATATTTATTTGCACCAAGAAGTAGCTATGCTAATTTGAATGTCAATACCCTCTTGGTACCCTATGTGTAATTCTAAATAATTATATGTTTGTTTAAAAATAAAATAAATATGTGTAAAAATCTTTTTTGTTGTATATTGTGATAGTTGTAAGTTTCTTGAATGGATTTCATAAATTATTATATTCAATCTTTTCTAATTAACTCTTAAAATGTTGAATTGTAAATTTGTTATCATATTGAATCTTTATATATAAAGTCACAAAAATATTTTTTAATGACATAAAATGATTATCCTACTTTAATATTATGAAATTATAATTTTATTTATAATATGAAATTACATTAGAATAAACAATATCATTTGTACTTTAATAATAAAAATGTGGAACCAAGAATGATCAGAAGGAAGTAATGTGGTGGTTAATATTGTGTAATGAATATAGGCTACTACCTCAATAATTTAACTCATGAAGTTTAAAATTTGATTCATAAACTTAAATAAGAATCTGATTAGGATGATTTTAAGATGTTGACTCTACATACATGATACTTTAAGTTAATATAGGTAATTAATGCTACTATTAATAAGCTTTACAATTAAGTGGCCATCAGTTGTTTACTTGTAAGGGAACAAAACCTTGGATATGAGTCTTCCACATAAACTTATTTATTATAAGAATTAAGTATCTTGACCTCTTTCTTGAGTCTAAAATTTTGATAACTATTTTATTTAAGTCTTGGATTAAAAGGCTTAAAAGAGCCTCATTTATTAAACTTATAATGAATAAAAAAGTTAATAATTAGAATTAATTATTGATTCGTAGAGGTGGTACCTTTTTCTCCTTGATAAATAAGTGGAGTGAGAAAAAAAATTATACTTCAAATTATTTATTCATATTTTTTTTGTATTATTCTAAGGATTAGGTCTCTTAGAAATTGAGATTTTAATATTATCAAAATACTAAGAAAGAAAATAAAACTTTCATAAATACTACAAATATTTATGTGAACTAGTTAACATGTACATAGAAATAGATTTTTATGTATAAAAGGTAGAATAATACATTTTTACCACTTAATTATATTTTATTAAAACTATTAAATTTTATTTAATTATAAGTAATATTATTCACATTAAAATAATATGTAACCTTTTTATTTTAACTAAAACCATGAATTAGTTATTTTACTTATGGGATCAATAATAATTATATATTTATATATATATATATATATATATATATATATATATATATATATATATATATTTCATGAATATAATTAATTCACCTTTATCATGTCCTCATTATCATTGGTTCTGTTAGAAAATACATTTATAACATGGTATATAGAAATAACAACAATACTTGTATTTTATTATGTTCCAAAAATTTAAAAGACACTTAATGAGATATGAACCCTTTTTATAACCTTATGATATAATATGATTTTTAGTTATTCCACCCTTGGTATTAACAAGTATAAGTGAAAAGTAAAAAGTTATATATTTATATTAACTAATTTTTTGGCACAAATTTCAATGTGTTATTGGGTTCATATTATTAATGGTTAAGATTTAATAGAGTTAGCTCCTCTGATAGATTAAATTAACATATTTTATTAATATATTTTTATTTAATATAAAAAATATTATATCAATATGATATACTTCTACTTAGAATGTAATGTTGGATTCTTGTTGACTTAAGTTGAGTTATAACAATACTCAATCTTGTGTTTGGATAGAAGTTACTTTATTTTATATGTGAAAGAAATATATATATGAAAATTAAATGATTACATTTGTATAGTCATTAATATTGGATCATTTAACTTTATCTTAGTGTTAATTATGTAAGTGATTTTGAATCATTGTCATATTGGAATTGAATAAATTAAAATTAATTTATCATGAATTTTGAAAAATGGATTGATGTATTTATTTTATAATTCATTGACAATAAACATAATTTTAAAAAGATAAATGAATTATTTAATATTCAATTTTATTATATGTAAAATTTGTTATTTTTATATATTTTTTGTAACTAAATGTTGATAGATTCATTATTAATAAAAATTGTTGTATTGTGGTGTGTTACACCTTCTCCTTTTCTACCTCCTTCAGTAATTCCTTTCCTAACACCATCAACAAATGTGCATACATACTATTAAACTCTTCTTCTTTCTTGTCCTTCATTGGAATTAATATGAAATTATTTCCAGTCTCTATAATTTTCTCCATCTAAGTCATTTGATGCATTATCAATAGATTTGGACATTTCTAGTTTGTGATATTGCCCAATTTATTGGGTCATCTCCCTTGCATAATTTTTAAAACATGTATTAATACAATATTTGATAACCCAGATATTATCCATGACATATAATTTATAATAATGTAGTAGATAGACATTGGAAAAAATATCTATGAAATGATATAGAATTGTCAATAATGCAGTAGATGGACTTTGAAAAAAATATGAATGATATGAAAAACTAGCTTCATTTTTTTTATGAAGCACTCATCTAATATATCTAGTGGTGATTAAGATCTTTCATATGAATTATCTTTTTTCTAGTTATTAGCTCAAGAAGGCCCATCATAAATGAATAGAGATATGTCTTCTCATTAAATTTATATACATTAAATCAATTATACTTTTTGAATACTTTACAATTCATAAATGATGACTAATTTTGTTGTAGGATATATCAAAATCCTACTTCGCAGAGTCTTCTTTCTTTTGTGGTTGAGGAGCCTGAAGAGGAAACAACTGTGTAACAAGGTCTTTGGCTTTAAATCATTCATATTCCTCATCATTAAAAGTCTTGAGTTATCCTAAAATGGGATAGAGTTCATGCAATACATGTTCCATAATGTATTTAGGTGTCTTTGTATGATGGTTGATGAAGGAATTCTTTAGTAGTTTATCTGTAATGGGTCTTTAGTGTGGGTCAGGAACAAGACACATGCCCACCATTTATTTAAATGAATTAGAGAGTTAGGAATTATGTAATTATGGAATCATTCCCCTAAATATCTTACTAATTATTCCTTTCAATGACTTTGCCTCATAAAAGGGTAGGCGGCCCATAACTAGCTCCATTGTAGTTATGCCAAATGACCAAATGTCAGCCTTGTAGTCATATCCTTCCTTAGTGTCATCAATTCAAAGGACTTCAAGGGACATCCAAAAAATTATACCAAAACAAGTATGCCTCTTCATCATTTCCCTATCACCCAATTCAAAAATAAATGTAGAGACTCCAAGATCAACTAATTTGACAAATCCATCAGCGTCTACTAAAACATTGGCATCCTTGACATCTCTGTGGATGTGGCCTTCCTTGTGCAGGTATACAATGGATTTTAAGATCTCTTTAAGGATGGTCATGGTGAAATCCTTTTCTATGACATTGGGGTAGTTGGTTTTAAGAAGGGTGTGGATGGATCCGGTGACCATGAAGGCCATGGCATCCAAAAGATGGGTGTTGATAATGAATGCATAGTGTCTACTGAGGACATTTGGATGGGAGATGAGCCTCATTATCTATGCTTCTTTCTCAACTTTACTCATGTCATGATAGACCTTATCCAGATTCAGGCACTTTATCACCATGATTTCATTGTAGGTCAAGGAGACTACACTGTAAACCATTACACGACCTCCCCTACCTATTTTATCCACTATCTGTATTGTTTCACCACAACTGGATAGGATTTTTGTCTGACATTTTCTCCAAATTCCTTTCCCTTCATCTTGTTAAATCATGTAATACATGGTGTTGATGGCTAAGTTATATATCTAGGTGAACTCTAAGTTACAAAACATCCACATGGACTGCAGCTTTGTTATTTTTAGTTTTTAATCTTCAAATATAATTCTTCTATTCTATTCTTTAATTTTAAAAGTGAAGTGAGCTCAAATTGGAATTTGAAAAACTATGATTTATTTTTTATTTATTTTTGAATTTAAATGAATTGATTTCATTCCATGTTTTTTAATTTCTTTCAAATTTCATTTATATTATTTTTATTTTTATTTTGTCCTTTTTAATTAGGATGAATTTTTAAAAAAATGCATTATTTATGTATTACATACTCTCATTTTTTTTATTTTTTTCCCATTTCAAATTTACTTTACATTATAATTTTTTTTAAATAATTTAATTTTTATGAATCATAAAAATTAGAAATAATATTTATTATATAATAAAAATTGGATAATATGATATTATGGTCAAATTCATGTAAGAAAAAAAATGGTTCTTTTAATGTATATTTGTTGGGTGGGAAGATCCAAATTAAGGATGAAATCAAAACCTTCACATAGGAATAAATATTATTAAACTCTAACAAACTTCAGAGAACCAAACACATATACAAGAGAAATGAAAGTGATAATTTATGAAAAGATATGTTGTGCCTCTATGAAAATTATAAATAAACCCCTTATTTCCAATAGACAACTATTTGGAAAATTTGATCACTAAAAGTCCATCTACATTACCCCTCTACAAAACCTTAAGATTCAAACCAAAATAACAAGTCTAGAGTTTTCACAAACCAGAAAGCTACTACACACTACCATAAAAGAGATGACACCAATAGTAAAAACACACAATTTTCCATCAAGGAAGCTTGTAGCCAATGCAACCCAAAATAAAAGCCATAAAAAGGAGCTAAATAACCATCATTAAAGAACCAAATAATAAAAATCATACAAAACAAAATAAATCACACCATGCTACACACCATAAGTGTCATAGAAAACTAAGTTCACTCACTGCCATGCTCTCAAGGTGAAATTCTTAAATGCATGTTTAAATCAAAAGAAAGAGTATGCTAATCATCTCCTCTTATCTTCCCATCATCCCTTCAATTCTTCCCCTCAAATTCAGTTTTATGTTAATTTTGATATTTTTACCCTAAAATATTAATTGTATTCCTTGGTCCTATATTTTATTTTATTTGTTTATTGTTCACATATAATTTCATTTACATCTTAATGTAGACACTTAAAAATGGCCCATAAAAATTTATTGGTTGTAAAATTATATTATTCTAGGGTGTATGTGTGTTTTTCAAATCTAGGTTCATATTAGGATTTATCAATTTTTTATTTATATTTACGGTTATTGTTTGCCATGTCCCCCTCCTTTCTTTCTCTCATACTCATATTTTTCCTATGTTTCTGGTGGTTTTCATAGAAACACACAATGTACTTTTATCCAATAAGTGTTAGTGGTTTCATCTTCTTATAAACTTTACCCATTTGATGTTGGTTTAAAAATGAATAGGGTCTTAATTTTAATTCAAGTGGTATATAAATACACAATGATATTAGTGTATTTAGGACATAAATCAAAGTAAACATATATAAAAATGAATATTATAATCTAAGGAAATACAAAAGAGAATGTAGCATTTATTTAATTTTCATTATTTTGAGAATTATAGAAGAAATAAAACAATTAGATAACATTCATTTTAGCACTGAATATAATGATTAGTTTATATATACCTAGAAAAGGTAGTAGAATATGTTGGTTAACACTCATGATTAATTTGTATTCAATATAAATATCTAATATTATGAATATTAAAAATTGGCATGTGTTATATGTCATAATTTTATGTAAACTAATGTATCTTCATATTTTTGTTCTATCTATTTCATTTATATACTTAGAAGGATGAACATGGTATGTGAATGACTTTAATGTAAATTTATTGATATATGCAATGTTCAATTTGTATCTAACCTTGAGAAATTTTAGATAGTTCTCCACAATTTTTTATATGTGTTAATCTAAAATCTTAGCTTTTGGTGTGTTCCATCACAACCTAAAAGAATACAACAATTAACATGCATTTATGAGGAAACTCAAAACTGTGATAATGTTAATATGGTTGCTTAGTCAAAGGGAACTTGATAATTGGTTACACTTTAGGATATGTGTGTAGGCATAAGAATAAGTTGTCATGCTAGGAGTGCATGCCCAAAAATTGTCTCTACACTATCTATGAAGACATTTATGAAATATTTTTATGCAAGTTACCTGAGTTATTAGCATCATTGTTGTCTACACTTAAATACTATTACTTAAGACCATGTATTACATAAAATTTTATTTGGAATGAATTAAATTTAAAACCACTATGAAACCTAGAATCTAAGAGGATCCGTACAATTGATTATTAGGGGAAACTACCATTGATCAGTACATTTTTAAATTTGTTATGAAATGGTACATTGAATTTAAATATGTGTATAATTTAATTTTAATGGGAATCGGATGTAGATTTTTGGAGTGACTTTATTTATTGTAGAATGTGTTGGTTTTGTAAAATCATATGGTACTGATTCTCACTAATATGGAGTATTCATGTAGATGTGACATGGGGATGTGAACTAGAAGAGGATGAATTAATGTCATAGTAACCTTATACATTGGACAAATTTAATGAAGCAAGAATTATTGATAGAGATAAATTAGTAGATTCTAAAATAATTTTAGAGCTTCAAAGAGATATTCAATAATATAAAATAAAGAACAAAAAAAAAATTGGTAAGAAATTAAGGGCTAGATTTAGATGCAAGATAAGTATAGAGAATATAGAGGGAATGGGAGAAACTAGGCCTTCAAAATAAGAGATTAAATGTGATGCTTAGAAGGATTTGGAATAAAATGAAGGGAATTTAGTAACTAAAATGGACCATAGGGATGACTAGTAATAAAAGATCAACCCAAAAGTGGAAGAGATACGAGAATGAAGATGCATCAAAGGACACATTGAAGAGAAGTTAGAAAAAAATAGCAGTAGATTCAGTGATCAAATATAAAGGTAGAGTTGTATTTAAAATGGGAAGGATAATCTTTCATAAGAACTCTGATGTAACATAAGTTTAATCTGAGTTCAAGAGTGGTCATTATAGACAATCCATGGATAGTTCATTCTCTACAATGGGGCACATCCCCCATGACTAATTTAACTACAAGGATCCATAGACTGGAAGTATTTAAGAAGTTAGACGTAAATGGTAAGTGGTTTGAATAAGGTACAAAAGTTTTATAGAAACATAAGAAGGAAGTTAAAGGTGAATCCAACACATTATTTCATCATAATTCACTTAATATACCTATTATTACATTTGGCCCACATATACCATTACAAACATTCCATAAATCAATTTTAAGTAGTCTATTTTTAGGAACTATGGCAATTCTTATGGGAGAATTTGTCACATTATTTTCATATGATGCATTTTTTGACCTTGAATCATTATTTTTTGACATATGAAAGAAAGTGGTACGAGAAGGGTGTCACTACATATGAGGATAATATGTGTGAACTTATAGGATATTTAATTGGTAGAGCTCTAGAGTTATATTTCAAGAATAATTATGCCTTACTTGACCTTAACTAATGTCAATAATAAATTGATAGGTGAATTCAAAATATAGAAGCATACAAACTACATGTTCTAATATCTAAATTAAATTATATAAAATCAATGAGAATCTACATAGGAGTATGATATTTATTTCTCTAATGTTATAAATAAATTAAAGTTTTAGTTTTAGGATGTTAAAAAAGTTATTGTTAGATATGTGATAACAAGGTTAAATTTTTGATCTTTTTATGGTAGAGTTTATATCCCACTCCTTGACAGGGCTAGATTGGTAGAAAAAGGATTTACATAGGAAAAAGGTATTAATTACCATGAAATATTTTCACCAATTTTTAAACTTGTTTCAATTCAACATATTTTAGCATTAGTGGTTTTACTTGATTTGGAGTTAGAGCAGTTAGATGTTAAAACAACATTATTTCATGGAGATTTAGAAGAGGATATATATGGAACAACCCAAAGGTTTTGTACATGATATAAAAAAGGGATTTATTTGAAAGATCGGTAAAACATTGCATGGCCTAAAACAGTCACCCAAGCAATGGTACAAGAAGTTTGATTCCTTCATGGGGAGCCATAATTTTGTTAAGAGTGAGTATGATCATTGTGTTTACTTCAATTTTTGTGACAGTGGATCATTCATTATATTATCATTGTATGTTGATGATATTATTGTATCAAGCAAAATCATGGCATAAATCAACATTTTAAAGGCTCATCTAGTTAGGACATTTGATATGATGGATCTAGGAGCAACAAAACAAATCTTAATAATGGAGATACATAGAGACAAGAAAAATAGTAAGTTTTTTTTATCAAATCAAAGGAATTTAGAAAAGATACTAACTAGATTTAGTATGAAGTATGTGAAACCGGTTTGTATCCCTTTTGCTTCCCATTTCAAGATTTCTTCAAGTTTATGTCCTAGTAGTGATGAAGAAAAGTAGTATCTGTCTCATGTACCATATTATAAAGTATTAGGAATTTTAATGTATGTTATGGTATTTACAAGGCTAGACATTTCACATGCAATTGGAGTTGTTAGTAGATATATAGAAAATCTAGGTAAAAAAGATTGGGTAATAGTGAAGTGGGTGTTTTTCTACTTACGAGGCATGAGTGACTATTGTATCACTTATAATAGAATTGGTGATTTTATTTTTGGAAATGTTGATTTTTATTTTGTATGATATTTGGATAAAATAAGATCAACCTCTGGTTATATTTTTACATTTGTAGGTGGATTTATTAGTTGGATGTTGAAGCTTCAAAAGACTATTGTTGTATCAACTATTGAGGTATAATATGTGGCTGCCTATCATGCTTGTCATGAGATAATTTTGCTAAAGGGCCTATTGGGTGTGTTTGGAAGAGAGAAATAAAAAATTTTGGTATTATGTGATAGTCAGAGTGTAATTTATTTGGCCAAGAATCCAACTTATCATAGTAAGACAAAGCATATTTCACTAAAATACCATCTTGTCAGATAGGTGATTGATGAAGGAAAAGTGATACTTAAAAAGGTTAACATAGAGGAAAATATGCTAATATGTTCATAAAACCAATTTTTTTAGAGAATATAAAATGGTGTTTGGATTCTCTTGGCTTACAGAAGAAGTGATGAGTTTATCACCAAGATATCAGGCATAAATTATTGTTGTGGTAGATATATTTAGATATGCGATAACAAAGTTAAATTTTGGGTCCTTTTGTAGTGAAGTTTATATCCCACTCCTAAATATGGGGTGTGTCTATGTGGCGGGGGGGAATGCCCCCTACCCACATTGTTGTAGGGGGTCCTAAGCAAAAAAAATCAAGGAGTAAAACTCCTATTTATAGGAAGATGAGTTCTCTTGGATTCTATTTTTAGAATTATATTCCTAATGGCATTTTTCCACCTATTTTTAGGAGGAAGAATCCTAATGGTGATTTGCTAATTAATCATATTTATCTTTGTGGAGTTCACATGTAATATATTCATCTTGGAAAGAATAAAGTTTGATATCTTACACCATGGATGTTTCCTTATCTTGATAAGGTTTTACCATGTAAATCTTGTGTTTTGTCTCATGCATGTTGAGTATTTTATTTATTTAATTATCTCTATAATTGTATTCTATTATTTTTTCATAGTTTTAGAGTGTGTGGTTTCCTAATAGTTGTGTGGTTTGTTGAGAGCTTGCACATTAGCATTCACTTCCCTATAGCTCAAAGTCATTTTAAAACCAAAGTTAAGGCTAGCATAGTTATGATTACATTAGATAAAATAGATGACTATGGTGAATAACCTACCAATATAAAAAAAATTGATACCAAGATAGATGCAGTAATACATAGAGTGGAGGAAATTCAAGAGTGCAAAATGCCCATGCTATTTTTATGGTGTATTGATTGTGGGTAAGAAGTACACCATTGAAATGAATGTCCAAAAAAAAAAAAAAAAATTACATGAGATATGGCACATTGTGGGTCGTGTAATTGTTAATTTTCACTTACTATAAAATTATGTTTAACAAATGTAAAGTGTATACTATAGTTTCTTTAAATATCATAACCATGATAAAAATAATTTTACAGTTCTCTAGAAGTTAAATGATGCTATCGTTAAAATTTATTTATAGTCACTATGCAATATCCCTCGGCCTAAGAAATTGGTGTGACAACACAAGACATTAATATGATAGTACAAGGTGGATAGCATATGCAAGAAAAATAAGATATATCTAAAACTTATCCCACTCATTAATATTCAAGCTCAGATAAACTAATCAACTAAAAATTTGATTAGCATTATTTTGTTATATTAGGGTCATGACCAATTAGGGATCTGTTAAACTTAACAAAGGGATCTCTACTACACAATAGCAAATGAGAGGTTTCCAAGGCCTCTAGTCAAATGTCATCATCTAATCACCCTATATATGTCTTATAATGTTATAAATGGAAATAAGTTAATATACTAAATGAGCATACAAGCTAATCTAGTAAATAAGCATACAAACTAATCTAATGCTCATCAAAGCTTGTGGAAAAATGGGGAAGATAATAAATAGGCAAAAATAATTATATTCAACATAATATATAAATAATCTAAGGAGAGATAAAATTAAATCCATTAGTTATGCAACATCTATATATCAAAATGAAGGGCTTTGAGTATACTTACCTTGTTGAAGTAAACTCATCATGCCTCAAACTCTCATTTGGCCAATGGTGCTTTGTAAAAGGTTGTTGTGGCTTGTAAGTATCACAAGAATAAATTATATCTAGGCTAAAATATTTCTCCTATGCATCCAAGACCTCAACAAAATGAATTTTACTACTCTATGATAAAACCCTAAGCAATGAAAGCTCTAAATTATAATATAAGCATATTTATGAATTATATTGATGCACAATTGAATGATCCTCTCTTTAGAAATGAAGTGACAATGTTATTTATAGCCAAATATTGACCTTAAACCCTCTCAAGAATTTAACTAATGAGGTTTTTTGAGTTGACCTTGTTCAAAGAGAAAAATATGTGTTAGGTCTCAAACCAGGTCAATTGGGTTGACCTAGTTTCATAATGTGAAAAATAACATATTTTCTAAAAAGATAAACCTAGTCAACTCCATTAGATTTTTTTATCTGGATGACATAGTATGAATGACTAAGTTAGCTTGGTCAACATAGTAGGATGAGATGAATGACAGAGTCAGCCTGGTCAACTTAATAGGAAAATAGAGTAAAATAGGTAATATTAATATAAAATAAACATTTAAGTATAAGTTGACATTTAGATATGGATGTATATTTTCTTATACTTCAAGTTATATTTTATATTATATTTTCAATATGTTTGAAGCAGTTTTAGAGCTCTTGGAGCTATTATAGAAATTCTAGATTTTGGAGGGTCATACTAGATTTTAGGCTTAGCCATATTTCATGGTTTCAAGATTTCTACTTGGCCATATTTCAATATTTTAGGACTTTATGAAGGCATCATAAGAGGTAAATAGATATAAACTCTAAATAAATAGTTTGGATTAATATTAGGAATGATACAAAGACATAACATTCTTGCGATGCATTAATGGTTTGCCTTCCCATTTCTTAATGCACCCTTTAAGGCAGGTACTTAGAGAGATTGAAACTTGACATGTTATTATAAGAAATAAAGTGTTAGTAAATGATAAATATTAAAATATTATGTGTATATAGATAGCATCCCTCATAGCTCATCTTCCACCAAGATGGGCCACTCCACCTCAGTATCAACCTCAATGTACACCTCATTCACCTCAATATCAACTTGGATGAGCAATTCCTTCACCTCAAAACCATTAGGGATGGACTACAGTATCTCAATAGAAATAACCTATTTGTGATACACCTATTCAAAAAAATTAGTCTAATTAGACACCTCCAACCCTTGAAGAACCAAAATGGGGTATATTGTAATCAACAGTAGAGATTTGGATCACCTTAGAGACAAGGAGATTATCACAATAGAAACCAAAATTGAAGGTAAGGCAACATAACTTTAACAACTAATTTCTTGTTAGCTGTGTTGTGAAATGAACCAAATCACATGAAATTATCCATTTAATCCTCAATGGGAAAATTATTTTACAAATTAAAGAGTTGCAAGACAAAATAATACTAAGGATCTCCTGATTTTATAAAAATAGAGGAAATAAAATACAGTGTGAAGTGTGAACATGGTAATCTCTAGTCCAAATAAATATGTATTTTCTTATGTTTTTACCATGAATTAACACAAAGAACAAGGTCTTCTACCTTGGGGGATGCCAACAAAAAATTTAATATGGAAGGTGTGTGTGTGTGTGTGTGTGTGTGTGTGTGTGTGTGTGTGTGTGTGTGTGTGTGTGTGTGTATCTTTCAAGAGATAAGGTTCTGATGAATGAAATGACCTAGCTCTTTTAGTTAATTTATAGCAAAGAAACAAATTAATGAGGTCCTATGACAATCTATCCCCAAATGTATTAATATATATTATGTGAATCTTGTAGCACAACCTTGAAAAACTTACAAAAATTGGTAAGTACCTTGAGAAATGAAGATATTTTTCAAAATATTAAAAATTTGTCATATAATGTATTATATTGTTCACAAATAGGATAGCCAAAAACAAAATGAATGGTTTTGTATGTCAATATTAATAAACTTTGAGATGTGGATGGAAGAATGGATATCAAGTTTACAAGATAAGAGGTTCCTAATATTGTTTTCAAAAAATTTAGCATTGTAAATATGGTTCTCATATCTACTTGTGAAGTTATCAGAAGGCCATCTCTAAGCTAAAATCTTGATACTATGAATTTATAAAGCTATGGTTGATTTGAGCCTATTTCAAGGTTTGAGAATGTCATTTACCCTAAGTTTCCATGGGTATTTTTAGGTGAGTGACATGAAGATAGAATAAAAGTATTGGCTTCCTCTAACTTGGAAGAAATGGGCCTATGTTGGTCATATGACCATCAATACATTAGACACTCAGTTAGAAGCACATAAAAATCATGTTATTATTTTATTAACATTGAATAAGTCTAATCGCAAGCCTATATAATACCAAAATAACATTTCTCCCCATATGCACAACAAGCAAATGGCTAATTTAAATTTAATACAAAACCTAAGTTAGAAGTCATGAAAAATAGGATTGTTCCTTATTTTTATAGTTTTCACAAGAGATACCATGGATGTATAAGATAAAATATCAAGGGGATCAATCAATTTAAAAACAACAGTCATTTCCCAAAATACAAACACTAGGGTATAAATCCCATTCTGTGTAATGTTTAACATGATTAAAGGTTGATAATATTTATCATCTAGCTACTAGAGACATAGATTATATTGAATCAAATCAAGAAGGTATTATTCATTAAGAATCTGCTTCTTTTTTAAAATTTAATTTAGATGTCCACATGCCTAATTAAGTATGAATAGATCATGAGGTGAGTCCTATGTGAATGGTGCTCACCACAGAGAGGTAGATACCGTAATATAGATATAATTTCAAGGATCATCTTCAAGTTATGAATATATGGATCAATGCACATGACAATGCACTAAAGGGATTTCTATCCAATTGTTGTGATAACCATAGATTCATTAAACTTAGTTGGGAGGAAGTGTGTGAAATATGATGGGCTAGGTTTTACATTACACATTCTATGTCAAAAAATTAGTTGTTATTTCAAGAAGGACAATGTCTATAGATGTATATCCATGTCTGTGTTTGTGTCTATAAATTAAAACAAATTGAACCAAAAAATTGGGTGCTTATTTTTTAACAAACCATAGCTTCTCTACCAAAATCTTGGTATATGCACTAAGAACATAGATGAGATATTAAGACATGACCCCAAATCTAATAGGAGTACATTTAGACCTTTTTTTTTAGGATAAGAACCTAATGGTGCATTAATCTTTGAAAAAATTGAAAAAAAAAATGTCATGGGTGAGTGGAGGATATACCCTCTATGATTAAATGAAAATCAAAATCTATAACCAGCCCAAGTATTCAGACAGATTTAAAAAGTGCCATATAAGGAGGAGTAAAATGGATTTATTCTAAATTCTTTCAATAAGTTATGGAATAGAGAAATTAGCTCTATTAGTATAAGAAGCAAGGATGACCTTGATCTAAAATGATTACTTGAACTTAAATTGAATACATATATACCTAAATAGGGAAATGAATATAAGGTTAAATAGAATCAATTGTGTAATCCTAATATTATAAATCAAATAGGAAAAAGGGAAGTAATGGATTCTATGAAAGTTGAAGCAAGTAAATTCTCTCAAGAACTAATGTAAAATAAACTTGAGAACATAAATATAGAGATAACACCAAATATCTCAACCATTGGGGATCATTGGACATAGTAACAAGTTTTATAGGTTGTTCAATTGTTTCAATATTATGAAGAATTTTCTCCATCAAGTTCACTAAAGTTAAGGGCATAGACCCTTCCTTGGGAGAGATGCATATTGAATTGAAAGAGTGTACACAACTAATAAATAATAAACCTTATTATGAATCCCAATAATAAAATGGACATGAAAGGAGAAATGTAGTGAATGGTGGAATATTTAATCATTTATCTAGTTGAAAATTTAGATTGGGTTAGTCCCATAGTAGTGTAGCCTAAGAAGATAGGGGAAATCTTAGTTTGTGGATATTATCATGCATTAAATGATACTTTTTGTGATGCATACAAATATAATAATTAAACTATTTATATTATCATTCATTCAATCATTAAAATGTTTGGTTTTATATATATATATATATATATATATATATATATATATATATATATATATATATATATATATAATTGCACTACCATATAGGCTTATTTTTTAAGATAGAAGTGTGAAAATAGAACACACACTATTCTTCTTTACTCTACTCTCCCATGCTCTGCATAGCTTGCCCCCTTTCATAAACTAAATTATATGAATAAATAAGACTATTCCTATGACATTCCAAGATTTATGGGTTGACTATTCAACTACCATTACATTATAAAATTTTCAAAGATTTGGGTGGCCTTCAGTTTTTAAGATCAACATATAACTATCAGTAACTATCAAAAACTATCAGGTGATATTTTAGGCTGATCAACAATTATGAAAACCACCATAAATTTAATTTCATTAATACAATTGAGTTTAAATATGAACCACAAGTTATATACTAAATTTTACATCATCAATCCAAATTTAAGTTAGCTCAGGTTAATGTAGGTCACCGCATGTGAAGAACAACTTTCAAGTGTTGCATAATACATAGATGGCATTTCTAGGTTCAATAGTAGTTACTAGAACTTTTGAAATTTTAAATAAGTTAATAAAAATAAATTAAATTTAAAAAAAATAAATATAACTACATTTTATATCAACCCATTAAATTTGGTAACCTAATTCTAACCTCAGATATTTCAAATGGTAGGGAACTGTCAAGCTAAATAGAACCCTATTTATGGCTAAATGGCAGTCACATAAATTGTAATAAATTTGGATTCAATTATAAAATAATTTTAAATATAAAACATACATTTTAGGATACTTATTATATCACCTCTACAAATTTGGTGGCGTAACTCTTAACTCATCTATATCTGAAGGTAATGAAACTTTTTTAGACTAGACAGATACATCACCTAGCAGAATGATAGTTTAAAAAGACTACCACAAATTTTTCCTCACTTATTCAATTGATATTATATTTAAAAAATATTTTGATAAATACATTTTAACAATCCAATCAAAAAATTTAATCTAATTCTTATTACAGATATGCCAAAAGTTAAGAAACCTCCTTCCAGTGAAATAACTGATATGCCTCCATAGTGACTCCAAATGGTCTACAATTTTGTACAGAGGATGTAAGTGTCATTTGATAATCTACCACCAAGTTCCATCATATAATTCATTCTAAACCATAATCAAAATTTATGAAACCTCCTTCTAGTGAAACAACTAGTATGCCTCTATGGTGACTTTAAATGGTCTTAAATTTTGTGCCAAGGATGTAAGTGGCATATGATATAACTTTACAAAAATTTATAATTTTATTATTACCTCAATTTAATAAACATTACTTACAAATACCCATGTCTTAAAAATCCATGTTGACTAATATAAATAGGCAAAATATCTTTGTACTTTGTCCATAAAAAAGAGTACTTTTACAACATCAATCATAAATGTTAACAAGCTTAATAAACAAGGACACAAACACAAACCAAAATAAAAACCTAAGCTAACATATTTTTGGTTGATGCAATATCTTTATATATTCTTGCATCACTATCCAAAAAAATAGTTAGTGATATCCTCTCAAAACCTTTATGATAGATTCCCATGTTCCACTAAATTTTCAAATGAACCTATGGTAAAAAATTTATCTACCATGAAAAATTCACATCTCAAATGTACTCCTTGGAAATTTCCACTCTAATATTATGTGCACTTTCTATGGGTCCATTTTCATACCTTCTTAGGATACCATAAAACCTATGTTTATAAGTTCCTTATTCGTGAAATTAAATTTAAATTTGATAATAAGATACTCATCGTGTAACCTCTACAACACATTCCAAAGATGCATAAATTGTTCCTCTTTTATATTTTTGAACCCCAAAATATCATCCAAATATACAATGACATACTTTCCTAAAATTGGCATCAAAGATTTTTTCACACACCTTGTGAATGTGTTTGACATGTATGTTAGTTCGAACAAAATCACTAGCCACTCATATATTTATTCCATTATCTGTAAGGTCATCTCCCATTTATTAGCTTCCTAGATTTTGATCTACTTATACCCACTCTTAATATTTATTTTTGATAAATACCTTGCTCTACTCATGAAATCCATAAAACCATCCATGATCAATACTGAAGTTTGAATTATCATTATTTTTTAAATGGTACTTTAATATGCACACATGTGCTACTCTCCTCCTTTTAAGAGTGCCAAAATTATAGGTCCTACACACAGACTCAAACTTTCATTCATAAATATTCTATCCAATAACTTAAGCATTTGTTTCTACACTTATTCATTTTCTTGAGGTGTCATCTTGTAAATAGACTTTATTAAAAAAATTGGTCTATGGACTAGGTCCATATGATCATTGATACTTCTCATCATTGGAAACACTTTTGGTAGATTGTTTGTAACAATGTCTATAAAATCCTCAAATAGTGTCTTCACTTTGTGTAAAAAATATACCTTCTATTCCTATATTAATATACACTTATATCATGTTGGCATTGGTATGATTAAAATCATTCCTTCTCCATTATCATATCCTTCACCAATTACTTACCTATAACCATCACCATGTGTACACATGCACTATTGCACCTTTCTTCTTCCTTGTCCTTCAATAAACATGAATAGTAATGGTTTTCAAAAATATGTCCAAAATAATTTAGTTGACATTTAGAATTAAAATGGTACCTTTATCATCAAATTATTTAATATATTGATCTTAATTGGTGGAACTAATGTTATCTTTGGGAAAAATTAGATTGCACAAAATGAACAGTTTAAAGATTCAATATAAAGATGTTTTTAGAAAGGATTTCAGACAATCAAAATGCTGTAAAATCACATGTAATCTTTTTTAATGAGCATATTTAGTTTTAATTTTTTTTTTACATTTCCATACTCAAAAAAATATAATATTTAATTATATTAAAATAGTTTTAAATCTATGAACATCATCATCATCATCATATATTTTTATTATATGTAAGTATAATTATTTTAATTTTATATAATAAAATCATAGTAATATTTGATTAATATATATAATATTTATTAATAAATATTTTATATATTATATTTTTATAATATCTTATAAAAGTAGGGGTGATGAAAATGTGGGGAAAATCTCAAGCAAATTGCACCATTTTTGCATCAAATTTACCCTTAAATTCAAAAAGTAAAAATTGGGAGGGCCCAAAATTACTCCCACTTTATTATTTTTTTTCTTGATGGAAACAAGAGGAAGAAACATAGCAAGAATGATGGGAGGAGAATGCAATGATGAGAGGTAAAGGAGAAAGGGAAAGGAGAAATAGAAGAAAAAGGGAGAATAGAAAGGGATAAGTGAGAGGAGAAAGATATAAACATTGGAATCCTAATAAAATCAAGAAGTAAAAGATAGAAATTCAATGCAAGAAATACCTTCAACATAATTAGAGAAATAACAATAGTAATACTATGTGGAGACTTTTTGAAATCTTAGATCAGAGATATGTACTATACTTTCTATCTAAATTTGATGACAATTTATGCAAACCCTAGGAAGTAAAATGTTGAAATAATAAAAAATAAACCCTAGGATAAATTATATAAAGCCTAGGATAAAATATGTAAACCATAAGATAAACTTTATAAACCCTAGGATAAATTGTAGGAAATAACCCCTAGTTGTTCCTAGTAGCACATCAACCCCTAGTTTCATCAAAGAATAAATTCTTCAAGCTGAATTTTTTATGGAAGTTGTATTTTCTTAAATGACCTTAAATTGCATTGACTATTTAAATTTGTTTCCATCAATTTTTTGTTTTATTTTTTTATAAGTTGTATTTTATTATGCATTACCTTAAAATATAAGATCCAAAATTTTATTGATTGTGGTGACATCAAAATTGGCATACCTATTAAGGTTAAAAGTTCATCTTCTAAGGTATATTGGCCTATGCATCAATATGTTCCACATACATTTCATAAATAATATATATTTGCACATTCATCTCAATAAAAACCATTAGTCATTCATTCCTTTATAGAGGGAAAACAATGAAATTAAATAATGATAGATGATAAATCTCTCTTTAGTATTTACATAATTGATTTCTTTACAACCCTTGGGAATAGTTCAAATGATTTAACATAAATATTAATATATAAGCTTTAATGTGTTTCCAAACCTTTGGGTTATACTCCATTACTTATAATATTTGGTCCTCAAACTTTTTTCAAATTGTCTTTTGTGATACCTACCATGATAACATATAATTTTATACTTGGAAATCCATGGTTACAAAAGATGAAGGAAAATATTTCTAGTATGAATGAATATATTAAATTTGATTATCATGTTGATATAATTACAACTTAGATGGATATAAAATAAATAATTCTAGATTTAAAACATCCTAAGATAAATTGAGTCACATCCCAATATGATATTAAGTGTTTACCCAAGCAAAAAATGTCTAATAATAACATCCATATAAAGAAGCTTGAAAATGAAAAATATTCTATTAATGCATCTCCTAGGAAATTCAAAACTAATGATATATATTATAGTGTCACATATATTAATTTGGAGGATGATGGTTTATTGGATACATATTATAGTAGTGATAAGATCAATTCAAGAATGCCTCAATGTATTGTTTATTTTAATACTTTGATGCTTACTCATATTATTAGTTAACTGATTTTACATACATACATTCAGTATTTAATGTATTATTATTATTATTCATTGTAATTTAGTTATTTAGTCATCAAATATCTTTCATTCATAAATTTTCTATCATGTTTTTTGCCATAATAATTAAAAATGAAACACCATCTAGAAATCAAGAGACATACACATGAAAATTTAAAAAAAAATTGAATCTATATAATTTATGAATTATTTTCATCATACATAGCCTAATAAAATTGAATCATATTCCACATATATAAATCATCTCTAACAAGGAGGATAGTAATCTTCTCGTCTACCTCTACTAGCCTTAAAGGCTACAAATGTCAATGATATTGTTGATATACTCATAGATCTACCTCTCAATTGAGATAGTGTCTCCCTCTATGTATTTATAGCTTAGTTAGGTTATATAGTATAAATCATAATCATGTTCTATATCTAAGAAGCATGAATAATCACTGTGTATGTTAATCATAATTTATCCAACTAGATCATGACTAATCATCAATAATTCTACATTCTCAATAGTTATCTTTATATCTCAAACCATATCACATTTATGAGAGATAACATAATAGAGGATGAGATATATAAATTATATAATTTATAATTTAATGAATAATTACCAAGTACAATTCATAATTGTAATTGTAACACTATTAAACTATCAAAAATAAGTTCATCAATAATTAAATCAACATTCACACATATCATAGATAGTAAAGTTATTTAGAGATGTTGATTGCTCACATAGTAATAAAGGCAATAAATCATGTCAATAGATTAGAAAGAGAATATTTATTTATGTCGATGAAGACATGACAATTGATAATCATATATGCTCAAGATATCATGATACGATAATGACTAGCATATGCATATCAATGTCCATCATAAACAAATGTATAATCAAACATGTCCAAATATATGTAATTAACATGGCTAGATATTTTATTCAAAACATGTCTAAGGGCACATAAAATATATTATGTGGTAAAGACACTTCCACATGCACAACATAGCCACTAATAACATTACCAGAGGTAAGATAATATATTTTTATGTTGATGGTTGTCTATAACAAGGCCACTCAAAATGGAATAAGGCCACTAGAAAAATGGAATAAGACACCATGACTAACCCTAGTCTATCTTTCTATTTATGGTTAACATGCTATTATAGTTGGGTAATCAAATAAATATATGCCTTAGCTAATTCAAAAAGTGACCGAATTATTAAATCCTCTGAAAATAAATCATTAGAATTATCTTTGAAACTCTTGGGAATAGGTTAAATCCTCATAGAGATCCAATCAATAGTATTAACATTCACATAAGCTAATTGTGTCCAAAATAATCATCAATCATAGGGGAACATAGAAATCAAGGCATGACCATATGTTAGTTACTTTAGTATACATGTAATGATAATACCATTTTAATTTTTTTATAATCTTATATAAGACTTTAAATTGTAAATAATATATTTGATAGTTTTTTGAGATCTAATTACATTGGATGCATCTCTATTAGGGTATCATACCATTATATTTGTCTCACATGACACAAAAAAATTCTTAGTGGTTTTATCGACGGTGTTTAGGTTTTTGTAGAGGGCAGTTCCTAATTTTTCATGGGCAGTCATTATCCATATGATCTACATATATCTATGTGGTATATATGGAGAAATAATATATGGTGATGATGGTGGCCAATTTTTTTCTTATAGAGTTCTTATTTCTTTATTGTTGTTTAGTGACACAAGCAAATATGTGTGATTGGGAACTGATGTTTTCATTTTTTTATTTGACTTTAGTACTTTTCAAGGTGCAAGACATGTGAAAAAAATTATTGGACCTAGGGAGTTATAAATATATTTACAAAATATATTAAAATACATAATATAATATAGTATATTTTTTATTTGGTAGGGTAAAATATAAGTTGAAAGGACCTATAACCTATTATAAATGATATAATATTAAAGCTCGAATAGGATGCCACTAGTAGCAGTCCATGAGGTGCCAAATAGCATTAAAGCAACTAAATCATAGCCTGTCATAAAGGAAACATTGACCTATAGTTAAACAACCAACAATCAATGGTCTTCCACTAAACATATATCTTGTAAACGACCATGTTATAGCCAAGAATACCCATAAAACTTCTGCCAATATTATATTCATTATCTACAAATTAGATCCCCATTTAGTCTAAGATTCATGTTGGGTTGATTCTTATGCCTTTATTAGGCCCCCCTAATCAAAGGGTCCTAATGGAAAATTGAGCCTCCAATCTTTTATTATTTTCCTTTTTTTATACTTTGGTCCACCCATCCTTGTTTTTTGTAGATTATGAGTCAACTATAATAAATATTTTGAGTGATTTTAAGGGTTGAGATTGTCTTCCACTAGGTTCTCCTATAAATTTCATCATTCTTAGATACCATGGGATTCATAATGAGGTGGATAGGGAAGAATTTTGTCCACCTAGGATTTCCCTTCTTTCTTTAGGCATTGCTACAATCTTTGGTCAAATGCTCTGTATTAAAGTAACTTTAGTAGTGAAATAATAATACTTCATAGTCAAGGGGTTGAGACCATGATCGATCACCTACTTGCAGGATAATTATTTTAGGGACATCCTTTGAAGTGTCAATATTAACGAATATCCTAGCAAAAGTGGTATGAAAAAAGTAGTATCTAGGTGGGTTTGTAGAAACTTTCCTAGGGAGTTGCCTATGACTTTAAATATAGTTACACACCTTAAATATTAAAACATATTATAATACATAATATAATATATATTGACATATAATATAAACTATAATTTATTAATATATTAAAATAATTTATATATTGGTAAAAGAGATTTTGTAAAGTGAAAGAGTGTAAATTGACAGTTAAACCTTACTCAAAACCCAGCTCACTTTAAAATATTTCACCACTTACATGATGTGCAAGAATATATTTGTATGTCAAAATAATTTCATGTGAAGTAATTCTAGGTGCATATCAATTGGGATCATAATCGACATGTAATGCTTTAGTCTTTGATGTCTTGCATTCTTCTAGAAGGAGATGGCATCTTTGCCCAATCTCTATGTAAAAATTATAATTATCTTGGTTTCAATTAGGGGACATCTATATTGGTTGGTCAAAGAGCCAAACATGTTGGGGTTGGGCCAAGTCTGTATTGTTTTTATAAAAATGGCACTAGGAAAATTAGAAGCAACCAAGAGTAATTTTTAATTTTAGGTTTTGGAGATTTGGATAAAAAATTTAAGTGGACATGGGTACATACAATCAATATCAAGGTTGAAGTATTTTTAATTCATTATTTTATTTTTAAGTGTTTTCTTTTCATTTGAGGAGTATATTCCCATTTTAAGTGTATGATATTCTCTATTGGGGTGTCATCCCCTTACATATTAATAATTATTATTATTTTATTATTAACATATATATATATATGAATGTTATTCTATATATTATGTTATATATTATTATTATATATGGTATTAATATATCATAATATTTATATTTATATATTATAAAAAATTATGTTTTTATAATACATATAAATATTATAGTATATATAATTTTTTAAGTTTTAATTTAATACACATTAAAATAACTAAACTATAGATGGTAATAAAGTTGGGTTGTGGTATCCACCATGGACAGTAAATTGATTGCTGGCAAATTATTGACAGCATGACCCCAAAAATTATGCAACTTCTAGGTAAGTAATGTTTTATATAATGTGAAACCTTTATATAAATTAAATTGTACAAAATAAAAATATATTTAAATAAATGTTTGAAAGTTTCAATTACTTAACAAGGCCATGATATGCCTACTCCAGCCGAAGTTGATGTATTTTAATAATTCCAAAGATTCAAGATGAAATTATATAAATAGTTGGAATTATACAATACCTACATGACTCCCCTTCAGGTCATTCCTAGTTATCTCAATATGAACTAGGCTTAGAGATTCATCCTCCCACTCGCTGGATTTAAAATGTCCCTCTCACTCACTAGGATTCAAAATGCCCTTCTTGCTCATCTTTTAAGACTCCCACCAAATTCAAATATAATAAATATATATAATTATTTTACTACAATAAGGTAAGTGCACAAATTTGGGGGATAATTATATGGATATTTACCATAATGCAATCATATTAATTAATAACATGATCACATTATTTAATTAATGTGATTATGTTACTTAAGGCTAGGC
The DNA here is from genome assembly GCA_037957365.1 of Torreya grandis. Classification (NCBI taxonomy): domain Eukaryota; kingdom Viridiplantae; phylum Streptophyta; class Pinopsida; order Cupressales; family Taxaceae; genus Torreya; species Torreya grandis. The sequence continues at coordinate 2,739,829 of JARHVA010000880.1, forward strand.
TCAGGATTGTCAAGCCATAACGTGATCATGTTATTTAATAACATGATCATGTTAGTGTTAATAATGTAATCACGTCATATTAAACAGTAACATGATCATGTTATTAAAACTAATGTGATCACATTAATAACATGATCTTGTGCCTTGTGTTTTTAAAAAAAAAACCCAAATGTAAAATATGCTCATTTTGCATTCGTGTTTCCTCCTCATAGAATTTTCTATGATCATGTTTTGTCCAAACCAATGCTAAGAAGTACCATGAAGTTCCAAAATTCACCCCACAATCCTGTTGATCGATGATGCCACTACATAGGAGAGGTAAGTCATCAAAATATCTTCTATTTAACCCTAATTTTTCATAATTTTCATTATTTTAACCCATGTTTTTAATTATAATTTGTTTTTATCTAACAGCTCATACTGCTAACCCTCCAACCCTCCACAAAACCCTACAATTCCTCTTATCCCTCCACCTAACCCTCCTACAATTCCCCAAAACCCCCCTGGCAGTCAAGATTTGTTGATTGATAATATTTTTGAAAATAAACTTGAAATTGAAGATCTAATTGATAGAATGAGAGATCCCAATTCAACTAACTCCCATCATACCTAGCTAGTTGATTCCCTACAGACCTTATTAGGTCAAATTGACTTAATAATGAGTTAAATTAATCAATGGACCTCATATAGAGATACTTGTAAGGTCTATTATGTTGACAATTTATCAACCCTTCAAGTCAAGAATTTAGAAATCTTAAAAGTTGACATTTGTGCCCTATTCGTTGACCCAACCACCAATAACCCCTTTCCCATAATGACCAAACATTTTCCTATCTATCATTGTGTACATAAATTAATCATGGACAATTTTTGGGATCGATGGTGGATGGTCTTTGAATATCCACCATGTAATAACCATGAGGTCCCTTTATATTTTTTGAGGAAACTCTACTGTGAGTTTGTCCTCAACCAAATTCTTAATTATTTTGATCTTAGTGAGTTTCAGGGCCAAGGAAAAGGCTCTACATAGGATCGACTAGGTGCATGCCATGTGCCTAATTGGCCTACATGGATTCATATCAAAAATTCTCTTAATCTTGAGATCTCCTCTATTTTTTATCAATTCATGGAGATAGACACTCTTCATACTCTTAGCTCACTCACTAATACACTCGTTCAACATACGAGTAGGCTTTTATAGAGTGATGTTATAGATACACCATAGGCTACCTGACCCTAAACCCACCCTTGTAGTTCATGTAGAGCTATGTGCATGGGACCTTTTGATGATGATGGCATCAATGGTTTAGATGGCTTAGATCATATTCTTATGATTGATGAGTTTTTGGCATACATATTTGGCATTCAATCATCAGTCACCACATAAATATAGGTATATTAATTTAAATGTCATGTTAAATTTAATTTATATTTAAAATTTTAATTTCTAAGCTAATAATCAATTTACATAAAAAAATTAATATAATATTTATGTAATTTTTTGTCACAGGATGTGATGGTTCCTTCATCATCACAACTAGTATTTACAACATTTGATTTGTCACATCCATTATTCACACATTCAGATCTAGCTATTGGGTCATCCATAATTGCATCAACCTCTGTTAGGACAACACCATTTACATATATAGAGGTAAAAATTATTTACATATATGTTTTTCTCTTTGTATTTGTTATGATTGTAGTTGTTTACAAACACATGTTGATGAGTGATGTGGGATGATGCATGCAATCATCAGTCACCACATAGATATAGGTATATTTTATATAAATGTCATGTTAGATTTAAGTTAAATTTAAAAATTTAATTTATAAGCTAATAATCAATTTACATAAAAAATTAATATGATATTTACGTAATTTTTTATGTCATAGGATGTGATGGTTCCTTCATCATCACAGCTAGTATTTACAACATTTGATTTGTCACATCCATTATTCACACATTCAAATCTAGCTAATGGGCCATCCATAATTGCATCAACCTCTGTTAGGACAACACCATTTACATATATAGAGGTAAAAATTATTTACATATATGTTTTTCTCTTTGCATTTGTTATGATTGTAGTTGTTTACAAACACATGTTGATGAGTGATGTGGGATATGCTTTCTCTACTTTTGTGTCTCTTGCTTATACTTTATTTGGGTAACTTCATTTTAGTCTAGGTATAATTCCTAATTGGAACTCTTCTTATAATTATCCTCCTATCCTATTGGTTCCTCTCTAACAAGTGTATGATCACCCTTATTTCCCATTAAACTTCATCTCCTTACCCTCTATCATATGCTTGTTTCTACATCTAAGTATCTACATATTATGGTGGTGGTTGTACTTAATGTTGGCATCCTATCATAATTACAACCTAGACACAAGATATTTTTCTAAATGTACTCCTCCAATTAGTACTCTCCCAATCTTTCTTGTGATGGTAGTAAAGTGTCCACCTCATTCACAAACTATCCTAAAATACCCTAATATAGTAGAGCTACCAAATATATCATTTTTAGTGTGTGCACCACTCATTGAAAGTCTCTAAATTGTGGCATACCTGTCCAACTATAATCCCTAATGGGCCCCACTATCCCAATCTCTAACCCTCATTAGTAAGGGGTCATGTGTTTGTATACCTTGCCTATGATAAGTGTAGGTGTCATGTGCTCATACACCTAGCCCATCATGAGTGTAGGGGTCATGTGCTCATACACCTAGCCCATCATGAGTGTAGGGGTCATGTGCTCACATACCAAAGTATTATATGCAATTAACAACCATACCTCTATCACAATCCTCTATCAAGGCCACAACCCTACCTTTAGCTAACAAGCCTATTATCCTAATCACAACCTTAAACTTTTTTACATGGCACATCCTATTTAGTGAATCTAGGTCACTTGCAAAGGAATCTACTTGATGGGACAATAATCCCCACCTACACAATCTAGATTATCCCTATTATATATAGTGTGGCCAAATCATTGGTCATTAAATTCTCTATAATCCTAGGAAGTCAATCACACTTCATCACTCTACTCCATCAAACGTAGGCCCACCTTTTTAAAACAAAATTTAAAATATCCCTAAATGATCTAAGTTAATCTTAAAAATTAACCCAAAAGGAATTAGTTATGAGGGTCCATACCTAAGTCAAACCCCTATTTATAGACAAGTAATAAATCAATAACCGATAAAGTCCAATATGTAATATAGCATAAATTGAAGATCTTGACCCAGGTATATTTATACTTATCAATTTGAAAAAAAATAAACTAGTATATTATATATTCCCTTTCATAGTTTTAATCCTCTAATTTTGGTTTTGGTACAAATCTATTTCCCTAACACTTCAATAGATGGCTTATAATTTTAGATCTAAGTGTATTTTCACATGCATTCTTGTCTTCTTCTTTCCTATAATGTGTCATTGCATTCATGTACTTATATAGATAGATATTTTATATATACAAGTGCTTTTATTGACTATTTTGGTTTTCATATATAATATTTGATGTACTTTATATAAAACTAAGTGCTTGACCTTGTTTACATGAACAGTTGATGGTTGGTACTAACATTCTTCCCTCTCTACAAGCTGAAACAAGCATAGGCATTGATGTTGTAATGTCACATGTACAGGTGTTGATAGAGGTATATATTGGTTCTTGTAATTTTGAATTGTAAAAATAGACTTGTTTTAATAATTTTATTACATGTGTACTTGGGGCAAATATAACTTATGTTTATGTATTGTGTATGTAGGGTTATACTATTACAATTGATAGTCCTAGTTAAATGGTGATTGGGGAAACTTCTCATGTTCTTCCCATATTTGAGATTCCTATTTAGATAATGGAGCATGTCATTGACTTGATTGAGCATTAAAAATAGATTGAGCAGGATCATGAGCTTGCAGTAAGTGCACTTATTTAAATGAATTTTTAATGTAGTTTAAAATTAATTTATTAACAATTATTTAAAAATGTATGTTATGTTAATTTCATAATAATTCTTGTATTTAAACATGCTCAAATGCAAGCTGGCTAGATCATAGGAACTGTAATCAGACTTTAGATCAATCCAAGGCATTAGAGGGGTCTTCATCTACTAGTAAGACATCCCAAGGAGAGTCTTCTTTGAGGAAGGCAAGGAGAGGGAGGCTATTTGATGAATAGGATGTCTTACACACATGAGAAGTAATTTTTTGTATGCCTATATGGAAATTTATGAATTTTTGGCATTGTATATGTTCATGTGACATTCAACCAACATTAGATACTATGTTGGTAGATATAATTTTGTGTATGGCTATTATGACTCAATCTATGTATTATTGACATTGGACATGTATGTGCTAGATTGTATGCATATCATATCTTGATTTATATAAATTATATTTGATTTTTATTTCATTGTGTGTTATTATATAGTGTTATTTTGATCTTATAAATTATTATCTATATCGAATCTCATATTTAATGTTGTACTCACACATAAATGAGGATTAAAATATTATATTATTAATGTTGTAAATCTCAAATCAAGTACATAATTTTTTAAATTCAAGTTTTTTAATTTCATTGTGTGTAATGAAAATGAATAATGACACTCATATCACTTAGGCTTAATGGCCTTCTTCTCTTTGTACCTTCTTCTTGTACATGTTTTTTGATGCATAACTTTCTCAACAGCTTGCAAGTGTTCAAGATCTTGATCAAAGGTATTTTTATCTAATATTATATATTCACTTATTTTATACCTTAGGACTCCTTATCCTAATCATACAACACAATTCTAACTTTTGAACCCCTCTCTTTTATCTTTCTCAGATTTCTCTCTTTAGCCTTTGTCTTGGCTTGTAGACCTATTTTAGGGAAAACATCATGTTTTATTCCGTACATAGACTCTTCAAGAAAAATTAATTTTATTTTTTAAAATCCTTTTCCATGTCATTACCTCACACAAAATCATGGGTTAGGTTCCTTTGCAAAATATTGTACCTCTAGGCTTACTTGACATTCTAATTAGCCCTTGAAATGCACAAAGCTCCAAGGTTTAACTATTATGGAGACATGTTGAACAAACCAAAATTATATTTAATGACCTTTTTGGCCAATCCTACTTTTTAATCAATTTGGTCCTCAACTCTTCACCTAAGTTCAAATTTCTTCTTTAGCCTCTTTCTCACTAGGTCTCTTAGGCTAGTTGACTAGGTCTACAAGGTAGTACAGTATAGAATATGGAAGGTACAAGTATGAAATAATTTTATTCACTTAATATACCCTAAGACACACTACATTACAAATTTTCATGAATTTTTAATTTTTTAATCTATTCTTATGGTTATAACCCTAAAATTTAGGGTTTGTAGCAACTATATAGATCGAGACTAAAAAGAATTGCATATAATGTCCAACCAGGACTTTCAAGATGATCTAATGCTTGGATTACGCCTATCTAAAATTCTTAAAACTTTTTCCTTCAATGATCAGGGTCTCATAACCCTCAAGGCATTCATATACAATAAATCTTAGTCATTCAACATTGTCTTCTGTATGTTAGAAACAAGGGTATGCAGGGCCTTTAGGTTTTTCAACATCAAGGACTCTATTACTGACAATAAGTTTATCACCACCTTATCTAACAGAGAAGGAAAGATTGAATACTCATACTCTTCACCATCTACCTTGAATATAATGTGAGGTTCAAAAACCAAAACTGATTATTAACCCAAAATAGGGTATAGACAGGGTTTCTTTGCTCTAGAAGTCAATAGGTTAAAGTTGTCAAAGTTGTAAAAATTGTCAAAGTTGTCAAAATTGTCAAAGTTGTCAAAGTTGTCAAAATTGTCAAAGTTATCAAAGTTTTCAATAGGTCAATAGGTCAATAAATAAATTAATCATTAAGTTTCTAGGTCTCTATTTTAAGTTTTCAAAGTTGTCAAAATTGTCAAAATTGTCAAAGTTGTCAAAGTTGTCAAAATTGTAAAAGTTGTCAAAGTTGTCAAAATTGTCAAAGTTGTCAAAATTGTCAAAGTTGTCAAAATTGTCAAAGTTGTCAAAATTTTCAAAGTTTTCAAAGTTTTCAAAGTTTTCAATAGGTTAATATGTTCAATAAATCAATTACTCATAAAGTTTTTAGGTCTCTAGTTTAAGTTAAAGTTGTGAAAGTTGTCAAAATTATCAAAGTTCAAGTTACGATTGTAAAACTCTAGTTCTGATGGTTCATAGGTGTAAAATGACATTTCCAATATTTTTTATGGGGTGGATAATGTCTAGGACTAATTTCTCGGTCTCTAGTTAGGCCCGATAGACAAACCCACCACCCATTTTGACCTCAAGAACACCCTTCCCAATACAAGAAAAATGTAATTTTTTAGCCTAAGTTCAAACAAGCATAGAAAAAAATTGTAAGTCATTTAAAAAATCCATTAGATACCTTATGTACCACCTTAATCACTCTAATCTCACCCTAGATAACTTGAGTGGAAGCTTAGAGATAAATTTTTTAAATAAGTTGTAGTGATGGGTCCAAAAATGCAAGTTTTTGTTAGTGAACAAGAAACTTTAATTGGCATTTATACCTCCAAGACCTTCATATACAAATATATCACATTTTTCATGTCTAGATAGATAAATTACATTTTATTGTGCTGCCATGACATTTGAATCCACTTAGAATTACATTTTCACTAGCATTTCAGAGAGCGAAAATATTGACAACAAATGTTGTCAAAGTTTAAGTTATGGTTGGAAAACTCTAGTTCTGATACTTCATGGGTGAAAAATAACACCACCAACACATATATGGGGTATATAACATATAGTATTAAGTTCTTGGCCTCCTGTCAGGCCTGATCAACAAACCCATCACCCATTTTGGCCTCAAGAACACCCTTCCCAATACAAGAAAAATGCAATTTTTAAGCCTAAATTCAAACATACATATATGAAACCTATAATTAATTTCCACAAACCTTTAGATCCTTCACATACTACCTTAATCCTTCTAATCATACCCTATAACACTTAGGTGTAATCTTAGAGATCAATTAGTTAGACAAGTTGTACTGACAGGTGTAAAAATGCAAGTTTTTGTTAGTGAACAATCAACATCTCAAGATCCAACTAGAATTTCTACCTTTGGGACCTCAACATATGAATATATCACATTTAACATGTCTAGATATACAAATTACATGTTATTTTTCTACCATGATGTTTGAATCCACTTGAAAGTGCATTTTCACTACCATTCCAGAGAGCAAAAACACTGACAACAAATGTTGTAAAAGTTTAAGTTATGGTTGTAGAACTCTAGTTATAATGCTTCATGGTTGAATACTAACACTACTAATACATATGAGGGGTGGATAACATATATTAATAGGTTCTTGGCCTCCCATCAGGCCTGATCAACAAACCCACCACCCATTTTAGCCTTAAGAACACCCTTCTCAATATAAGAAAAATGAAATTTTTTAAAATAAATTCAAACATGCATAGAGAAAGACCTATAAGTCATTTACATGAACCATTATATCCCTCATATAAAAACTTAATCCCTATAATCACACCCTAGATCACTCAGGTGTAAGTTAAGAGATCAATCTATAAGATAAATTATAGTGGTAGGTCCAAAAATGTAAGTTTTTGTCAGTGAACAAGCAACTTCTCAAGCTCTAACTGGTATTTCTACCTCTAGGACCTCCACTTGTGAATATATCACTTTTATCATGTCCAAATAGACAAATTACATGTTACTATAATGCCACAATATTTGAATCCACCTAAAAGTACATTTTCACTATTGTTTCAAAGAGTAAAAACACTGACAACAAATGTTGTCAAAGTTCAAATTATGGTTGTGGAACTCTAGTTCCAATGCTTCATGGGTGAAAACTGACACTGTAAACACATCCAAGGGGTGGGTAAACTATAGGACTAGGTTCTTGGCCTCTTTTCAGGGTTGACAAACCCACCACCCATCGACAAACCCTTCCCAATACCCACCACCCATTCTAGCCTTAACAACACCCTTACCTCAAATCAAACATGCATAAAACCTAAGCTTCTCTTAGGTTTAATAATATAGAATTCTTTATTGATAGTGCCAACTATGTGAAGGTGGAAGCTTATTTGGTACCACTAACCTACAAAAAAAATTAAGTAATTAAACATGAAATTTATATATGCACTACCAAGAAAATAAAAAACATTTGATAAAATTTATTACATCTACATTCAAAAAGTCAACATACCTCTATATTTCAATCCAATGAACCACTAGGATCTACTCTAACCTTGATAGTATCAAGAATAACTTCATGATATAACTCTTAAACTTTTCATAGTTTCCTATTTAATGGCCTCCCATGATATTTTAGTAATTGAATATTCATTGCAAGAATCAAATTTGAATAGTGCAGTATCTTCCTATGCATTTCAAACTCTTCAAACAACCATTGATCTGAATTTTTTATAAGATATCATTGAAACCAAGTTCTAATGACTTCCACTCACCTAGTGAGATAATCAATGTTTTCTCCATCTATAACTAGGGAAGTCAATTCTTTTCTCTCCACACACCAACACAAGTAGTAATCAGTGACTTCTTCATTATCCTCATCTACAATAACTACAAAAGCATGCCTTGTACATCATAAAAAATCATTTTTAGTGATAATATGAATATATATAAATAATGAGAATAAATTACAAATAATGAAAATATTCTACATGGCTACACTAGATTAGATACATGGTCAAAGTAATATGATGATGTCATATCTATAAGTTGTAATGTTATTAGAACCTGATATGTGTTGATTGGAGTTAGAGACTTGGAACTCCAATCATCCACCCAATCTTGTGACTCACAGACATTCCAAATAGAGTCCACACATGCATAACAGAAACATGCCAAGAGTCTCATATAAATGGTCTAAGAACTTGCATTTGAGAAATGAAATGAGTGGAGGTCACTTAAACCCATTAGATTCATACAATCATCATACCTTGCCAAGTGTTCTTCCTCCATTAACCAGAAATGTCTATAAACAGTAGAATTTGGTTGAGCATCATGACACATGTTCTCATTACACCATTCAACCATAGTTTTTGTATCTATCAAATGAACACCCTCTTCAAATTTCAACTCCTCCCTTGAAATGGTTCTTTTTACACATGCTCCAACACCATCATGCTCCCCTTTTCCATAGCCAGCCTTGGTGAAACTCCAAATGTGTTCTACACTTGTGGTAACATGCATCCTACTCAACTAATAAAACATCTGTGTATTTTTAAATTGCAATATGCAATTTTCTAACCAAATTTAATGTTAATTAAAAGTAATGTTCCTCTTACTTAACTATTCATAGAACTTATGAAAACAACCTTGCACATACTTTGAAAAATGTGATCTATCATCACTAATATAGAAATGTTAATTCCTTATTATTTTCAATTGTTGTTTTGTATTATCAGTGCATGAATTCTATATGCACAAATATCACAACTTGTGATGAGTTATAATAATATGATTGAAATTCAATTTGGGGTTTTAATCTATAATTCTCTACAAAATCAACAACTAAAATAATGGAACCAACTATAAATGTATCCTTACATATCTTTAAATGTTCATCCAACCAACTAGCCATGTGTGTGTGCCTTGCATAGCCATAAATAATTTTCTCCCTAAATTTAACCAAAAATTCTGAAATAGGTATCTTTTTTGTAAAAATCTCACACCTTTTAGATTATTTGTCATATTTTACTTGATAAGTCACTAATTTATATTTTCTTAGACCAACTAAATCTAGTCCAATTGTACTTGCAATCTCCTCATTTTTTTTAAAATTTGGCAATCCACCACAAATGTTACAATTTCCATTTAAACATGATTTATTTTAAAATAATTATCCATCCAATCTTTTGTAGAATATAGTTGGAATAAATTTCTTGGCTGATTTTGGTGGCAATTCAATGCCACACTCCTATAAAATGTTAGTATGTAAAGTATAATGAATATATCAAAAAACATCATAGTGCATTAAAAATTCAATATGTTGCCTAGAACAAGTGGTGTGTGTGTGATTTATTTTAACATAAAAAGGTTTTGCCATCTCAAAATATCTTTAGCAAATAAAAATTTGTGGATGGTTTTTAGATAATTTAGACTACAATTGTGTTTGAGACATATTTAATAAATATTTTAGATGCAGTTCACGATTACGAGAACCAACTCTTCTTTTCACAACATCTCTTGCATTGGGTAAAACTCATGTATTGTCTTTCCAAAATTGAGCAAGTAACTCTTTTAGAGTATCAGATAGAGCCTTGTCCTTTCGTAAAAGTCTATTAGAGAATACCTAGAGCTCGTTGGTATTAGGTTCATTAAGTATTTCATGTCTTTCAATTGCTTTCCTTATTATATTTCTATTTATATTAAGTGTTCAGCTTGTTTTTGAAACCATTCATTTTTTCACTATTATGTCACTTACTACACAAGTTCTAAGTATATGTTGGGCAACATTACAATCTTTGGTGCATGATTTTGGGCCTACAATATGATATGCATCATCTAGATTTTTAATAATTTCATCATTTTCATCATCCATGTTAGATGTTCTTAGTCCTAATGTGTATAATATTGGTCTCATCTTAATCAATTTTATCAATGAAATAAATAATTGACATATTTGACTATCGTATTGCAAAATACGAAAGAAAATATCCCAAATTTGTTGAGCCAGTCTTCTTGAATAGTGATTAGACATTTTTCTATGTATTGGTTTTTAAATATTTTCATCGAATTTAATTAAGTACTTGTCATTTCTATGCACAACTCTTGGAGGTGTTAGTAATGGTGGAATTTGTTGAGAGGTTGTTTCAAAATTGTTATTACTTTCATTGTTTAGAGGTGGGATGACATTAAATTCTTTTTTGTTAATTTCTTCATTATATGTTTTCATGAAATTTTTTTGATGGTTAATTTCATCATTATTTTTTTCCATGAAATTTTATTTATTTATGGGGGGTGAAGCATCATACATAGACTCATCGTCAACAAAATCAAAAACTTGGGACTTTGAATGTGAACTTCCAACATTAACTAATTCATTATTTTCAATTTAATTATTATTCATTTCATTATGGTCAATTTCATTATTATTCATTTCATTATGGTCAATTTCAACATTATTAAATTGATTATAGTGAATTTCATCATTTCTTAAGTCATTATTGTCAACTGTCTCATTATCTATGTCATTTGGTTCATTAATATCAAGGTTTGTACCTTGTTTACCAAGAAATTTTCACATTAGTAGCTTGTGTTTCTCTTTGAAATATTCTAATTACTCTGGTGTTTTTTTCTTCAACAACTTCCTCTTCATTTTCAAACGTGATCTAGAACCCATCATAAGGTAAAATTGATAACTTTTCAAAGGTGGGCTCAAGTACACAAGTACGTAGATCTCACAAAAGTACACAAAAAATGTTTGTGGGGACAGATATCTTGATTTGGGCTAAAACTAGTCATTGATAAGTGATATTATCACTAAAATAATAATATGATTGGGTTACATAGAGTGATCATGCTACTAAATAATTCAATTGCAATATGCTTTCCAAAGGTCCCAGCACACCCAACCCATTGGGGAGCTAGTAACGATGATAGTGTGATTGCATTACTAAATAACATGATCACGTTGTGTTTTCCATAAGGTCCCAACACACCCAACCCATTAGAAATTTGATATCATTAATAACATGATGGTGATATTGTCCATACAAACTATGGGGTTGGTAATTTACAATGATGAGTAAGTGTTGCCTATGTTAACAATAGCATGCTCGCATTATTAAATAATGTGATCATGTTATTAAATAATGTAATTACATTATTAAATAATGTGATCACAGTATACTTAATGTAGATAAGGGATTGGGGATTGGGAATTAAGGAAAATTAATGCATAAGTTTTATGGATTAGGGATTAGGGATTATAATTTATGTTTTAGGAATTAGTGATTATAATTACGGTCTAAAGTGAAGGTGTGTGGCTATGAGGACCTTTCCTAATATGTGGATAAAGAACCTATAAGTACGTCAAAGCCCAAAAAAAAAAAATAAGCTATTAATAATAAAATATGATTTTGGGTTTCCATTATACCCTAGATGTCATCGTGCAAATTGAGTGAATTAGTCAAATGGGTCAATCAATCATGTGATTTAGGCCAAAATGAGCCCTATGAACTTAATTCTTAGTCTATAAATGATGTTAATTTGGGCTCAAATTATTGGTTCAAGGTTTAAAGAGTTTATATTTATATTTTAGAGTTTAGGTATTAAGAACTTTAAGGATTAGGGCTTAGGGTACATAGGTTTTATGGTACATTTATGCAATCATGTAGGCAATTAGGGTAAATTTGGGAGCCTTGAACCTATATCTATGATTACATAATGTGAATTTGGGATGAATTATCCCCCACATCATCACAGATTGAGACTATAAAGACAATTATGGTAATAAGGGATACAATTTTAACTAAGTTCATCCCTGTGAACCTAATTCTTACTATATCTATAAAGGATATTAATTAGGGCTAAATTTATTAGTTTAGGGTTTAGGTTCTATAATTTAAAGGGTTTGGGGTTTAGGGCTTATCTCTTAGGGTTTAATGTAAATGGTACAAGGTTTGGAGTTAAATTTAAATGTTACATGGTAACTTAGGGTTTAAGATATCAAATATAGGGTCTAATCACCAAGGTAATTAAAGAACATTTGAGCTACTTGTGACACCTATTTATGACTTGATTAACTTCATGTTTGCATTTTTGATAAAAGTAGGGTAAATTATGCCATGTAAATGTTATACAATTGATTGATCCATAAATTTGGTTTAAGGGCCCAATTTTTCCCAAATCATGCAAGGAATTGTACAAATTAACTAGTTGGATCAGTTCATGATAGAAGATCAATTTTTTAATTTTTCCTCAAATCATATCTTGTTATTGAAGACCCTCAAATTGGCCTCAAATGCCTCCTTGATAAATTAAAAAACTACCCCTCCTCCTCTTTGGTTAATTAGGTTGAAGGGGTTTGAAATAGCCCCAATTTATTGAATAGATGCATAGAGCTAGATTGTTACTTCAAAGGCTTTAGCCATGGGTTTAAAAAGTGCATAAATTAAATGACATCTCATGATAAAATCAATTATATCATAAGGCATGTATGTTTGTGGCATACATAGTGGGAATTAGGGCATAAGGATTACAATTTAAATATTTTAGGGATCATTAGGGATTAGGGCATAGGGTTTAGGTTTAAGGCCCTATATACTAATATCTAATCACTGGATATGGCATGTGTTCAAACTAGATTCTTACTACAAAGGATGTTAATTGGGACTAAATTGAAGTTGGTAAATACCTGGAAAGTAAAATGGTTTACAATTTAGGGTATAGTGTTTAGGGTTTAATTTTTATGGCCCTTTTAGGTTTTAATGTATATACATGTGTACACTGGATCAATCACAAAGATAATTGAGGAAAATTTGAATCACTTAGACCCATTTTCAACTATAGAATGTGTTTTTGGGTTATCATTATACCATGGATGTCATGTCACACATGTAGATTGAGTGAATTAGTCAAATGGGTCAATCAATCATGTGATTTAGGCCAAATTGAGCCCTATGAACTTAATTTTTAATATAAATGATGTTAGTTTGGGCTAAAATAATCAGTTCAAGGTTTAAATAGTTTATATTTATAGTAAATAGAGTTTAGGGATTAGGAACTTCAAGGATCAGGGCTTAGGGTATAGGTTTTAGGGTATATAAGGTACAATCATGATGGTGATTGGGGCAAATTTGAGATCCTTGAATGTAGACTTGTGAGTAAAGAATGTGAATTTGGGATCAATTATCCCCCACATCATCATAGATTGAGCCTACAAAGTTAATTGTGGTAATAACTAATGCAATTTTAACTAAGTTCATCCCTATGAACCTATTTCTTACTATATATAAAAGATGTTAATTGGAGATAAATTGATCCTAGGGGCCTACTGAGCCTCAATGTAAGGAATTTTATCCATATGATATCAATTGGGGATCCAAGTGCTCACCATATTAAAAAAATAAGTTTTTTTTCAATTTGATATGCAATTCAATCCAAAAGAGCTATGTGCAAGGAATTACATTCATATATATAATGAAAATTAGGGCTTACTTGGCCCTGATTGCATACCATATTAAACTAATCAAATATTTGATTCTAGATGATACATAATTAGGACCAATCGAGGCTTGCCCAAGTAATTATGTCAACATAATTTTAATTAGGGCCCTAGTTTCACACCTTATTCAAATTAATTGAGTGTTATCATGAATCTAATATGAAATCATAACCAATTGAATCCTCTGTAAGGAATTACATATCCATCTTTAATAATAGTCAAGATTTTGATTATGCACTAAATTCAATTGAAAAAATATAATGTTTCAATATGATCTATGAAATTTAGTCCAAACTTGAGCCTTGTGTAAGAAATTTCATCCTTCTACTATCAATAGGGGCTTTATTGATCTAAAATACATAACATATTGAATCATCTAGGTATTTAGTTCAATTGAATATGCAATTATGGCCAAGCAAGGCTCATGCAAGTAACTGAATACATCTAATGTCAATTTCAAATTTGTTGGCCTTGATTATAAATTATATCTAGCTAGTCATGCATTTGGTAAATTATCGTACATACATAATTGGTGCCAACTGAGCCCCATGAAAGTAATTTTGTCCATATAATGTTCCAGTTGGGTTTCATTAGCCCCAATTGCACACCATATTGAACCAATTAAGTATCTAGGTTCAATATGATATGCAATTTGGGCCACTCGATCCCAAAGCAAAGAATTGCATCCATCTAATGTCATTTGGGGCTTTAATTACACCACGTTAAATCAATTGATATTTTTTTCAATACTATACACAATTGAGGACAACTAAGTCCTATGTAATTAATTTCTTCCACCTATAATATCAATCAAGGCATTTTTCACCTCATGTAATGAATTATGTCCATCTAATATGTCCATTGTGAATATTTTTCCTTAACTGCACATCATATTTAACCAATCAAGTATTTTCTTCAGTCTAATCTTTACAATTAAGAGTAATTGGTCCCCATGCAAGGAATTCCTTCAATATAATTTTAATCAAGGATTTGATAGCATATGGCATATTAGACAACAATATTAATACTACTAGGCCTAATGGTTCCTATTTAAGTTTTAGGATGTTTAGAATATATAATGCGATCGTGTTATATAATAATGTGATCATGTTTATGACACAGTTAATAACATGTTTGTGTTATTAATTTAATTTCATTATTAACATGATCATGGTATTTTAATTCAAATTCAATTCTCATGTCTTTTGGCCCAAGAATGGCTTGTACTCTAAAACCAAAGGCTTGGACTATCAATGTACAACCGAGTATTGAAAGGTATGAAAATAAACAACAAATTTAAACTTTAATTTCCAAATACACTAAAAATTTCAACTCAAAAACTCACAAACTTGATACCATCATGATGATAATTCTCTCCTCTTTCCAAAAATATGAATCTTATATTTTTTGGACTAATTTAAGGTATCAAACTATATGTATTTCTAACTATGCCTTTTTAGGCCACTACATGCCGCAAGCATACATGTTTATACATGTTCATGTAATTTGTGTTTCATTGATCCAAGAGAAAAAAATATATTATATGGTGACATAGTAATGTTAATTCTACACATTCAAAAAAAAATGATTTTCATTTTTTTTGAGGTAGTTAGGCCTGATTCATGGATGACTATCCATTTTTTTGTTAGTTTTTAGGATCTAATTACTTGAAAAATTCATAAAAAATGTATTCATTTAAAAAATACAAAAAAATATAGGTGATATAGTAATATTAATTCTACACATTCAAAAAAAATGATTTTCATTTTTTTTGAGGTAGTTAGGCCTGACTCATGGACGACTATCCATTTCTTTGTTAGTTTTTAGGATCTACTTACTTGAAAAATTCATAAAAAAGTATTAATTGAAAAAATACAAAAAAATATAGGTGATGTGTTACAATATTTTATCTAATTTTTCCCTAAAGGGTTTCAAAAAATATTAAATGTTGCTCAAAAAATGGTGCACATCACGGCCGTCAATCTACTATGTTTGCTAAAAAAATCAAAGTTCCTCTTCAACTTTTAGATGTTTGACCTATTTATACTTAACCAATTTTTTTAAAAAATAGTGTTTTGGAAACTAGACTCGAAATTCTACATTTCATGTTTTTACACCATCTTTAAATTTGGAGTGTAGATATCTCAAATCCTCTGTAGAAGTTTAAATTTCTAAAATTTTAAAAAAATTATGTCCACGGGTAAGCCACTTTTTGTCCCCCAACTTTGTGCACTTACCCAATATTATATTTTATATTATAATATTAGTATATATTATATTTTTATTTATTTATAAAAATAATAATAACATTATTATTATTATTATTATTATTATTATTATTATTATTATTATTTACATAATATATTTATACTAGCACTTGTTCTGAATACAAGTTATGCTAGAGGAAATGTATATTTAATTCATGATTTTCTTTGGTAAGAGTTTTATTTTCATTTGTGGATTATATTTTCCTTTCAAGGTTATGATGGTGAAACCTCCTAGTACATGAGAATTAACCCTACCAACTGTCCCTACTACCTAGGAACAACTGTCAATTCACCACCTTTACTCTTAACCAATGGCTCCTCTATCATGGCATTCACATTGTATCACAAGCGATCCCCCCTTATGCATCCATGTGGCATGCACTTGAAAAAAGCTTCAGTACTTAATTTAACCCCAATGAAAATAAAAAGCTAAACTCCACAACCTCAATGTAAATCTAAGAACTGATCTTAAGTTAGGGCATGTGTATGATATGGCCCCTCAATTGTATGATATCACATGAAATACCCTATCATTACTCCTCATCATCATTGCCTAGATCACATTAAAATATTTCTTTGTGTCGATATATCAATAGCATAGATGGACATAAGTTACAATATATACTTTTAAATTTCAATATCTTGTCTCCATATCATTGTCATTGCAAAATTGATTTGAGTTACACATCAGAGATGGAGCCTTTTCACAATCAAATTAGTGTCATGTTTTCTTCATCGACCCTTTATGATAGCAAATGTCCAATCAAATAACTTTCCACCTTGTAAGTTTTTTACCCCTTTTTGATGGATTCAAGTCATGTAAATCCAACAACCACCTTAAATCTGAATAATCTTCTAAATTTTACACCATGTTTTCTCACCCTAGTAGATGGATGGGAAAGATAATCACAAATGGTCTGAACATGTACAACATAAATCTTGACATTGATTGTATGTACCCATGTCCACTTCATTTTTTATCTAAATCCTAAAAACTTGAAATACTAAATTGATCTTGGTTACTTTTAATTGGGGTGTTATGCCCAAATATTCATCTCCTCATATTGGAGATGCGAATCTAATTTTGAATGATAATTTTCATGGCTAACTGTATACATTCTCATGACTTTTTGTGACACTCAATGGTTTTTAAAATTTTATTTCCCTTAAATCCATGCTTGTATTTAATTTATCTTTAATTGGTGATGATGTGGCAAGTTTATTTAATTATTGATATGTTGATGAGTTGGTTTGTTGGTGATGTTGATTGGTTAAGTGAAAATGGTGGGCACAAATGGTTATCGATAAGTGAAAAGAGTGGGTCGCATGCATGTTATAAAATTAGAGATTGATTGATTATTTAAATCACTGCAAGCTTGATTAATGGCTTCTACACATATTCAATATAACTCTTATAAGATCCTTCCTGCTTGACATCTCCCTTGACAGTCCATGGATCCAAATTTGAGCTCAGACCTATTCTCCCTCACTCCTTCATGTGTTGATGCATTAGGTATTACTAGTAAAGCATTAGGATAAATATTTGTAACTAATTTTTTGAGTCTAATAGCTATTTTTGATATCGCTAGCCATTATGTCATTTATCTATTCAACGCATTTTATAAAAAAAATTGAGGCATTCAATTCACCAATATACATGTGAGAACAAAAAAAAAGGTCGACTAGACATAACTCATATGTGATGCTTTCAATCCTCGATGTGTATCTCATATGTGGTTTATTGTAGTAATACTCCAATATTAAGAGCTCCATCACCTTAAACCAAAGACATGTTTAGCCTGAAACATTTTTCTAATATGAAGGATAATATTATAAAATGTCAGACCCCTAAGTAGAATTCTTTACTGATACTGCCAACCATGTGAATGTGGAAGCTTATTTAGTACCACTAACCTACAAAAAATTGTAACTAAGAAATTAAAAATTAAATTTATATATGTACTACCAAGAAAATAAAAAAATTGGTAAACTTGATTACATCTACATTCAAAAATTCAACATACCTCTGTATTTCAATCCAATGAACCACTAGGATCTACTAACCTTGATAGTATCAAGAATAGCTTCATGATCTAACTCCTAAACTTTTCATAGTTTCCTATTTAATGGCCTCCCATGATATTTTTGTAATTGAATATTCATTGCAAGAATCAAATTTGAATAGTGCAGTATCTTCCTATGTATTTCAAAATCTTCAAACAACCATTGATCTGAATTTTTTATAGGATATCATTGAAACCAAGTTCTAATGACTACCACTGACCTAGTGGGATAATCAATGTTTTCTCCATCTATAACTAAGGAAGTCAATTTTTTCTCTCCACAAACCAACACAAGTAGCAATCAGTGACTTCTTTCATTATCCTCATTTGCAATAACTATAAAAACATGCCTTGTACATCATAAAAAATCATTTTTATTGATAATATGAATACATATAAATAATGAGAATAAATTACACATAATGAAAAATACTCTACATGGCTACACTAGATCAGATACATGGTCAAAGTAATATGATGATGTCATATCTATAAGTTGCAATGTTATTGAAACCAAATATGTGTTGATTGGAAAGAGAGATTTGAAACTCCAATCATCCACCCACTCTTGTGACTCATAGACATTCCAAATAGAGTCCACACATGCATAACAGAAACATGCCAAGAGTCTCATATAAATGGTCTAAGAACTTGCATTTGAGAAATGAAATGAGTGGAGGTCACTTAAACCCATTAGATTCATACAATCATCATACCTTGCCAAGTGTTCTTCCTCCATTGACCAAAAATGTCTATAAATAGTAGAATTTGGTTGAGCATCATGACACATTTTCTCATTACACCATTCAAACATGGTTTTTATATCTATCATATTAACACCCTCTTCAAATTTCAACTCCTCCCTTGAAATAGTTCTTTTTACACATGCTCTAGCACCATCATGCTCCTCTTTTCCATATCCAGCCTTGGTGAAACTCTAAATGTGTTCCACACCTGTGGTAACATGCATCCTACTCAACTAATAAAACATCTGTGTATTTTTAAATTGCAATATGCAATTTTCTAACCAAATTTAATGTTGATTGAAAGTAATGTTCCTCTTACTCAACTATTCATAGAACTTATGGAAAAAACCTTGCACATACTTTGAAAAATGTGATCTATCATCACTGATATAGAAATGGTAATTCCTTATTATTTTCAATTGTTGTTTTGTATTATCAGTGCATGAATTTTATATGCCCAAATATCACAACTTGTGATGAGTTACAATACTATGATTGAAATTCCATTTGGGGTTTTAATCTATAATTCTCTACAAAATAAGCAACTAAAATAATGGAACCAACTATAAATGTATCCTTACATATCTTTAAATGTTCATCCAACCAACTAGCCATGTGTGTGTGCCTTGCATAGCCATAAATAATTTTCTCCCTAAATTTAACCAAAAATTTTGAAACAGGTATCTTTTTTGGAAAAAGCTCACACCTTTTAGATTATTTGTCATATTTTACTTGATAAGTCACTAATTTATATTTGCTTAAACCAACTAAATCTTGTCCAATTGTACTTGTAATCTCCTCATTTTTTTTAAATTTGGAAATCCACCACAAATCTTGCAATTTCCATTTAAACATGATTTGTTTTAAAATAATTATCCATCCGGTCTTTTGTAGAATATAGTTGGAATAAATTCCTTGGCTGATTTTGGTGGCAATTCAATGCCACACTCTTGTAAAATCTTAGTATGTAAAGTACAATGAATATAGCAAAAAACATCATAGTGTAATGAAAATTCAATATGTTGCCTAGAATAACAAGTGGTGCGTGTGTGAATTATTTTAACATAGAAAGGTTTTGCCATCTCAAAATATCTTTAGCAAATAAAAATTTGTGGATGTATTTTTAATGATTTAGAGTACAATTGTGTTTGAATCATATTTAATAAATATTTTGGATGCAATTCACGATTATGAGAACCAACTCTTCTTTTCACAACATCTCTTGCATTGGGTAAAACTCATGTATTGTCTTTCCAAAATTGAGCAAGTAACTCTTTTAGAGTATCAGATAGAGACTTGTCCTTTCATGAAAGTCTACTAGAGAATACCCAGAGCTCATTGGTATTAGGTTCATTAAGTATTTCATGTCTTTCAATTGCTTTCCTTATTATTTTTCTATTTATATTAAGTGTTCAGCTTGTTTTTGAAACCATTCATTTTTTCACTGTTATGTCACTTACTGCACAAGTTCTAAGTATATGTTGGGCAACATTACAATCTTTGGTGCATGATTTTGGGCCTACAATATGATATGCATCATCTAGATTTTCAATAATTTCATCATTTTCATCATCCATGTTAGATGTTCTTAGTCCTAATGTGTATAATATTGGTCTCATCTTAATCAATTTTATCAATGAAACAAATAGTTGACATATTTGACTATCATATTGAAAAATATGAAATAAAATATCCCAAATTTGTTGAGCCGGTCTTCTTGAATAGTGATTAGACATTTTTTTATGCATTAGTTTTTAAATATTTTCATCGAATTCAATTATTTACTTGTCTTTTCTATGCACAAATCTTGGAGGTGTTATTAATGGTGGAATTTGTTGAGAGGTTGTTTCAAAATTGTTATTACTTTCATTTTTTAGAGGTGGGATGACATTAAATTCAATATAATCATGAAATACTATTTTTTTGTAGATTCTAAATTAGTGGGTAGTCATAGATTATGTGAATAATTTACTTCTACTTGAGTAATTATAATAAAATATAGTGTCAAATTACCCTACCATAGGGAAAATTACTAGAAAATGAGGTTTGCCTGTATAGAAAATTTTGCATCAAAAATAGAATGGGAGTCGGTAATAGTGAGCACTACAAAGTTTATGGTTGCTTAGGAATAATTTATCTAGACACTTGAGGTGAGGCTCCAATTATGAATGCAAAGTATTGAAAAAATAGAAAAAAAAATCAAGGTTTTTAATATATTAATACTATAATTGTTTTCTTTTTCAATTACTTTTTTCTAGATATTGATAATAAATATAGACTTTGAGACCTGTTGACCAAATTTATCTTTTAGTCAAATTGGGTCAACCCCTACATTTTTGAACTTTTGAAGAAGGTTTCCATATGTCCTATAGTGTGTCATTTTGGTCTATCATCTAAATTTTGAAGAAGGTTTCCATATGTCCTATAGCGTGTCATGTTGGTCTATCATCTTACTTATCCTTCTTCTAGTCCTTGTTGAAGCCCACCCTCCTTGTACTAGTCAAGTCAACCAACTTTAACCCTATTAAAACTTGGTCAAAGGTTAAAATTATCTTATAAATACTCTAATATGACCATATAGGTGTCCTAAGGTGTTTCTAAGTCATATAGTTGTCCTTCACTATGTCTCACATGCAAAAAGGGTCATTTGGCCACATTTTTAGCCCATTTAATGACTTGTACGGACTTTCAAGTGAGCATATTTTTAAAAAATGTGATTTTAAATGTGGAGGAATTTAGGAGATGTTAGGATCTATGAAGAGTCATTTCAAGAAGCAATTATGTGCAGAAATGGGGAGTTTTTCCTTGATTTTAGGACCTTTTGGGCACTTATATGGACTTGGTGATCTCACCTTCAGCTAAAAACATGGGTAAAATGTCTCTTAGGCTCCCTAAACTCCCTAACATGAATGTTTTTCAATGAATATGTCAAAAAAATTATTTTTTTGCTTTTGTTTCATATTTTTTGCCTTTACAAGCCAAGGAAGGTCAAATTCAAATGCATGGTATGAGCCATACAGGTGGAGTTGGGACAAATTATCATAGTGGGTGAAAGTATCTAATTATACTTCAAATTCATATCAATAAGTTTCATTTGTGTGACTTATCCTTTATGAACCACTGCTAAGACCTCAGGCAGCTTTTTATATGCTTGCATCCATGAGGGAGTCACTATTTGCACTTGTTTTAGATTTCCTTACTTTAATTTGATGGATTTGTTTGTTTTAGGTGTTTATAAAGGTTATTTGATTCCTATTCATAGGTTTTTTTCATTATATTCTTGGTTTTGGAGCTTCATAATCTTGTTAAGCCTCTTCTAGGCTTGTGTGTTCTTCTCCTAGTCCATTTTGCACTTATAGTGTCTTAAATGCCTTAAATGGAGGTTTTCCACATTATATCAAGAATTAAAGTTTGTAAAAAGTGTTTTTAATATCAAAAATACTTTTTAAATGGTTTTGAGGTCTTTCCATTGCATATTAATGTTCAATTTCATATCTCTATCTGCATAATAGAGCTCAAGACATCCACTTACAACCTTAATGGAATCATTATATGTTTTGGAGAGGTGTGCATGTTTCCATTTTCATAAGATACTTTGGTGTGAATTAGGATACTTAATATATGCATACAATCTCACTTGTAAAATATTTTTCATGTTATCCATGCCATTTCTCTGCCCATACATCTAAATTATTCACCTATAAGTGGCCTAAATAGGGGCTTGAAGCATCTATAGAAGTTTTAAAACATGTATTGAAGCATCCTTGGAAGTACTAAGAGGTCAAATTATATCATAAAATGCAATTTTGATAGGCTAAGGTAAGTAAACAAGGTATAAACCATGCTAAAAGTCCTCAATACTATATCCAGAGATCTTTTCCCTAACATGCTAAAACAGTGTTCCTCGAGGTTTTTTGGAGTTTTCATGGTGAATATGTAAGAACCTATGATGCATGGAGATAACTTGATATTATATCCCTATCCATGGATGAGACCCTTGATAAGTGAGAAGGTCAGTTGAAAAAAGGGGGAAGTTTTTTCTAAGGGTCCAAGGGTGCCATGAAAGCACTAAATATATTTAGTGTTATCTACAAGTCTAGGAACAAAAAGTGTTTTCTCCACCAAAGTTGATTAGGATGCTTTAAAATAGTTTTTGAATTTTTTAGATGTGAATATCATCAAGGAAAACATAATATTACTATTTTTGACCTCCTAGACTCACTCCCAATCCATACATAGGGCAAAGCATGCATCTACAAGTAGAGTTTTGAAGAACCAGGTCTCAGTTCAATAAAGGGCATAGTTTGAGATATTTTCAACAAGAAAGTAAGTCCAAAATTAAAAACATATAATGTGACATATATTCATATGTTTAAGGATAAATATATTCATGACCAAGTATTAAAAAAACTAATGGTGACCTATAGCAAGGTTAGGGGCAGTTGTCTCAGTCAGCTGGTTTTAGAGACAAGGCAGTGCTCATTTGGGATCTCAATGATGTTTTAATCCTTTAAAGGTGGATAAAAGAATTAGAATTAATTAATTTGTTTTAAAATCCCTAGGAAGGACCTCTAAACATATGACCAAAGATAAATTGTAGACCATACACATACATACCCTGTTGAAGGTGATTGTGAGTAAATAATGATGCTTCAGTGATGGCTTAGAGTCACTCAAAGGGATAAAATTGAGCCATAAAATGGTAATATGATTATAAGAGGATAAAAATAAGTTTTAAATACTATTTTTAATCTAAATATAAACATGTAAAGCTATATTCAAAGGCTTCAAATCATTGTCTCAGTCAGGACAGTGGACTGACAAGTTTCATTTGAGGGGTGTCTTGGAGTTTTCAAGGTAAGTAAAGGTTGGAAAGAGTGGTGATGAGTCTTAAAAAAATTACACCATATTTTTTAAACCTTTAATATTCCTTGAACTATTCAAAATAAACATCCATGAGTAACAAAAATATGAAAACATAGTCCACATGTGAACCCTGCACATAGTGTTGTTTCAAAGTTTGCCTAGGAAATGGAGAAAGTTAGAGGCCTTGTGCTTAGATTTAGAGGGAAAAAATTTGTATAGAGTACCCTTAAGAGTTAAATAGTCTCATCCAATTTTCAAATTTTTAATACTAATAGGGTAGCACCTCCTTATTTTGTCTCAAAGATAGAGTACCCTTTTCCTTGCATAAACCTTGTAAGTGTTGGGAAATGGGCTAAAACATGAACCAAAAGGGAGGGAGAGATAAAATGAGGGTTTTATAAGATGAAAAACATTTATTAAAATATTATAAACTAGGATATAATGTTTTAATATAGGAAATGTGGTCCAAATAAGGAGGTCTGCAGGCAGACCTAGTGAGACAACATGTAAGCCTAATCTCAATGAGGAGTCATTTCTAGTTTGGAGCATTTGCAAAGCATTATAATGTTTTTAATCATGACCATGGGAGTGAAAATTATGTTTTAAATATATTTAAATCCATGTTAAATATAAATATGGGTCATTTATCTCAAAAATAAAGGACATACCTACTAGGCAATATTAGGTTTAATACCAAAGAAAGAGGTCTCTTCATTTCTAACTCTTAGTGAGATATTATAATGGTAGGGACATGTTATTATGATATAATAATACATTTTAAATCTTTTTATTGTATATATATCCACCAGGAGGCCATTTTGTTGGCTTGGAAGCTCCCAAACCTCACAGAATGCAAGGAAAGAGCTTGAATGCCAACTTGGAGTGCTTGAAACTTTCATGAACCTTTGCATGGTAGGATGAGGTGTTTTGGGATGATTAAGAGGGTAATATTAAATCCTTAAATGACATTTTTTTATGTTTATAATTTTTTTTCTTTATGAATAAATGTTAATACCTAAGACTACACAAAACCCTTCCAAACCATCTATAAGGACCTTATTGGGAAGATGAGCCAAATGAAGTATCAAAAAGGGGTGGAAAGGAAATTCAAATATTTGGATGATGAAGGGGACTCTTCAGTGATTCTACACATGTGAATGATGTGTATGACAATTTTATGGATGGTGAAAAACAAATCTCTTTTTGACATTTTTGTGTGTTTTATAGGTGTGAGAAGACTTTTAAAATACCAAATAAACTTTGGGAGGTAGTTTAGGACTTATTATAAGTCTTCATGGTCATTTTATGAAGTATATAAGCTCCTAAGTCTATCTGTCATCTCTTTCATTTTAGCTAGTCTAGCGGGTAGATAGTGAACACTCAGGAGAAAATGGTGAAACTTAAATTGGGAAACCTTTTAAGGCTTGTTTAATGAAACTGATGACTTGGAAACCCTTGACACATGTCATCCCTCCTTTTACATGGATAATATTTTAAAATTTGGAAGGTTTTGGGTGCCAAGTGTGAGAGGTGAATAAAAAGGAGTCATTTTGAGACTATCATGGATGATTGTGCATGGCTAGAATGATAGGGATGATTAAGGACCTCTCTAATGAATTTGAGGGCTTGTTTGTAACCCCTCCTACTTAGATCCACCATCAGACTTGATAATATGTATCGATAAGGTAGTTTTAGAATGTAAATCTCATACATGATTTTAGGACTATCATAACTCCTCATTTGACAAGTGTCTAATGACTCTTAAGCTCCCCTTCTCTCTCTCTTCTCACATTTTCTATATAAACTATCCTTTTTGGCATTTTATTCTATCTCTCCACCTTGGTATGGTGAAACCCTACCAAATTTTTTCCTTGAGATAATAAAGATAGTTTTTTTAACCTCATTTAATATTTCACTAAGTGTACACAATGGTTGTTGGTCTTATGAAAGTGTATCTTTATTCACCTTAACATGTTACTCTTCCTAATACCTTGTGTTTTGTAATCTCTTTTTTATAGGTCAACAAGAAGTGTTTAATGTTGATATTGCAGGTGTAGTAAGTAGTCTATTCAATAGTGTGTCTTAGAATGCCTATTGTCTAAGTCCTCCTAGAATAAGCTATCTCCAAGACCCCATGATTGAAACATTGATGTGAGAGAGAGGATTGTCATTGAATTAAGTGTGTGTAAATTTCTCCTTGGTTCCAAGTGCAAGTTAAAGGGTGTGAGTAGAGCATATATTTCATGTATCACCTCCCATAGATTAGATTTGCTTTTAGATATTATTATCCCTTTTCATCCCCCCAAGTGTTAGTAGTAGGATTGAGCTATAGTGATGCATGAACAGGGACTATCCCCTAATATAGATATCCACCTCACATTTGGTGACCCACATCCCTGAGGTGGTTCCATTGTGCCACTTGAATGAGGAGAGACTTGTCATCTCCTCATTGGGTGAAAGTTCAAGTGACAACAAGACCATCCAAAGGAATACATATTGTCGATAATATTTATTAAAATATAATTTTAATGTTTTACTTGTTTTAGAATATAAGTATTGTGTTGATGATAACAAACTCCTTTTGATAGGTACTATTTAAATATAATTTATCATGATTGTATGAGATTAAGTAATAATGAATCGAGGAATAAAATGATATATTTTATTCACTGTATATTAATTAATATAGAATATATATAAATCATGAAAATAATATATCTCTTGACCACCTCAAAATATTAAAATGGGTCAAAAGAATTGTGATTATATTTTAAAGGATAACCATTAGAAAAATAGTTAAGTATATGTTTACAAATATAGTATGGGTTATATAACAATAATTTGCAAAAAAATATTTGCTCTAACATTTTATGTTTGGAAAAAAAGTAGTCCAAGAAAAAATACATCAAAATAATTAAAGATATAATTTTGATAATCAACACCTAGTCAATAGAGGTGGTCATACATAAAAATATCATAATTATAACGTTATGATAACTATAAGGCATAAGTTAGGGTATGGACGAGATGAAATTTTAGAATTATTGATAATAGCTTCTTTGAGATAAAATATCTTGTAAAAAATAATTAAAATTTTGGTTTATCATTTATTTAATTATATGAAAGATAATACTATAAATGATTTAGATTTTTTAATACTCTAATTGTTTTCTTTTTCAATTACTTTTTGCTAGTTATTGAGCTAGATGATTCATTTTTTTTTAAACATGGGTTTATCTATAGTCTATTGTTGTCCATGCAATAATTGGAGTGGATGGATTCAAATTCAATCTTAAAGGGTCTAGATACATGATTTTATAAGTTTTCCCATATTATCCTACATAATCTTTTGATCCATAAAAAAAATTTAACCATGGTTTCTTGGACCAAGGTTCATATACTTCCTTTATAGTATTATTATCTTTGGTGAAAAGCCTGAGATTTTCCAAAATAAAATTTTGATTAATGTTTTTCTTCGTAAATAGTCATCTACTTAAAACTTAAAAATCTCCAAGGCTTTTGTTGTGAAGGAAAAAACTTAAAACTTACGTAATAGGTACCATGGAAAATTAAGAAGCTAATCCAAGTATCTAGGAACCTGTGAAAAACTTAATAATTCTTCAAATTATCTTATTTAATATATTTATTCATTTTAAGTTACAACTACTTTGAATGTATTTTACATGTTAATTATAATCCCCCTTTGTAGATGTGTAATAGCAATCTAGCAAATGCGAAAACATTTAATTTATGTATGTTAAATTATATTATGTTTCGATCCCTTTTGAATCCCTATTGTGGTTGGTTTTTGGTGTGATACAATAGATTGTAGTGAATATTGGTATTATAATTTCTTTTCTTACCTTAGTTCAAGTATTGGTCTTCAAGGGCTCTTCATCTTGTGTGGTCCACGGACCTCTTTTCTTCCTTACTTTTCCTTCCTTTTTTATTTTATTTTTATAAATCCTACCCACTTTATTTAAAACCATCATCTTTACAATCAATTCAATTAGATCTAGGTCTATCCATAGTCAACTCATCCATGGTAAACAATCTATATCATTCAATGTTATTCTAGCAATGGATTGTTATAAAATTGAATACCCAACAACTTATATCATGGATTGAAATCCTTCACCAAGTTAGAGGCTACCTCATAGGGTTATTGGGTTATGCATAAAACCCACATCAAAAATAACAAGGAGAGACTTCTACATGTAGAGCCTATTTATGATTTTTAGAACAATGGTGTATAAATGAGCTGTGAGCATCCTATAAGTGAAGACATATTCATGAAAGATGATGTAGAGGTGGTATGTTATCCAATGAAATTTAGATTTGTATTGTGTGATGATGGGCAAGTAGTTGTGAAGACCCATGAGTAGGTAAATGTTAATTTGACATTGGTTCATGATGGCAATGTAATTATCAATTTTCTTTTGGATGGTAGTAGGGTTGAGGATAACCAAGGTATGATGCACATTTATATATATGAAACAATATAGTTGAAGGAATATTTAAGCCATGTAGAGTTACATATGGATGAAAATGCAACCATATAGAGTTTCAAGTTTCTTTGGAATAAACTTTGCATGTGAATGTTGTGCAAGCTATACACACAAGAAAATGTTAGGTGAGATTACAACCATGAGAGAGTAGCTACAAATGTTAGTATGTGATGGTGTGGGTGATCCAACAACTAGTTGTAAAAGGTGAGAACAAATACAAGTTGGCTTTAGGTAGAGGAGGACAAACTATGGGGGGTGTAATACCACAAAGGAGAGAGAGTATGGTGGGTGGTCAAATTCCATAAGGAGTGAGAGAAAGAGTATAAATGAGTAGAGAAAAGAAATAAACCAGCATCTAAGAGCTATAAATGTTTAATAAAGAAGAAAAATCAACTGAGATACTTGGTATGTTAGAAGGGGATGCCATGGTCATTATTCCTCGTGACTAAAAGATTGGTTCTACCACTTATCCCATCTATGTGTGTAGGAGTGCACACTTTAAAAACCTTAGGTGTCTAATGCAAGAGCATCCAAGGGTTCATACCATCTTTCATCAAACAAAAATAGAGTGGTATGTATTTGTGTGTTTGTATTGTCTTATTTTTGTGTTTATTTTTAGAATGGGAACTAAAGAATATTGACATGGATAAATGATAGAAAAACAATCAAATCAACTCACAAGAGCTAAGCAACCAGAAGAGAATGATGTGGCATCACTATTCATGTTAGTGAGGTGGTAGGGTTACTATTCATGTTAATCAGGCGGTAGTGTCGCTATTCATGTTGATGAGGTGGCATGGGATGTATTTATCCACTAAGTCACATGGGATTATTTTTTTGATTGACATGGATAGATGTGGGGTGTAATTCCTTGTGGGGCTCCATGATGTGAGTTTTATCTTATTTCAAAAGGTGATTAATTACCTTTTTGACTCTTATACATGTGGGTGGAAAATAAAGACCATTATTTATCACTCTTCACTCATGTGGAATTGGACACCATATTTTGATGGCATATGGTGGTAGACACTTTTTCAAAAGTTTTTCAAAAGTAGATTCTTTACTTTCGACCCTTAGCACATGTGGGAGACAAACATCACTATTCCTTACTATTCCTCCATGTGGAAGTGTGGCACTTTTTTTGACCTCTATAGTGGTTTTTATCTATTCTCTTCATTCTTATGGTTACTATAAAAGGATGATACTCCTTTGCATTTATACGCTAGTTGCATTTGTATTCTAGAGGTTCAAATGGTAGATAGGCTTTGTATGTGTAAGATTTAAAAGAAACCTCCTTGGTTTGATGTTATCAAGTTATAGGGAATACCCTTGGTTAATTTTAAAGAGATGATTGTACCCCTTCTAAGTTTATTCATAGTGAATCCTAGTGAATATTGACTCCTCCAAAGAACTACCTAATAAAACCAAGTTGAAAGTTTTTTATCATTCTTGGACCTAGCCCCTTGACTCTGAGGACCTACATTTCCACTGTCGTAATTGCTATAAGATAGGCCATTTAACCAAATATTTCAGCATCTAATATATATATATATATATATATATATATATATATATATAATGGTTATTTATATTTAATATATATTATATGTATTAAATATAAATAAATAAAGTTATATATAATACTTTATTTATATAAATATAAATAAAACACCATATATATAAATAAATAAATAAAGCATTATGTACACACACACACACACACACACACACACACACACACACACACACACACACACACACACACACACACACACACACACACACACACACACACACACACACACACATACATATACATATATGTATCTATTTTTGTGTGTGTGTGTGTGTGTGTGTGTGTGTGTGTGTGTGTGTGTGTGTGTGTGTGTGTGTGTGTGTGTGTGTGTGTGTGTGTGTGTGTGTATGCGTGTGTGTGTGTGCGCACGTGCATGTGTGTGTGTGTGTGTGTGCTTGTGTGTGTGTGTGTACATGGTTTTTTATTTAGTATATTCTACACACACACACACACACATGTGATGCAACAAATGAGTCCAAACTTATAGAGGCCGTAACTTTTGATTTGTAGCTCCATTTGAGCTCTCATTCATGTCAAAATGATCATCTAGAAAATTTGATGTAGCCATAACCTACCCTATCTAATTATGGGTATTTTTGATATTTTTCAGAGGCTATATGTGACCATCTAAGGGTCTAAAAATGCATTTTAGTATTTTTTTGATATTTTTCTATTTTTATAAATTGTATATTTTTGTAATCGAATATGAAGTTTAGTTAAAATTCATCTAATAGGTTGATTTTAGTGTTTATAATATATTTGGAGATTTTTAGGGTTGTAAACATTTGCATTTGAAACTTAATAAAAATAATAGCTGCTAAAAATAGTAGGTCAAGTTTTTTTTATTTTTTAAAGTTTCAAATTTTACATGTCAACTCCAATTTTGAGTTGAGGTTTATTTATGCAAGGTTTGTAATTATTTCAATTATTTAATATGATTAATACATTGTATTATTCCAAAAAAAATGTGCCTATTAGTTATTTTTGTCTTGATAGTATTCAAGTTCATTAAGATGGTGCTTTATTTATTATATTATATAAAGCAACATATATAATAATATTTATAATATATATAATAAATATAGTAACTATATAATATTATTACATACAGTGTTTTATTTATTATACATATATGGTGTTTTATTTATTATTGATGCAGAGCCGAAACTTTTAGAGGTCATAATTTTTTATCCATGGCTCCGTTTGAGTTCTCTTTTATGCCAAAATGATTGCTTGTGTGTTTGTGTTATTTTATTTGTGTATTTGTTTTTATAATGGGAACTAAAGAATTTTGACAAGGTTAAATGATAGAAGTACAATCATACAAACTCACAAGAGCTAAGTTGTTTTCAACCAAAGGATAATGATAAAACATCACTATTCATGTTGGTGAGGTGGTAGGGTCACTATTCATGTTGATGAGGTGGTAGGGTCACTATTCATGCTGATGAGGTGACATGGGGCACATTTATCCAATAAGGCATAAGTAACACCTTTTTTTATTGACATGGGTGGATGTGGGATGAAATTCCTCATGGGACTCTATGATGTGAGTTTTATATTATGTCAAAAGGTGATTGATTACCTATTTGACTCTTGTGCATGTGGGTGGAAGAAAAATACCACTATTTGTCACTGTTCACTCATGTAGAGTTGGATGCATTATTTTGGTGGCATAACATGGTCGAAATTTTGTCAAAAGTAGATTCTCTACTTTTGATCTTTGGAACATGTGAGAGACAAACATCATAACATGGTGAACATTTTGTCAAAAGTAGATTCTCTACTTTTGATCTTTGGCACATGTGAGAGACAAACATCATTATTCCTTATTATTCCTCTATGTGGAAGTGTGAAACATTTTTTGGCCTTCATAGTGTTTTCTCTCTCTTTTCTTAATTCTTATAATTACTATAAAATGATGATATTGCTTTGCATTTGTAGGTTGGCTACATTTGTATTCTAGAGGTTGGAATGGTAGATAAGCTTTGTATGTGGAAGATTTTTAAGAAGCCCCCTTGGTGTGAAGTTGTCATGTTATAAGGAATACCCTTGGTGAATTTCAAAGCAATGACCTTGCCTCTTCTCAGTTTACTCATACTACCTACATTTGAATCCTAGTGAATATTGACTCCTCCAAAGAACTATTTGATAAAATTGAGTTGAAAGTTGTTGACCATTCTTAGACCTATCCCCTTGACTATGAGGTCCTACATTTATGCTATCATAATTGTTATAAAATGGGCCATTTAACCAAAGAATACAATAACTTCAAAAGTAAGAATGATTCCATTTGGTGGAAATATTCATTTTTGAGTCATTTGTTTGTGGGAAATGAAGAATCCAATGAAGAGGACTTAGAACTAGAAAATCTTGAAATTGCAGCGATACAAGAGGTCATTACCCCAAGCTCCCCTTCCAAATATACACATTCACCCTCTAAATATTGTTTGAAAAGTAGCTACAATAAGGCTATTTAAATCAAGATTACAATTCCTTTCTCACCAGATGTTGAATTGGATGACAAGAAGGGTTGGACCATGGTGCATAGGAAGAAAAATGGAAGAACCAACATAGATTGTAAGGAGTTGGATATTTTTAGGATGTCAATGGGTTCTAGAAGAATTCTAGAATAATTAGTGGCTGATCCATATTGCTTTTCATTGTCTTGTTATTTTTTAGACAGTTTGTTTTTTGTTATTTTTTTATTTTGTAATGTGTTTTCATTTTTTTCTAACTGTGGATCAGTTGTTGTATTGATGTGTAGGCTTGCATGCCCTATTTGTTGTGTTTTTGTTTGGTTGGTCCATGTCTATATCACTTTTAATTGTTTTAGTTGGTTGTATTGTCTTCCTTTTTTGTCCCATGTTGGCTTTTGGAGAGACATTCTTCATATGATTTCAAAGTAATATATCTTCTCTTTGTTGTATCAGGTTATAGACCTTGTCAAAACCCTCATTGTCAGTTCATAACTCTAGCTCAAATGTTTGTCCATAATAAAAAATAAGAAGGGTGAAATTATGAATACATCAACTATATATATAGTGCTTTATATATATGAAGCACTTTATATATAGTGATTTATTTATTTATTTATATATACAGTGTTTTATTTATTTATATATATTTATAATATAATAAATAAAACACCTTATATAGTATCTTATTTATTTATATATATACAAAATGTTTTATTTATTTATATATTTATAATATAATAAATAAAGCACCCCATATATAGATACACATGGTGTTTTATTTATTTTATTTTTATATATATATATATATATATATATTATTAATTACGGTATTTTATATTATAATATATTTAAAAATAAAGCTTTTTATATTATTAATATATGATGTTTTCTTTATAAATATATTATAATATATTTATAAATAGAGCTTTGTATATTAATAATATACAGTGCTTTAGTTATTATAATATATTTATAAATAAAGCTCCATATATTAATAATATACAATGCTATATTTATAAATAAAGCTCTATATATTAATAATATATAGTGCTTTATTTATAAATATATTTATAACTAAAGTATCATATATTAATAATATACAGAGCTTTATTTATAAAAATATTATAAATATACAGTGCTTTATTTATAAATATATTATAATATATTTATAAACAAAGCACATTATATAATAATATATATAATATTTGTAATATAATAAATAAAACATCGTGTGTGTATAATATATAATAGTATATAAATAAAATAAACATATTATATATATAAAGTTAGTTTTTTATATATATAACATTGTATAAAACATAAATATATAAATCACCATATAAATAAAACATATAAATATATAATACCATGTATATATATAAAACAGCATGTGTGTGTGTGTATTATAATAATTGTATACATACATACAATATGGTATTGTATGTATGTGTATATATGTATACAATTATAATATAATATATATAATATTTATTATATAATATACGGTGTTATACACATGATATTTTATATATATAATATTTATAATATAATAAATAAAGTAATGTGTGTGTGTATATATTTATTTATTTAGATGTTTTATTTATATATATAAATTTTTAAATAACTGTATATATAAATAAATAAAATTATATATATACAGTGTTTATATATACTTTGTTTATACTGTGTGTGTGTGTGTATGTTGTCGTGTGTGTAAACATATATATGGTGCTTTATTTTTATATATAGTCTTTACTTACACAGTTATATACATGTTGTGATATATATATATATACAACAATATATATGTGTTGTTATATATATATATATATATATATATATATATATATATATATATATAATATGGAAACATATATATGCATTACCCCATATATATATAAATAATGTATGGTAATGTATGTATGTATATATATATATATATATATATACAACAATATATATGTGTTATTATATTTATATATATATATAACATGGAAACATATATATGCATTACCCCATATATATATATATATATATATATATATATATATATATATATATATATATATATATAATGTATGGTAATGTATATGTATATATATATATATATATATATATATATATATAATATTATATAGGCATCATATATAATAGATACCATTTAATATAGGATCATTGTATTGCTCAAGATACAGAGAGTTTACAATGCTTTCAGAACAAACTTAAGAAAAGTTTTTGATTCATATGTTCCCAAAAAAGGGTAAGTGAAGAGCATATGATTATTCCTTACTCGCTAAGACACAACTCTTAATTTAAAACTCTAGACTCAACTCTAGGCATTTGATGTTTATGACATGAAGAATTACTCATATTTATAGGATAAAATGAGAAGATCGACAGTCGACACAAAAATGTTGAATCGATGGATAGAAGGCAAGGTGCCAAAAGATAGTGGGTTATGGGTCCACTATGCACCACCTAACAATAAAATACAAACAAGAAATCTATCAACACGGTCGACAGAATACCACCTTTTGTAAGTGGTGAGGTCTACAAAACCAAAAAAGAGTTAATGTGCCAACATTCATGGCTACGAATAGACCCCATAACTAGTCTTTTAGATTAAATCAATCATCATCATTGAATTCATATTCTCCTTGGGGAGAATAGTGGTTGTCATCATCAGAATCAAATTCGATGCGATCCATGTATAACACTAAAGGAATCCTTAACATGTGATTGCCAGGTGTAGGAGGAAACATAGCCTGATGACTTATTATAAACCTTTTCCAAAGAGCAGCTAACAGTTGAGCAGGAGCTAAGCTAGCATGTAAATTAGCTTAGAAATTTTGAACTGAGAATATTTCAAACTTAATCCTGAAAGGTATCCTTAGAGAAATAAATCTATTCCTTAATTGAATTGGATGGATATAAACAGCAAGATCATTAGAAGCTTTCATAGGTATAACATAATCCAAAAATTTAAATAAATAATCTGGTATTTTAGAAAATGACCAAAAATTTTGTGTAACAGGGTTAAAACATGGCCAAAAGGTAGAACATTGAATAAGAAATTAAAATTCATGCCTGTAAATAAAAATTTTAAAGGGATTATTTATACCAATAATCCTTGGATTATTAGCTTCATGATATAGCATTATTGTAGAACACCACTTTTTACCATCAGGTTCTTGAAATTGTGATGTCCATACCAAATGAACATTATTAGGCTCGGTAGAGGCTTCATGAGAATTTTTGATGAGAGCATTCATTTCATGAGTTGACTAATTAGTAACAGATGGAGTGGATCTCCATATATGTTGATGAAACTCTTCACGCACTTTAGTAATTGTCACTGCCATAACTGATCATTCTAAATTATCTAAATTGAATTCTATGGATATAAAATTAGCAAGACAATTCTTTTTTCCAAGAATGTGCTCAATAGAGAAGTTAAAATCTAACAAAAAATTTGCCCACCTAGTTAACCTTCTCACAAATCCTTTCTTTAGATTATCAGTAGAATGAAGAATACTCATAAAGTTATTAAAATCAGATCTAACAATTAATTTTTCTGATCTCACAAAAAATATAATAGCTTGAATAGCTTTAATAATGACAATAATTTATTTATGAATAGACTGATAGTTTTTTTTAGCTTATTTTAAAAAAATTGAAGCAAATTTGCAAGGCTTCTCTGATCCATCTGACAATCTTTCTTTAATAATAGCACTCCAATATAAATCTGAATCATGTGTCTCAATGATCTTTAGACTATTACCAGGTAAAATTAGAGGTGGTAAATTCTAACAATTCTACTTTATCCTTTAAACAATTTTTATCATCTCATCAGACCATGCTAGAGGATTTTTTGATAACTTTTTATTTAGAAGAATTCTATCTTGTGCAATGTTATAATAATATCCTAATACATAATTTACATAGCCAAGAAATCTTTGTAGCAATTTTTTATCTTTGAGCTCATCAAGAAAATTTTTGATATTCTTTAAAACATGTTCTTGTACTACAACTTTCCCTAATTTTAAAGTGACCCCTAAAAATTCAATTTCATCTTTGAAAATTATCATTTTTTTTCAAACAAAACCAAACCATTGTCATACACAATTTGATAGAATTGCTCCAAATGATTGAGATGTTTTTTAGGTGATCTTGAAAAAATTAATATATCATCTATATAAACAATGATAAAATTAAATTATGTTGAGAAAATTTTGTTCATCATTTCTTTAAATATACTATGAGTAGTCTTCAAACCAAAGGGTAGGGCATTCCATTCATAATTACCAAATGGAGTGACAAATGTATTTTTGTACATGTCTTGTTATGCCACTTGTATCTGCCAAAATCTTAATTTTAGATCAAACTTACTATAAACTTTGCTTCCATTTATTCTTTGCAAGATTTCATCTTTTGAAATAATAGGGTGTTGAATAGGTAAAACATATTTATTAAGAAGAACATAATTTATAACTAGTCTCTTTTTACCCCTTATTTACTCTGATCTTTTATTTACATAGAATGCTTCACATAACCAAGGGTTATTACAATCTCTTATCAAACCCTATTCTTTCAACTATTTTATTTCCTAAAAACATTCTTCCCTAAGTGAAGGAGATATTCCTGAATGATGTCTCTTAAACTTAGGTTCTATATCTTTACCATTTTTTCTTTTACCATCTTCAATTCAATTCTATATTTATTTAGTTTTCTACTTTTGAATGCTAAAGGATTCTCAAAACAACAATCTTTTTTAAACTTTTCAATTATTGGATCAATGGTAGCATGACAAATATTTATCTTCTTTTGTATCCATCTGGTGTCAACTAGTTTTTTTGGCTTTTCTTTCAATATAATTCTACATTCATATCTAGATTTCTTCTATAAAAAATATTTTTGTGTAAGAATTATTTCATGTGGCTGAATTATTTTTGATATAACTTAATACTCTTTAACATCTTAGAACCCTGGTCAAAACTTTATTGTATTTCTAAAACTTTATTATTCAAGCATTTAGTTACAAGATTATTCTAATTAATTAACTTGACTTTGGTAGAGTAATCAAGTATTTTATGAGATGCCCTGAGATAATACATTTGTGCTCTAAATTTTCCATTAGGGGAATATAGATTGAAATCAGCAGACTTTGAAAAAAAAATTGTGTATGATTCATCTCCTAAAGGAGTTTTCCATATATGACCTTCATCTTCTTCTTTTGTAGAAGTTTCTTCTATATTAATTCTTCCAACTACAGCAAGTAACTTTTTATTTTCCTCAAGTAGTTTTTGAATGGCTAATTCTCTTTTAACCATGTGAATACTAGATTGATTTGGATGATTTATAATTTTTTGACAGTCAACACAGAAGTATGAATCTATTTAAGGATCATGGACTTTCTTGAGATGCATACAATGAGGATTGATTGAAGGTAAGGATTGTTGCAATTGCATGTTTTGCATATGATCTTTTAAGTCATTGTGAGAGTCAAATCTGATGATAGATTTGTTTGGAAAATCTTTTATAGATGTAGCGAGTGATAAGAATTTCCTAAGTTTTTAGACAATGTCTATGTCTACTATCCACTTTCTATAAAATTTAAGATCTGAACAAGAAATTGATTCAACAAGAATTATTTGATTATTTTTTATTGTTCTACATAGCACATTTTTGCCTTGCATGGGAGTATGCTTAATAGTATGATGAAGGGTATTGGTTAAGAGATACATGACCTGGTATTTAATAGCAAGAGGATAAGAGCTAGGGATCATATCCAATTCATGGGTTTAGAGGAAAAGATTTAGGACTTTATTTTTAAAAAAATCTTGATGGATAGCTATTAGATAATTTGGGTATACAGTTTTAAATATTGGGCCATCATGAAGACCGATTTGGATAGCATTCTGTAAATAAACACTAAAGATGGTATGTCTATTATCAAGTAAATATCCTAGAATACTGACATTGATATCTCTTATGAATATAGGGAAGAAACTAATGGTAATGATACCAATATGCAAAAACTTATATTTAAATTGAGATTTTAACTAATGGATAGTTTTATCATCAACTATTCGCAAGTGGTATCTATAATCATCATTTTATTTATCTTGGATAACATTTTTAGAAACTTTTATGGAGGTCTTAGCAATAAGATGAAAAAGATAAAGCTTATCATAAACATCTATGGATTTAAGAGTTGGAAGTTTCCATTCAAGGCTAGGATTTTATTCATCAAATCTTACAATTGCTTCATTTGCAAAAAAAAATGAACCAGAGAAAGAGTATAGATATCAGATGTACCTACAATATCTAGAGTTATCTAATTTGATGCATCCATAGTCTTCATATCATTGGTACTATGCATATCCACTATCACAGCTTCCTCATGGTTTTACGGGATCATTCCCTTCCCTATTGTCTAAAGGTAATATGGAGACAAAAGACCAGAATAACAATAGAATAGATACATATAGCAAGAGATGAAAGTATAACTTTCATGATATATCAAAAAAATATTACAAAAGAAATAGGTTTTTACAAGACTTAGATATGGCTCATGACACATGGCTCATGGCTTTGATACCATTTAATGCAGGATCATTGTATTTGTAGGATCATTGTATTGCTCAAGACATAGAGAGTTTACAATGATTTCAGAACAAACTTAGGAAATAAAAAACTTATGAAAATTTTATGATTCATAGGTTCCCACAAAATGGTAAGCAAAGATAAAACTATCGCTAATGATAAAACTATCTGTCAATTAAAATCTCAGTTTAAATATAAGTTTTTATATATTGGTGTCATTACCATTGATCTCTTCCATTTATTCAAAAGAGGTCTAAATGTCAGTATTCTAGAATGTTTACTTGATAATAGACATATAATTTTTAGTGATTGTTTACATAATGTTGTCCAAACCAATCTTCATGATGGCCCAATCTTTACACCTGTATACCTAACTTATCCAGTGGCTATCTATCAAGAAGAAAATTTAAATAAAGTCCTAAATTTTTTTATCCAAACCCATGGATTAGATATCATCTTTGGCTCTTATCTTCTTGATATTAAATACTAGGTCATGTATCACTTAACCAATACCCTTCATCTTGATATCAAGCATACTCCCACATAAGGTAAAATTGTGGTGTATAGAGCAATCAAAAATAGTCAAATAATTCCTACTAAATCAATTTCCTGGTTAGATATTAAGTTTCCAAAAAATAGATAGTAGATACCGACTTTGTCTAAAATCCCAAGAAATCCTTATCACTTGCTACATATGTAAAATATTTGTCAAAAAATCTATCATCAGATTTGACTCTCATAATGACTTAAAAGATCATATGTAGAGCATATAATTACAGTAACTCTTGCCTCCAATCAATCCTCATTGTATACATATCAAAAAAGTCTATGATCTTCAAATAGATTCATACTTCTCTGTTGACTGTCAAAAAATTATAAGTCATCCAAATCAATGCAGTATTCACATAGTTAAAAGAGATTTAGCCATTCAACAACTACTTGAAAAAAATAAAAAGTTATTTGTTGAAGCTAGAAGAATTAATATGGAAATAACTTATACAAAAGAAGAAGAAGAAATTCATATATGGAAAACTTCTTTAAGATATGAATCATACACTAAAAAAAGATTTTCAAAGTCTGTTGATTTCAATCAATATTCACTTGATAGAAAATTTAGAGCACAAATGTATTATCTTAGGACATCTGACAAAAGTCTTAATCAGTCTACTAAAGTCAAGTTAATGAATTGGAATAATTTTATAATAAATTCTTGAATAATAAAGTTTTAGAAATACAACAAAGTCTTGACCAGGTTTCTAAGATGTTATAGAGTATTGAGTTATATCATAAAAGATAACTTACTAGAGCAATCAATATTTTAAATGATAATATTACTACTCAACATAGTCAGCTTGTTCAAAAAATAGATAATGAGTCTAGTAGCATTAGAATACAACAACAATTTGTTGAAGCTAAGGTAGATAATTTGATCACTGAAGAAAAGGTTATCAGTCAAAGCCAAGATTAGCTTTAGACTAGTATAGTTTCTCTTGAAATAGATTTAAAAAACCAAATGACTACTTTTGAGATAAAACAAGAAGAAGCATATCAAAAAAATTGACATCTATCTTCAGCTTCTAATAACATAGTTATACAAATAGTAAATCATATTTCTAACCTATATATTTTTCTTAAGATCCTAAATTCAATCACGGATAAAGGCTAATCTTCTCAGTGATAGCCAGAAATAGTTATCTTAGAAAATATTGATTACAGTCAAAATATCCATTCCTAGTAAAATGTTTTAAAATTACAAAGAGAACCATTTTTGAAGTCTAAATCGAAGAGTCTACCTGATCCTAAAAAATATCTTGATAAGATCTTTCAAGTAGGCATTGATAAAATAGAGCCTACTGAAACTAAAATTTATTTTGAGACAAAAGAATCTTCAACATCTAAACCTCTATTAAATTCTCAAATAAGGATTTTAAATCTTCAACCTTTCTTGTGGAAATTCAATTGTGAACCACCAAAAAAAAAAAGAAATAAATGATTCATGCAATGCTAGCTTGGGTCAGTGTACAAATTCATAGTCTTAAAAAAGATCCTTTCAGTGTTAATCAACAAATTATAAATAAGTTCATAGGAAATATTAAGGAATGGTGGGATGCTAGTGGTATAATGTTTCATGAGAGCATATACACTCATCTAGAACCTATCTTTGCACTCTGTAATGCTTTAATTTTTAAATTTGTTGAGACACTTGATAATGATAAAGAAACAAACAAAGCAAAAAAAATTAAAACCCAATTGTATGATATGACCAGGCTAGATGAATATATATGTTATATGGAGAACCTATTCTATAATTCTAAAGAAATATTTAATCTAGTAAACAAGATTAGATATATAGAATCATTTCCTGAATATTTTGATACCAAATATAAAGTTGGTATGGGTGACAATCTTCTAACCATGTCCTTTGGAAGGATAAACCAAAACATTAAAATAGTTGATGAAAGGTTGTGTAGAAAGAAACTATAAAGTTTCATAAATAAATAGATACAAAATTTTGCAATTCTTTAGATGATAATTTTGGTTGTATGGATGTGCATAGATATAAATAGTACAAAAGAAAGAAGAAATCACATTCTTGCAAATGTTCTTCTAGAAAAGAGATTACTTATAATAAGCCTTGGAAGCCTAGATATAAGTCTAAAAAAAAAATTAGTCCAAAAAGGATATTCATAAAAAAACATGGCTATCAAAAGAAGCCTCTTAAGTGTTTCATCTATCAAGGTGATCACTATGTTAATAAATGTCTTAATAGAAGAAAAGAATCCAAAAAGATTAATTTATTGAACAACTATGGAATTGATGAAGATAATTATGTGTTAGTATCAGAAGAAGATAAACTTCAATATGAATCAGATATTTTGTGGGAAGCATCTGATAATGATAGAATTAATAATCAAATAAATATGCATCTAGGTGAATCTAAATTAGAAGATGAATCATTTGATTATGATTCTGACATAAGATTTAAGTTTCATATGATTTCTACTCATTTTCTTGAAGCCTTGAGTTTATCTCAACAAATATAATTTCTTAAAGAAATATATGATAAAACTCCTGCCTATATGATCTCTAAAATAGTATTTTTACAACAATAAATTATAGCTGCTGAGTAAAAATACTCTCTTCATTTAGCTTAAAAAAAAGGTAAAAGGATATTTTGTCCAAAAAATTTTAGTTCAAACACTAGAAAACATCTCAGTTGAAGCTGCCTATCAACCTAACACTTATGATAGAGCTACTTGGTGAAAAAATCATATTTTTCAGCTTCAGCTCTTCCTATCCAAAGCTCAAACTAAATTATAAGATCTCCTCAAAGAAGAATCTCTTACTGATGAACATGAAAAACTCTTTGAAGAAGAGCTACTCCAAATCACTAATGAGATTGAATCTCATTTTGAGGGAGGTGAACCTCTCATAATAATTAAAATATACATCAAATATTAGTATTTAATACTAATAATCTAATTTGTAAAATTCAAATTAGATGGGATGGTTTTAAACTATATAGTTTAGGTGTCTTTCTTGATACTGGTGCTGATATTTATCTTACTAGATATCATTCTATTCTTGTTGATATATGGAAAGCTAATTTTCATCAGTTAACTTTCAATACACAAAAAAAAAAAAAAAAAAAATTAATATGGAAGGAACTTATACAAAAAAAGAAGAGAAAGGTCATATATGGAAAACTCCTTTAGGAGATGAATCATACACAAAAAAAGATATCCAAAGTTTGTTGATTTCAATCAATATTCCTTTGATGAAAAATTTAGAGCACAAATGTATTATCTTTAGACATCTGACAAAAGTCTTGATCAGTCTATCGAAGTCAAATGAATTAGAATAATTTTGTAGCTAAATGCTTGAATAATAAAGTTTTAGAAATATAACAAAGTCTTGACCAGGTTTTTAAGATGTTAAAGAGTATTAAATTATATCAGAAACAACTTATTATAGCAATCAATGTTTTGAATGATAATATTATTTCTCAACACAATCAGCTTGTTTAAAAAATAGATAATGAGTCTAGTAGCATTAGACTATAACAATAATATGTTGAAGCTAAGATATATAATTTGATCACTGAAGAAAAAGTTATCAGTTAAAATCAAGATCAATTTTAGACTAGTGTAGTTTCTCTTGAAATAGATTTAAAAAACTAAATGACTACTTTTGAGATAAAATAAGAAGAAATATACCAAGAAATTAGACAGTTATCTTTAACTTCTGATAACATAGCTAGAAAAATAGTAAATCATAGTTCTCACATATCTATTATTCCTAAGATCCTCAATTCAATAAAGGATAAAGGTTAATCTTTTCGGCCACAACTAGAAATAGTTGTCTTAGAAAATATTGATTACAATCAGAATATCTATTCCTGGAAAAATATTTTAAAATTATAAAGAGAATAATTTATGAAGTATAAATCAAAGAGTTTGATCCTAAAAAATCTCTTGATAAGATCTTCCAAATAGGCATGGCTAAAATAGAGCCTATCTAAAATTGAAAGTTACTTTGAGACAGGAGAATCGTCAACATTTAAACCTCCATTAGATTCTCAAATAAGGACTTTAAATCTTTAACCTTTCTTGTAAAAATTTAATTGTGAACCACCAAAAAAAATAAAAAAATGATTCATGTAATGCTAGCTTGGACCAGTGTACAGATTCATAGTCTTAAAAAAGATCCTTTCAGTGTTAGTCAACAAATTGAAAATGAGTTCATAGGAAATATCAAGGAATGATGGGATGCTAGTGGTACAATATTTT
The DNA here is from genome assembly GCA_037957365.1 of Torreya grandis. NCBI lineage: Eukaryota > Viridiplantae > Streptophyta > Pinopsida > Cupressales > Taxaceae > Torreya > Torreya grandis. The sequence continues at coordinate 2,783,999 of JARHVA010000880.1, forward strand.
ATGAGAGCATATACACTCATCTATAACCTATCTCTGCACTCTGTAACACTTTACTTTTTAAATTTGTTGGGATACTTGATAATGATAAAAAAGCAAACAAAACAAAGTTTTTTAAAGTCTAATTATGTGATATGACCAGACTAGATGAATATATGTATTATATGGAAAATATATTCTATAATTTTGGAGAAATCTTTAATCTAGCATACAAGATTAGATATATAGAATCATTTCTTGAATATTTTATTACCAAATAAAAAGTTGTTATAGGTGACAATCTTCTAACCATGTCCTTTGGAATGATAAACAAAAACATTAAAGTAGTTAATCAAAAGTTATGTGCAGAAAGAAAGACAGAAATAAACTATGAAGTTTCATAATTAGATAGGTGTAAAATTTTGTAATTTTTTAGATGATAATTTTGGTTGTATGGATGTGCATAGATATAAACAGTATAAAAGAAAGAAGAAATCACATTATTATAAATGTTCTTCTAGAAAAGAGTTTACTTATAATAATCCTTGGAAGCCTAGATATAAGTCTATAAAAAAGAAATTTGATCCAAAAGGATATTCAGAAAAAAGAAACATGGTTATCAAAAGAAGCCTGTTAAGTGTTTCATCTATCAAGGTGATCACTATGCTAATAAATTTCTTAATAGAAGAAAAAAATCCAAAAAAAAATAATTTTTTTTAAATAATTATGAAATTGATGAAGATGAATATGTATTAGTATCAGAAGAAGATGAACTTCAATATGAATCGAATATTTTGTGGGAAGCATCTGATAGTGATAAAATTGATAATCAAATAAATATGCATCTAGTTGAATCTAAATCAGAAGACAAATCATTTGATTATGATTCTAACATAGAATTTCAAATTCATATGATTTTTACTCCTTTGCTAGATGCCTTGATTTTATCTCAACAAATATCTTTTCTTAAAGAAAGATATGATAAAACTTCTGCTTATATGATCTTTGAAAGAATATTTTTACTACAATAAAATATAGTTGTTGAGAAAAAATAATTTCTTTATTTAGCTCAATAAAAAAGGCAAAAGGATATTTTGTCCAAAAAATTTCAGTCTAAGCACGAAAAACATCTTCGCTTGAAGCTGCTTATCAACTTGACACTTATGATAGAGCTACTTGATGAAAGAAGTATATTTTTTATCTTCAGTTCTTCCTAACTAAATTTCATACTAAATTACAATATCTCCTAAAAGAAAAAGCTCTTGCTGATGAACATGAATGACTCTTTGAAGAAGAGCTACTTCAAGTCGCTAATGAGATCGAATCTCATTTTAAAGAAAGAAAAACCTCTTATAATAATTCAAATATACATCAGATATCAGTATTCAATACTAATAATCTAATTTATGAAATTCAAATTAAATAAGATGGTTTTAAACCATATAGTTTGGATGTCTTAGTTGATACTGATACTGATACTGATACTGATACTGATACTGATACTGATATTTCTCTTGATAGATATGATTCTAGTCTTATTGATATGTGGAAAGCTAATTTTCATCGGTTAACTTTCAATACCAAAACTATAGTTTCAGAATTGTCTATAATTATACATGTTGTGCTTGGTGACTCTATTTATCATTTTAATATAGTACAGCATGAAATGATAATATATGATATGATGATTGGTTCATATAAATTTGTAAATTTTTACTCTATCACAATTCAGTCACATGAAATAATTTGTATACAAAAATATTCTTTGTACAAGAAATCTAGATATGAATGCAAAATTTCATTGAAAAAAAAACCAAAGAAATCAGTTGACACCAGATAGATATAATAGAAGGTAAATCTTTGTCATGCTAGCATTGATCCAATAATTAAAAAGATTAAAAAAGATTGTTGTTTTGAGAATTTTTTAGCATTCAGAAGTAGAAAATTACATGAATATAGAATTGAATTGAAAATGGTAAAAGACATAAATGGTAAAGAAATAGAACTTAGGTTTAAGGTACATCATTGAAGAATGTCTTCTTTATTTAGGAAAGAATGTTTTTAGGAAATAAAATAGTTGAAAGAACAAGATTTGATAAGAGATTTCAATAGCCCTTGGGCATGTGAAGCATTTTATGTAAATAAAAGATCAGAGTAGATAAGAGGTAAAAAGAGACTAGTTATAAATTATGTTTCTCTTAATAAATATATTTTACCTTTTCAACATCATATTCTTTAAAAGATAAAATCTTGTAAAAAATAAATAGAAGCAAAGTTTACATTAAGTTTGATCTAAAATCAAGATTCTGGTAGATGCAAGTGGTAGAACAAGACAGGTACAAAACTATATTTGTCACTCTATTTGGTCAATATGAATGGAATGTCCTACCCTTTGGTTTGAAGATTACTCCTAGTATATTTATAGAAATGATGAACAAAATTTTCTCAGCATATTTTAATTTTATCATTATTTATATAGATAATATATTAGTTTTTCCAAGATCATTTAAAGAACATCTCAATCATCTAGAGCAATTTTATCAAATTGTGTATGGCAATAGTTTGGTTCTATCTAAGAAAAAAATGATAGTTTTTAAAGATAAAATTGAGTTGTTAGGGGTCACTATAAAATTAGAGGAAGTTTTAGTACAAGAACATGTTTTAAAGAATATAAAAAAATTTCATTATGAGCTCAAAGATTAAAAAAATTGCTACAAAGATTTTTTGGTTGTATAAACTATGTTGCAGGATATTATTATAACATTGCATAGGATAGAATTATTCTAAATAAAAGGTTATCAAAAATATTCTAGTATGGTCTGATGAGATGATAAAAGTTGTTCAAAGGATAAAGCAAAATTGTCAAAATTTACCACTTCTAGTTTTATTTGGTAATAGTCTAAAGATCATTGAGACAGATGATTAAGATTTATATTGGGGTGTTATTATTAAAGAAATATTGTCAGATAGATCAGAGTAGCCCTACATATTTGCTTCAAAAAAAATTAACAAGGCTCAAAAAAATTATCACTCTACTTATAAAAAAAATTATTATTATTAAAGCTATTCAACCTTTTATGTTTTTTGTAATATCAAAAAAATTTATTGTTAGATCTAATTTAAATAATTTTATGAGTATTCTTCATTCTATTGATAATCCAAAGAAAGGATCTGTGAGCACGTTAACCAAGTAGGTAATTTTTCTATCAAATTTTAACTTCTCTATTGAGCACATTCTTAGAAAAAAGAATTATCTTACTAATTTTATATCTAGGGAATTCAAATCAGATAATTTAGAATGATCATTTATGGTAGTGACAGTTACTAAAGTGTGTGAAGAATTTCATCAACATATATGAATATCCACTCCATCTGTTGTTAATCAGTTAACTCATGAAAAGAATGCACTCACCAAAAAATCTTATGAAGCCTCTACCAATCTTAATAATATTCATTTGACATGGACATTATAGTTTTAAGAACTTGATGGTAAAATGTGGTATTCTATAATAATGCTATATCATAAAGCTAATAATTCAATGATTACTGATATAAATAATTTCTTTAAGAATTTTATTTGCAGACATGGATTTGAATTTCTAATTCAATGGTCTACCTTCTGGCCAAGTTTTAAACCTACTACATAAAATTTTGGATCATCCTTTTAAATAACAGATTATTTATTTGAATTTTTGGATTATGTTATGCCTATCAAAGCTTTTGATGATCCTAATGTTCTTATCCCTCCAATTCAATTAAATAATATATTTATTGTGGAAAAGGTTTGCAGTAAGTCAGTAGGTTGTATTTCTTTCTACACCTAGTGGTCACATGTTAAGGATTCCTTCAACGTTATGCATGGATCACATCGACTTTTATTTTTATGATGATAACCACTATTATTCCCAATGAGAATATGAATTCAATGATGATGATTGATTTAATCTAAAATACTAGTTACAAGATTTGTCTGTAGCCATGAATGCAGATATGTTAACTAATAGATAATTTGGGTATATAGTTATAAAAATCATGTCATCATGAAGACTGATTTAGATAGTATTTTGTAAACAAGCACTAAAATTGATATGTCTATTATCAAGTAAATATTCTAAAATACTGACATTCAGACCTCTTATGAATAGCAACAATCTTGTAAACCTTATAAATTAACTTTATACCTATATATATATATAAATGATTCATCTCCTAAAAGAGTTTTTCATATATGACCTTCCTCTTCTTCTTTTGTAGAAGTTCCTTTCATATTAATTCCTCTAGCTTCACACACACACACACACACACACACACACACACACACACACACACACACGTGTGTGTGTGTGTGTGATTCATCTCCTAAAAGAGTTTTTCATAAATGACCTTCCTCTTCTTATTTTTTAGAAGTTCCTTTCATATTAATTCCTCTAGCTTCAGTAAGTAACTTTTCATTTTTCTCAAGTTTTTGAAGGGTTAAATATCTTTTAACCATGTGAATACTAGATTGATTTGGATGACTTATAATTTTTTCATAGTCAACAAAGAAGTATGAATCAATTTGAGGATCATGGACTTTCTTGAGATGCAGACAATTAGGATAAGAGCTAGAGATCATATCTAATCCATGGGTTTGGAGAAAAAGCTTTAAGATTTTATTTAAATTTTATTCTTGATGGATAGCCACCAGATAATTTGGGTATACAGTTGTAAAGATCAGGCCATTATGAAGACCGGTTTGGATAGTATTATGTAAACAAGCACTAAAATTTATATGTCTGTAAACATCCTAAAATACTGACATTCAGACCTCTTCTAAATAGCAATAATCTTGTAAACCTTATAAGTTAACTTTATACCAATTTTTTTGGTCTAACTTGTTTATATATTATATATATATATATAACAAGTTAGACCAAAAAAATTGGTATAAGGTTTATATATATATATATATATATATATAAACCTTAGAATAATACCACCTTTTATAAGTGGTGAGGTCCACAAAACCAAAATAAGGTTAATGTGCCCACATTCATGGCTACGAATAGACCCCGTAACTAGTCTTTTAGATTAAATCAATCATCATCATTAAATTTATATTCTTCTTGGAGAGAATAGTGGTTGTCATCATTAGAATCAAAGTCAGTGTGATTCATGTATAATTTTTAAGGATTCCTTAACATATAACCGTCAGGTGTAGGAGGAAACACATCTTGATGACTTATTATAAACATTTTATAAAGAGCAGCAAACAGTTGAGCAGGAGCTAAGCCAACATGTAGATTAAATTGGAAATTTTGAACTAAGAATATTTTAAACTTAATCCTAAAAGGTACCCTTAGATCAATAAATATATTTCTTAATTGAATTGGAGGGATACAAACAATAGGATCATTAGAAGCTTTTATAGGCATAATATAATCAAAAAATTTAAATAATTAATTTAGTATTTCAGAAGATGATCAAAAATTTTATGTAGTGGGGTTAAAATTTGGTCAAAAGGTAGACCATTAAATGAAAAATTCAAAGCCATGCTTAGAAATAAAATTATTAAAGGAATTATTTATATCAGTAATCATTGGATTATTAGCTTCATGATATAGCATTATTTTAGAAAACCATATTTTACTATCAGGTTCTTGAAACTATGATGTCTATGCCAATTAAGTGTTATTAAGCTCGGTAGAGGCTTCATAATATTTTTTGGTGAGAGCATTCATTTCATGAGTTAACTGATTAACAACAGATAGAGTGGATCTCCATGTATGTTGATGAAACTTTTCACGCACTTTAGTAAATGTCACTGCCATAAATGATCATTCTGAATTATTTGAATTGAATTCTCTGAATATAAAATCAGTAAGACAATTTTTTTTCTAAGAATATGTTTAATAAAGAAGTCAAAATATGATAGAAAATTTGCCTACCTAATTAACCTGCTCACAGATTATTTCTTTAGATTATCAATAAAATGAAGAATACTCATAAAGTTATTTAAATCATATCTAATAATAAATTTTTTTGATCTCACAAAAAACATAAAAGATTGAATAGCTTTAATAACAGTAAGAATTTTTTTTTGAGTAAAGTGATAGTTTTTCTAAGCCTATTTAAAATTTCTTAAAGTGAATTTGTATGGCTTCTCTGATCTATCTAAAAATATTTCTTTAAAAATAGCACCCCAATATAAATCTGAAGCATATGTCTCAATCATCTTTAAACTATTACCAGGTAGAACTAAAAATGGTAAATTCTATGAATTCTACTTTATCTTTTGAACAGCTTTTGTCATTTCATCAAACCATGTTGGAGGCTTTTTTTATAACCTTTTATTTAGAAGAATTATCCTATGTAATGTTATAATAATATTCTGCTACATAATTTACATAGTCAAAAAATATTTGTAGTGATTTTTTATCTTGGAGCTCATCAAGAAAAATTTTGATATTCTTTAAAACATGTTCTTATATTGCAATTTCATCTAATTTTATAGTGACACCTAAAAATTCAATTTCATCTTTGAAAATTATCATTTTTTTCTCAGATAGAACCAAACTATTGTCATACATAATCTGATAAAATTATTTCAGATGATTGAGATGTTCTTTAAGTAATCTTGAAAAAATTAATATATCATTTATATAAACAATGATAAAATTAGAATGTGTTGAAAAAAATTATTCATCCTTTTTTTTTAAATATACTAGGAGCAGTCCTCAAACCAAAGGGTAGGACATTCCATTCATATTGACCAAATGAAGTGACAAATGCAGTTTTGTACCTATCTTGTTTTGCCACTTATATCTACCAAAATCCTAATTTTAGATCAAACTTACTATAAACTTTGCTTCTATTTATTCTTTACAAGATTTTATCTTTTAAAGAAATAGGATCTTGAATAGGTAAAATGTATTTATTAAGAGGAATATAATTTATAATTAGTCTCTTTTTACCTCTTATCTACTCTGATCTTTTATTTACATAGAATGCTTCACATGCCCAAGGGATATTGGAATCTCTTATCAAACTCTATTCTTTCAACTATTTTATTTCTTGAAAACATTATTCCCTAAGTGAAGGAGACATTCTTAAATGATGTGCCTTAAACTTAGGTTTTCTTTCTTTATTATTTTTGTCTTTTACTATCTTCAATTTAATTCTACATTCATATAGTTTTCTACTTCTAAAAGCTAAAAGATTCTTAGAATAATAATCCTTTTAAAGCTTTTTAATTATTAGATCAATGCTAGCATGATAAAGATTTACCTTTTGTTGTATCCATCTAGTGTCCATTGGTTTCTTTGGCTTTTATTTCAATAAAATTATGTATTCATATCTGGATTTCTTGTACAAAGAATATTTATATGCAAGAATTATTTCATGCAGCTGAATTGTGATAGTGTAGAAAGTTGTCAAGTTATCTAAACTAATCATCATATCATACATTAGCATTTTATGTTGTACTATCTTAAAATGATAAATAGTGTCACCAAGCACAATAGATATAACTACAAATAATTCTAAAACTATAGTTTTTGTATTAAAAATTAATCGATGAAAACTAGCTTTCCATATATCAACAGGAATAGAATGATATCTAGCAAGAAAAATATTAGCACCAGTATCAAGACACCTAAGCTATATGGTTTTAAACCATCCTATTTAATCTAAATTTCATAAACTAGATTATTAGTATTGAATAATAATATCTGATGTATATTTGAATTATTATGAGAGGTTCCCCCCTTAAAATAAGATTTGATCTCATTAGTGACTTGGAGTAGCTCTTCTTCAAAGAGTTATTCATGTTCATCAGCAAGAGCTTCTTCTTTAAGTAGATCTTATAATTCAGTCTAAACTTTGATTAGAAAGCACTGAAGCTAAAAAATACACATCTTTCACCAAGTAGCTCTATCATAAGTGTTAGGTAGATAGGCAGCTTCAACCGGAAATATTTTCTAGTGTTTGGAGTGAAATTATTTGGATAATATATCTTTTTGTCTTTTTTATTGAGCTAAATAAAGAGAGTATTTTTGTTCAATAGCTACTATTTTTTGTTGTAAAAACATTCTTTCAAAGATCATATAGGCAAGAGTTTTATCATATCTTTCTTTAAGAAAAGATGTTTATTGAGATAAACTCAAGGCGTCTAGAAAAGGAGCATAAAATATATGAATCTAAAATCTTATATCATAATCATAATCATATGATTCATCTTCTGATTTAGATATAGCTAGATGCATATTTATTTGTTTATCAATTTCATTACTATCAGATGCTTCCCACAAAATATTCGATTCATATTGAAGTTCATCTTCTTATGATACTAACACATATTAATCTTCATCAATTGTATAACTATTCAAGAAATTAATTTTTTTATATTATTTTCTCCTATTAAGATATTTATTAGCATAATGATCACCTTGACAGATGAAACACTTAATAAACTTCTTTTGATAACCATGTTTCTTTTTTCTGAATATCTTTTTTGCACTAAATTTGTTTTTTTAGACTTATATCTAAGCTTCCAAAGATTATTATAAGTAAACTTTTTTCTAGAAGAACATTTGCAAGAATACGATTTCTTCTTTATTGTGTAATATTTATATCTATGCACATCCATACAACCAAAATTATCATCTAGAGAATTACAAAATTTTGTAACTATCTATTTATAAAACTTCATAGTTTCTTTATGTTCCTTTCTTTCTGCACATAACCATTCACTAATTGTTTTAATATTCTAGTTTATCATTCTAAAAGACATGGTTGGAAGATTATCACCCATAGCAACCTTATATTTGGTATAAAAATATTCAAAAAATGATTCTATATATCTAATATTGTATGTTGGATGAAAGATTTCTCTAGAATTATAGCATAGATTATCCATTTAACACATATATTCATCTACCCTGGTCATTTCACACAATTGGGATTTAAGAAACTTTGATTAATTTGCTTCTTTATCCTTATCAAGTGTCCCAACAAATTCAAAAATTAAATCATTGTAGAGTGCAGAGATAGGTTCTGGATGAGTTTATATGCTCTCATAAAACATTGTACCACTAGCATCCCACCATTCCTTGATATTTCCTATGAACCCATTTGTAATTTATTAACTAACACTGAAAGGATATTCTTTAAGACAATAAATTTGTACACTGACCCAAGCTAGCATTACATGAATCATTTATTTCCTTTTTCGCGGTGGTTCACAATTGAATTTCCATAAGAAAAGTTGAAGATTTAAAGTCCTTATTTAAGAATTTAATGGAGGTTTAGATGTTGAATATTGTTATGTCTCAAAATAACTTTCAATTTTATCAGGCTCTATTTTAGTCATGCCTACTTAAAAAATCTTATCAAAATTTTTTCAAGATCAAATAGAGTCTTTGATTTAGACTTTGTAAATGATTCTCTTTATAATTTTAAAACATTTTACAAGAAATGGATATTCTGATTGTAATCAATGTTTTTTTAGATAACTATTTTTGGCTATGGTCAAGAAGATTGGCCTTTATCTTTTATTGAATTTAGGATCTTAGGAATAGCAGATAGGCTATAACTATGATTCACTATTTGTCTAGCTATGCTATATGAAGTTGAAGATAGTTGTCTAATTTCATGGTATGCTTCTTCCTGTTTTATCTTAGAAGTATTTATTTGGTTTTTTAAATCTATTTTAAGAGAAACTACACTAGTCTAAAATTGATCTTAGCTTTGACTAATAATTTTTTTCCTCAATGATCAAATTATCTACCTTAGCTTCAACAAATTATTATTGTAATCTTATTCTACTAGATTCATTATCTATTTTTTGAACAAACTGACTATGTTGAGTAGTAACATTATCATTCAAAACATTGATTGCTCTAGTAAGTTCTTATTTCTAATATAACTCAATACTTTTGAACATCTTAGAAACTTGGTCAAGACTTTGTTGTATTTCTAAAACTTTATTATTCAAGTATTTAGTTTCAATATTATTCCAATTCATTAACTTAATTTTGATAGACTATTCAAGACTTTTGTTAGATGTCCTGAGATAATACATTTGTGCTCTAAATTTTCTATCAGGTGAATATTGATTAAAATTAGTAGACTTTGAGAATCCTTTTTTTGTATATGATTCATCTCCTAAAGAGTTTTCCATATATGAGCTTCCTCTTCTTTTTCTATAGAAGTTCCTTCCATATTAATTCTTCTAGCTTTAGCAAGTAACTTTTTATTTTTCTCAAGCAGTTCTTGAAGGGATAAATCTCTTTTAACCATGTGAATACTAGATTGATTTGGATGACTTATAATTTATTGACAGTCATCACAGAAGTATACATCTATTTGAGGATCATGGACTTTCTTGAGATGCAGATAATGAGAATTGATTGGAGGTAAGGATTGCTACAATTGTATGCTTTGAATATGATCTGTTAAGTAATTATGAGAGTCAAATTTGATGATATATTTATTTGGTAAATCTTTTACAGATGTAGTGAGTGAAAAGGATTTCTTGAGTTTTTAGACAAAGTCTATGTCTACTATCTACTTTCTAATAAACTTAAGATCTGACTAAGAAATTGATTTAGCAAAAATTATTTGACTATTTTTAGTTTCTCTTTACACCACACTTTTGCCTTACGTAGGAGTATGCTTGATAACAGGATGAAGGGTATTGGTTAAGAAATACATGACTTGGTATTTAATAGCAAGAGGACAAGAGCCAGGGATCATATATAATCCATGGGTTAGGAGGAAAAGCTTCAAGACTTTATTTAAATTTTCTTTTTGATTGATAGCCACTGGATAATTTGGGTATACAATTGTAAAGATCAGGTCATCATGAAGATCAATTTGGACAGAATTTTATAAAAAATCACTAAAGATGATATGTCTATTATCAAGTAAACATCTTAAAATATTGACATTCAGACCTCTTTTGAATAGCAACAATTTTGTAAACCTTATAAGTTAACTTTATACCAATTTTTTGTTCTAGCTTGTTATATATATATATATATAGACAGTCAATTTATATGAATCATTGGTAATCTTATCAAAATTATATATATATATATATGTGATAACATTATGAATGATTCATATAAATTGACTGTCAAAAAATAATCCAAGTCATATATATATATATATATATATATATATATATATCGAGTTATAGCGATAACTCATTGTAAAAGTTTTTAAAAATGTTATCCAAGTTAAACAAAATGATGATTATAAATACCACTTGTAAATAGTTGATGATATTACTATCTGTCAGTTAAAATTTCAATTTAAATATAAGTTTTTGTAAATTGGTGTTGTTATCATTGGTGTCTTCCCTTTATTAAGAAGAGGTATGAATGTTAGTATTCGAGGATGTTTACTTGATAATAGACATACCAATTTTAGTATTTGTTTATAGAATGTTGTTCAAACCGGTCTTCATGATATTCTAATCTTTACATCTGTATACCCAAATTATCTAGTGATTATTCAATAAGAAGAAAATTTAAATAAAATCTTGAAGTTTTTTCTCCAAACCCATTGATTAGATATGATCTTTGACTCTTATCCTCTTGCTATTAAATACCAGGTCATGTATCGCTTAACCAATACCCTTCATCCTGCTATTAAGCATACTCCCATGCACAGCAAAATCATGGTGTGCAGAGCAATTAAAAATAGTTAAATAATTCTTACTAAATCAATTTTTTAGTCAGATCTTAAGTTTCCTAGAATGTGGATAGTAGACACAAACTTTGTCAAAAAACCTAAAAAATCTTTATCACTCGCTACATCTATAAAATATTTTCTAAACAAATCTATCATTACATTTGACTCTCATAATGACTTAAAATATCATATGCAGAGCATATAATTCTAACAACCCTTGTCTCCAATCAATCCTCATTGTCTACATCTCAAGAGAGTCTATGATCCTTAAATAGATTCATACTTATATATTGACTGTCAAAAAATTATAATTCATCCAAATCAATCCATTATTCACATGCTTAAAAGATATTTAGCCATTCAAAAATTGCTTGAGAAAAATAAAAAATTACTTGTTGAAGATAGAAGAATTAATATGGAAAGAACTTCTACAAAAGAAGAAGAGGAAGGTCATATATGGAAAACTCTTTTAGGAGATGAACCATACACAGAAAAAGAATTTTTAAAGTCTCTTGATTTCAATGAATTTTTATCAGATGAAAAATTTAGAGCAAAAATGTATTATCTTAGGACATCTGACAAAAGTCTTGATCAATCTACCAAAGTCAAATTAATGAATTAGAATAATCTTGCAACTAAATGCTTGAATAATAAAGTTTTAAAAATACAATAAAGTCTTGATGAGGTTTCTAAGATGTTAAAGAGTATTGATTTATATCAAAAAGGAGAACTTACTAAAGCAATCAATATTTTGAATGATAATGTTACTACTCAACATAGTCAGCTTGTTCAAAAAATAGATAATGAGTCTAGTAGTATTAGACTACAACTATAATCTATTGAAGCTAAGGTAGATAATTTGACCACTGAAGAAAAGGTTATTAGTCAAATTTAAGATCAGCTTCAGACTAGTGTAGTTTCTCTTGAAGCAGATTTAGAAAACCAAATGACTACTTTTGAGATAAAATAGGAAGAAGCATACTAGAAAATCAAACAACTATCTTTAGCTTTTGATAGCATAGCTAGAGAAATAGTAAATCATAGTTCTAGCCTATATGTTATTCTTGAGATCTTAAATTCAATAAATAATAAAGGCCAATCTTCTTTATCATAGTCAAAAATAGTTATTTCAAAAAATATTGATTAGAGTCAGAATATCCATTCCTAGCAAAATATTTTAAAATTACAAAAAAAATCATTTACAAAGTCTAAATCAAAGAGTATGTCTGATCCTGAAAAATATATTGATAAGATATTCTAAGTAGGTACGGCTAAAATAGAGCTTACTAAAATTTAAATTTACTTTTTGATATGAGAATCTTCAACATCTAAACCTCCATTAGACTCTCAAATAAGGACTTTAAATCTTTAACCTTTTTTTCTAAAAATTCAATTATGAACCACTAGAAAAAAAAGAAAGAAATGATTCATGCAATTCTAGTTTGGGCCAGTGTATAGTTTCATGGTCTTAAAAAACACCCTTTCAATGGTAGTCAATAAATTATAAATGGGTTCATAGGAAATATTAAGGAATGGTGAGATGCTAGTGGTACAATGTTTCATGAGAGCATATACACTCATCCAGAACCTATCTCTGCACTCTGCAACATTTTACTTTCTAAATTAGTTGGAACATTTGATAATGAAAAAAAAGCAAATAAATAAAATTTTCTTAAAGCCCAATTATGTGATATGACCAGGTTAGATAAATATATGTGTTATATGGAGAATCTATTCTATAATTCTAGAGAAATATTTAATCCAACATATAAGATTAGATATATATAATCATTTGTTGAATATTTTGCTAGCAAATATAAAGCTATTATTAGTGACAATATTCCAACCATGTCTTATGGATAAACTAGAACATTAAAGTAGTTAATGAAAGGTTATGTGTAGAAAAAAAGTCATAGAAAGAAACTATGAAGCTTCATAAACAGATAGGTGCAAAATTTTGCAATTTTCTATATGATAATTTTGGTTGTATAGATGTGCATAGATGTAAATAGTTTAAAATAAATAATAAATTGCATTCTTGTAAATATTATTCTAGAAAAGAGTTTACTTATAATAAGCCTTGGAAGCCTAGATATAAGTCTAGAAAAAAAAATTGGTCCAAAAAAGATATTTAGAAAAAAAAACATGGTTATCAAAAGAAGCTTGTTAAGTGTTTTATCTTTCAAGGTGATCACTATGATAATAAATGTCCTAATAAGAGAAAAGAATCTATAAAAAATAATTTCTTGAATAACTATGAAATTGATGAAGATGAATATGTGTTAGTATCAAAAAAGAATGAACTTCAATATGAATTAGATATTTTGTGAGAAGCATCTGATAGTGATGGAACCGATAATCAAATAAATATGTATCTAGCTAAATCTAAATTAGAAGATAAATAATTTGATTATGATTCTAACATAGGACTTCAGATTCATATGATTTTTGCTCCTTTTCTAGATGCATTGAGTTTATCTTAACAAATATCTTTCTTTAAAGAAAGATATGATAAAACTTGTACCTATATGATCTATGAAAGAATGTTTTTACAACAACAAATTGTAGCTATTGAGCAAAAATAATCTCTTCATTTAGCTCAAAAAAAAAGGTAAAAATATATTTTATCCAAAGAATTTTAGTCCAAACACCAAAAAACATCTCTAGTTGAAGCTGCCTATCAACATAACACTTATGATAGAGCTACTTAGTAAAAAAAGTGTATTTTTTAGCTTTAGCTCTTTCTATCCAAAGCTCAGACTGAATTACAAGATATCCTCAAAGAAGAATCCCTTAATGATGAACATGAACAACTCTTTAAAGAAGATCTACTCCAGGTCACTAATGAGATCAAATCTCATTTTGAGGGACCGGGGGGGCGGGGGCGGGGGCGGGGGGGGGGGGCGGGGAAACCTCTCATAATAATTCAAATATACATCAAATATCAGTATTCAATACTAATAATCTAGTTTTTGAAATTCAGATTTAATGGGATGGTTTTAAATCATATATCTTATATGTCTTTCTTGATATTGGTGTTGATTTTTTTCTTGTTAAATATCATTCTATTCCTACTAATATGTAGAAAGTTGATTTTCATCGGTTAACTTTTAATACAAAAATTGTAGTTTCAGAATTGTTTGTAATTATACTTGTGGTGCTTGGTGACTCTATTTATCATTTTAAGATAGTACAGCATGAAATTTCAATGTATGGTATGATGATTGGTTTAGATAACTTGGCAAATTTCTACCCTATTACAATTCAACAACATGAAATAATTCTTGCACAAAAATATTCTTTGTACAACAAATCTAGATATGAATGCAGAATTCTATTAAAAGAAAAGCCAAAGAAACTAGTTGACACCATATGGATACAACAGAAGGTAAATCTTTGTCATGTTAACATTGATCCAATAATTGAAAAGCTTAAAAAGAATTGTTGTTCTGAGAATCCTTTAGCATTCAAAAGTAGAAAACTACATGAATGTAAAATTGAATTGAAGATGGTAAAAGATAAAAATGGTAAAGAAATAGAACTTAATTTTAAGGTACATCATTCAAGAATGTCTCCTTCACTTAGGGAAGAATGTTTTTAGTAAATAAAATATTTGAAAGAATAAGGTTTGATAAGAGATTTCAATAGCCCTTGGGTATGTGAAGCATTATATGTAAATAAAATATCAAAGCAGATAAGGGGTAAAAAGAGACTAGTTATAAATTATGTTCCTCTTAATAAATATATTTTACCTATTCAACATCTTATTCCTTCAAAAGATAAAATCTTGAAAAAAATAAATGAAAGTAAAGTTTACAGTAAGTTTGATCTAAAATCAAGATTCTAGCAGATACAAGTGACAGAATAAGACATGTACAAAACTACATTTATCACTTCATTTGGTCAATATGAATGGAATGTTCTACCCTTTGATTTGAAGACTGCTCTTAGTATATTTCAAGAAATGATGAATAAAATTTTCTCATCATATTCTAATTTTATCATTGTTTATATAGAAGATATATTAGTTTTTTCAAGATCACCTAAAGAACATCTCAATCATCTGGAACAATTCTATCAGATTGTGTATGATAATGCTTTGGTTCTATTTGAGAAAAAAATGACAATTTTAAAAAATGAAATTGAGTTTTTAGGGGCCACTATAAAATTAGAGGAAGTTGCAGTACAAGAACATGTTTTAAAGAATATCAAAAAAAAAATGATGGGCTCAAAGATAAAAAATTGCTATAAAGATTTCTTGACTGTGTAAATTATGTAGTAGGATATTATTATAATATTATAGAGGATATAATTCTTCTAAATAAAAAGTTATCAAAAAATCATTCAACACGGTCTAATGAGATGACAAAAATTGTTCAAAGGATAAAGCAGAATTATCAAAATTTACCACCTCTAGTTCTACCTGGTAATGGTCTAAAGATCATTGAGATAGATGTTTTAGATTTATATTAGGGTGTTATTCTTAAATAAATATTGTTAGATAGATTAGAGAATCTCTACAGATTTGATTTAGAAAATTTTAAATAGGCTCAGAAAAACTATCACTCTACTCATAAAGAACATTTTGTTGTTATTAAAGCTATTTAATATTTTATGTTTTTTATGAGATTAAAAAAAATTATTGTCAGATCTGATTTAAATAACTTTATGAGTATTCTTCATTCTAATGATAATATAAAGAAAGGATCTATGAGCAGATTAACCAGGTGGGCAACTTTTTTGTCAAATTTTGACTTCTCTATTGAGCACATTCTTGGAAAAAAGAATTGTCTTGCTGATTTTATTTCTAAAGAATTTAATTTAGATCATTCAAAATGATTAGTTATGGTAGTGATAGTTAATGAAGTGCTTAAAGAGTTTTATCAACATATATGGAGATCCACTCCATCTATTGCTAATCAGTTAACTCATGAAATGAATGCTCTCACCAAAAAATCTCATGAAGCCTCTGTCGAGCTTAATAACATTCATTTGGCATGGACATCACAGTTTCAAGAATCTGAAGGTAAAAGGTGGTGTTCTAAAATAATGCTATATCATGAAGCTAATAATCCAAGGATTACTGGTATAAATAATCCCTTTAAAATTTTCATTTTTAGGCATGGCTTTGAATTCCTAATTCAATGGTCTACTTTTTTGCCAAGTTTTAACCCTACTATACAAAATTTATGGTCATCTTCTAAAATACCAGATTATTTATTTGAATTGTTGGATTATGTTATGCCTATGAAAGCTTCTAATGATCATGTTGTTCATATCCCTCTAATTGAATTAAATAATATATTTATTTCTCTAAAGATACCTTTCAGGATTAAGTTTGAAAAATTCTCAGTTCAAAATTTCTAAGCTAATCTACATGCTAACTTAGCTCCTACTCAACCGTTAGCTACTCTTTGGAAAAAAATTATAATAAGTCATCAAGCTATGTTTCCTCCTACACTTGGCAGTCACATGTTAAGGATTCCTTCAGTGTTATACATGAATCACACTAACTTTGATTCTGATGATGACAACCACTATTCTCCCCAAAGAAAATATGAATTCAATGATGATGATTGATTTAATCTAAAAGACTAGTTATGAGGTCTATCTATAGCCAAGAATATGGGCATGTTAACCCTCTTTTGGTTTTGTAGACCTCATCGCTTACAAAAGGTGGTATTCTATTAGTCATGTTGATAGATTCCTTGTTTGTCTTTTTTTGTTAGGCGATGCATAGTGGGCACATAACCCACTAACGTTTGGCATATCGATTCAACATCTTTATGTCGATCATCGATCTTCTCATTTAATCTTATAAATATGAGGAGTTCTTCATGTCATAAGGATCAAATGTCTAGAGTCTTAAACTAGGAGTTGTGTCTTAGCGAGTCAAGAATAAGCGTATGTTCTTCACTTGCCCTTTTGTGGGAACTTACGAATCAAAAAGAAATTTTAAGTTTGTTATTTCCTAAGTTTATTCTGAAAGCATTGTAAACTCTTTGTGTCTTGAGAAATACAACCCTACATTAAATGGTATCAGAGCCATGAGCCATGTTTCATGTGCCATATCTAGGTCTTGTAAAAACCTATTAATTTCATAATATCTCTTTGATATATCAATAAAGTTACAGTTTCATCTATTGCTATCTATATCTATCTTGTTGTTATTATGGGCTTCTATCTCCATATTACCTTCAGACAATAGGGAAAGGAATGATCTTGTAAAGCCATAAGGAAGGCATGATAGTGGATCTATATAGTACCAATGATATGAAGACTATAAATGCATCAAACCAGATATCTCTAGATACTATAGGTACATCATATGTCTATACTCTTTCTAATATATCTACTAGTTCATTCTTTTCTACAAACGAAGCAACTGTAGAATTTGATGAAGAAAATCTTAACCCTGAATGGAAACTTCCAACTCTTAAGGCCATAGATGTTTATGATAAGCTTTCTCCTTTTCATCTTATTTCTAAGACCTCCATAAAAGTTTCTAAAAATGTTATCCAAGTTAAACAAAATGATGACTATAAATACCACTTGTAAATAGTTGATGATAAAACTATCCATCAGTTAAAATCTCAGTTTAAATATAAGTTTTTGTATATTGGTGTCATTTCCATTGGTGTCTTCTCTTTATTCAGAAGAGGTATGAATGTCAGTATTCTAGGATGTTTACTTGATAATAGATATACCACCTTTAGTGCTTGTTTACAGAATGTTGTCCAAATTGGTCATCATGATGGCTCAATCTTTACAATTGTATACCCAAATTATCCAGTGGCTATTTATCCTCCTTATAAAAGTTTCTAAAGTAATAATAGACATAATATTATATGCATATAACTATGTCAAATCATCATATATTATTTTTCCAGATTATATGATCACAATTTTATCTTGGTATACATGAAAGTATAACTTTATTGATTGCTCTAGTAAGTATTGAGTTATATCATATATTCAAGAAATGATTGTTGAGCTAAATTAATGAATATACACACACACACACACACACACACACACACACACCATGATTTGATCATATATTTTGTATTTAAATTATAAAGTGAATATGTGTGTGTGTGTGTGTGTGTGTGTGTGTGTGTGTGTGTGTGTGTGTGTGAATTAAAAATATGAGTTTATTCTAGATATCATTATTTTATTTATACTCTATATATATGTATGTATGTATATATATATAATATTATATACAACAATATATATGGGGTATATATATATATATATATATATATATATATATATGGGGTATGTGTGTGTGTGTGTAGTATAAATAAAATGTGTGTGTGTGTGTGTGTGTGTGTGTGTGTGTGTGTGTGTGTGTGTGTGTGTGTGTGTGTGTGTGTATAATATATATGTATATTATATACGTTATTGTATATAATATTGTGTGTGTGGGAAATAAAGAATCCAATGGGGAGGAATCAAAAAGTGATATAGGAGGTCATTACCCCAAGCTCCCTT
This sequence comes from Torreya grandis, assembly GCA_037957365.1. Lineage (NCBI taxonomy): Eukaryota > Viridiplantae > Streptophyta > Pinopsida > Cupressales > Taxaceae > Torreya > Torreya grandis. Next base: position 2,803,148 of record JARHVA010000880.1, read on the forward strand.
TCCAAAGCTACATGTTTACCCTCTAAATATTATTTGAAAAGTAGCTACAAGGAGGCTAGTCAATTCAAGATTGTCATTCTTTTCTCATTGGATGCTAAATTGGATGACAAGAAGGGTTGGGCCATAGTGCATGGGAAGAAGAATGGAAGAATCAACATAACCCATAAAGAGTTAGATATTTTTTGGACATCAATAGGTTACATTAGAATTTTAGAAGAATTATTGGTTGGGTTTTTTTGTCTTGTTATTTTTTGGATAGTTTCTTTTTTATTGAATTCTAATATTTTACTATGTTTTCACTATTTTCTAACTTTATATCAACTATTGTATTGATGTGTGGGCTTCCATGCCCTATTTTTTGTGTTTCTATTTGGTTAATCCATGTATGTATCACTTATAATTATTTTAGTTAGTTGTATTATCTTGTTTTTTTGTTCCATGTTGGCCATTGGGAGAGGTGTTCTTGTTGGTGTAAAATACTTCTTTTCCTACCATTTAGCTTGCTTAATTGATTTTTTTACATCAAAGAAGTTTATCCTACATGTATTTGAATGTTTGTTCCTTGCTTTTATTTCACTTATTTTGGGGAAGTTAGTCCCACATGCATGGTATAGTTGGAATTCACCTAACTTCCACCTATATAAACATTCCTTTGTAAGGTTTATTGATATGAAATATTTAAAGTCTTGTGGATTGTCGTGAGATACATATCTATGAGTTGTGATAGTTTTTATAGATATGATATTTGTGAGCTTCAATCCTTTGTTATGCCATCCATCTCTATTTTTGAATACAATAATTACTATTTCTACTCATTTCATGATTTCTAGCTCCAACAAATTTGTGTGTTAGATCTTCTTATCATCAGTTTTGGACGTCCATTCTTAGGTGAATCTTACATGGTATCATATCTTTGGGTGCCAGTAATGATCATCGTTATTTCTATTGTTTATTCTGAAATCTTGATTTATCATTTACAAAAAAAAGGTTTTTTTATATATCTCAAATTTCTTCTTACTGGATGTGGAAATAATATTTTTTATTTTCTTCTCTTATGGTGCCATTATTATAGATAAGATGTCATTATTATAATATCAACATAGTTGAGATGCCACATTTATTTACCTTTGAGGGATTTATAACAATAAAATCATATTTTCTCATCTATTTGTAAGTGTAAATTTACATTTTTCATCAAAAAACACACATTTTATTCTAAAAACTACTCTTTAACTATATAAAATTATGTTAAATTGTTTTTGAGTTTTGAGTGCTTTATTTTTAGCTTGTCAAATTATTTTAAATTTTTTAATTTCATTAATAAATACAAAATTTATTGTAATTTTACTAACTACTACTGAAAAGATAAAAATAATATAGTATGGAGATTGTTGCTAAAGATTTTATTATTGTTTATATATATATATATATATATATATATATATATATATATATATATATATATATATATATATATATAATGGATAAATTCATTGAGACTTTGTAATGCTCCACAGTTCCATTCTAATTCTATTGACTGGATGGAAGGCTATGTTCACTCCCTTTCCACTTGTGCATTTAAACTTTTAGTGTAAATTCATTCAATAGACCATTAATGATGGGAAATGTAATTTGTCATAAGTTTTGATCAATAACTTAGAATTGAGTGTTATTTTTACAAAAATGCCTTATTTTTCATTTTTGATCCATTGGTTTTATTTTCATTATAAACTTATTAAAATTATAAAGTGTCATATTTTAGGGGTTCTTGTGCTATGATCCCTATTGATTTTTGCATTATGTCTCATGCACTAATTTTTCACATGTATATGTATTTTTGGCTGTTCTCAACGTCCCTATTATAAACATGCACTATTTATATGGATTCCTACACTTGTTTCTCATTTAGATGCATTCATGATTGTGTCCAAAGTCCCATTCATGAGCGTGTAGTATTCTATCATTATTATAGAGTTTCTTGTACAATATTACACTTATTTGGTGTCTTCTTTGAGTCATGTTGACTCCAATTAAGAGATACTAGTAAATGAGAAGAGTTGATTCTACACTAATGGTTATTTTTGGAAAGACAAACTATGCTTCTTGGTGTGCTTACATAGAACACTTGTTCACAAAAAAAACCATACTACATTTTTATATGGATAGATTTGTTCCCCTATTGACTCAGGTCAGTATATTAAGTGGGATAACACTTGTGATAAGATTCTTGACTCCTTAGTGTTACACATTTTCATGGATCTTTTTTTCCATGTGGAATATACAGTGTAAGCCTACATTGTTTGGAGCATCATTTAGTCTATTTTTAAAGACCCTACTGAGATTTATATCACTCCTCCTCCTCCACTTCCTATCATCTCTTCAAATATTTTTGTACTCACTCTTGCTACATTTATTTCTTGTGATTATACCTTAGTAATGGATAGTGTTCTTCCTTCTATCAAGCCACCACTAAGGATGAGATTCTACCAAACCTTAGCTATATTTTTATAGATTCTACATTCCTTTCTATTTAGGATATTGCTCTTATAAATCCATCATATATTTTCACTTCGAATGACTCTATTATTTCTATGGAGAATACACTCATTGAGAGCATTAATGACTCATCTCTTTCTATGGATATTCATTGTATGGATATATGTGCTTCATTTGCAATATCTTGTTCAGTTTTGAGAGTTATTAAGCTAGTTTCCACATGTCACATGGAAATTCCTTCACCGAATGTTTTATATCCTTATTTGACATGTCTACTTTAGTGGAATTACATATATTCCTTGTGCACAATCTTACCAAACTTATGCTACACACCAAATTTGGATCATATTAAAAGTTATTTATACTATTGCCTTCATCTTCTATTATAGAATGGGTAGACTTTCAATACACACATCATGTTCTTCCTTTGGCAAAGAGAAGGAACATTATTTTATGTGGATGGAGATTCTACAATCTTTAGGTAGAGGATCTCATTATCGACATTGGTCATCTTGTGATTTATACTTGGAGTATGGATTGTTTAGCATCATCTTTGGGGGAGATTTATATCCTTCTCTTCTTTTATCTATTTTTGCAGGAAGTTTTTCTATGGGTTTTCTACTTTTCTCCACTTTATTATAGTTTATATGTACTTAGGTACCTCATCCAATGTCATTGTTGGGACCTAATTCTTATATCTACCTAAGCTACATTTAAGTGGGGGTGTTGGTGTAGGATATTTCTTTTCTTATCATTTAGCTTGCTTAGTTATTTGTTTTATATTAGGAAAGCTTATCCCACATGTATTGAGATTTTAGGTCCTTGCCTTTTTTCCACCTATTTTGAGTAAATTAGTCCCACGTGCATGGTATGGTTTGGATTTACCTAACTTCTACATATATGTACATCCCTTTGTAGGCTGTATTGATATAGAATATTTGGACTCCTGTGGATTATGGTGAGTTACTCAGTTGTGAGTTGTGACAGCTTTAAGAGCTATGAGAGTTGTGAGCTTTGAGTATTTGTTATGTAATTCATCTCCATTTATAAATATATTAATTATAGTTTCTACTCATTTATTGATTTCTAATTTTAATATATTTGTGTGTTCAATCTTTTTGTCATCGGTCTTGGATGCCCATTCTTAGACAAATCTTACAATTATTCATATGGATTCATTTTAATATATCTTCTCTCCATTGTATCACATTGTGGACCCTGTCAAAACCCTCACTACTAGTTCATAACTTTGGCTCAAAATGTTTTCCCATAATAAAAAACAAGAAGGATGAAGTTTTGAATACATCAACTATATATATAATACTTTGTATATATATATGTATATATATATATATATATATATATAACATTGTATATATAAATAAATAAAATACTATATATAAGGTGCATTATGTGTGTGTGTGTGTGTGTGTGTGTGTGTGTGTGTGTGTGTGTGTGTGTGTGTGTGTGTGTGTGTGTGTGTGTGTGTGTGTGTGTGTGTGTATGTTTCAAAAAGAAAAGTGTCAGCATCTTTATTCATGTATTAAAAGATACATCCAATAAACTAATCCCCATAGGGAAAGCTGACAATAAGTTGAGCATGAGAGGTTCAAGGTATATAATGTACCATATGAGGTGGTACATACCAGTCACAAGTAGAATACCTAAAAGGGGAACAATAACCTTAACCTAATTAAGGTTAATGATTATTAAATGAAAGGGTGAAGGTTAAGACATATCATCTTTTTTTAGGGATATTTCCCTATTGATCTGATTCCCATCACCATAAGTAAATAATGTATAAATATTACCTTCTTCCATGTTGTAGGCATCCTTTGCCAACTTGTCCACTTATATGTTGTACTCCCTATATATGTGGGTGAAGGTGATGTGTTGAAATTCAGTATCAATGGTTGATATGTGATTCAAAAGGTGTCAAAGAGTGATTTTATTGCATCTTGCCTTCCTATTAATCTAATGTCATACCACCAAAGATTACTAGAGGACATCTAGCTCCACATTGTCATGCTTCAATTCTAAAATGAGTGATGTGAGAATAACTTGTAGCTCAGCCCTATTGTTAGTACCCTAGCCTATTCCTTGTCTGAAAGTAACCTGATTCCCATTGTAGCAAATAACTCCCCTAACTCCACTATAGCCTAGATTTACCCTTGATGTTCCATCACAGTGCACATGAGGTTTTAATATGTTGAGATATGAAGAAGTAATGATACATTACATCATATTTATGATTTATAGTGGCGACAAACTAGAATTTTTAAATTTTTAATAAGTAAATGTGACTGATGGAGGTTTACCCTAGAAGATGGATTCATTTCTTGTTATCCATATAGCCCATGTAATTTGTAGAGGTAAATGGATATGAGCATCTATTAAACCCCTATTCTTTATCCACTTATTCCAAGTGGTTATAAATGATTCACCATCTCATGAATTTCTTGTGCATTGTAAATTTGTTGCATCCCAAATTGCCCATGTGTAGGGGTAATACAAAAAGAGATGGTTAATTGTTTCTTCACTACCCCTACATAAAAAACACATATCTAGTCCACAACATTCCCTACACTGAAGGTTGTCCCAGGTCAATAATTTGTTATGGAGAGATATCCAAAAGTTTAGGATGTATTTTGAGGGCACTTTGATCTTCCATAGTCCTTTCCACCACCATGGAACATTCATATCTTCATCCTAAGGGCACAATGCTAAATAGCATAGCTTAACTTTGTAATCACATCCTTCACTATTAAGATCCCAGTATAATTCATATTTTCTTTGAATGATATGAAAGTAATCATAAATAAGATTGTTTATTTATGATTCATAGTGTATGGCATGTTGTCCCATAATACCAATTTATTCCACATTGATTTATCTAGGGGTCCATCTATTATTTATATTGTGGTCATAAACATTTACTAGTGTGTGGATTTTTTGCTATTGAAAATATCCTTTCATTTCCTCTAAAAAATGTATCTCTTTTTGGATACCATAGATGGCATCATCCCAATCTTTATCAAAGTGTCATCCCCAAGGTTTCAAGCCAAGAAGTTTCCAATAGTGTCAAATGTTTGTATAGTATCTTTCTAAAAGATAGATCCACCTATGTGGATTTTATAATGCTTTTTGACCCAATCCATAATAGATAGTGGTTGAATGTATTTTTGGTGTAAGATATTTTTCCATAGTCCTTTGTTGTTTATCAAGTTCCAAACACATTTGGAAGCAAGTGCCTTTGAGAAGAGATTGAGATCTTTTATTCCCCATCCACCAGCTGATTTAGGTTGTGAGATATTGCTCCATTTTATTTGTGTGATTTTATTATGATATTTATTTATGGTCTATAAGAATTGTGTGCACAGCTTCATAATGTTATTCAAGACCTTTTTTGGGAAATAGGCAAGTGATAGCTAGAAAACTAAAATTACCTCTAAAACATGCTTGATTAGGACCAATCTACTTGCCATGAAGATCCATCTATTGCACCATGAAGTGGTACGTAGTTTGAGTTTTTCCACAAGCCAGTTCTAATCTTCAATTTTATAAATGTTTTCTTTCAAAAAGTAGCCTAAATAGTTTATGCCAACCTCAAGGGGAGGAGTAGTAAAGGGTATCAATAATAGAATAAGATTTTTTAGCATTGAGGAGATGGAAAAAGTAGATATATTATTTTTTGGAGGTTGATGGACATACCAATAGCGGAAGAGAATGGTTTTAAGATCTAGTCATAGGATTTGGCTTCATAGATAGATCCATTTTTGAATATGAGGATATTATATATGAAAATAATATGTGTAATATAATTATCTTTAGCCATTTTAATTCCCAAAATATTATTAGCATTACATTTAATGATGATATGGAAGATAAGAGTTTCAGCAATAAGCAAAAATAGTAGGGGGAGAGTGGGAAACCCTATCTTAATCCCCGAGTGGAAGAGAATAAATCAGAGGTTGAGCCATTGACAAGAACAACATATATGATAGATTTATAATAGTCCTCTATGTAGTTAATTTAGGAATGAGAAAATATAACTTGAGTAATAATGAGACTGAAATATACCAAGTTGACCCTATCAAAATCCTTGGAGAGATTTATTTTGAGTAGGAAAGCCAATTGTGCTTTTGTCTTAATGGTATGAATAGTTTCCTCGGCTATGTTTATAGAATCATAAATGTTTCATTCATCTAAGAAATTGAAGTGTTCAATGGATATATATTTTAAAAAGATAGGCTTAAGGCAGGCCACAATAATCTTGGATATAATCTTGTACATGCAATTGTAAAGAGATATGGGGCAGTAATGATCTAAACTAATGAGGTTATCATCCATGGGAATGTTTGCAATGAAATTAGAGGAGAAAGGATTATATATTATACCTAAAGTACAAGATTCTTCCACTTTGAATAAAAGGTCATCTGCAAGAAGATCCATGAATCCAATGAAGAATTCTACCATCCATCTGTCTAGTCCAAATGTTTTCCCCATCTAAAAAGTGTGCAATATATCTTGAAATTCCTTCATAGAGATTAGCCACAGAAGAAGTTGATTTTATTGTTCTCTGACCCATCCATCAAAGAAAGTAGTTGTCACCATGATATCCCTTATATTCTCCCTTGGGTCTCAGTGTATGTCTATTGGCAATGTGTGATAGCAGCCTTGGAGATAGTGGATAAATCATTGCATTCCCATCTAAGATTATCTTTGATGTTCCATATTGTATTTTTCACCCTCTATGCCACCACACATTGATGGAAGAATTTTGTGTTATTATCCCCCTCTGATAGCCATGTAATTCTGCTTTGCATTTTCCATTTTAGCTCCTACCATGCAATAAGCCTAGATTTTTCCCTTCCCAAACTATCCATCTCTATGAGTGTTTCATCTCGGTGGTTATTCTATTGGTATGTATCAACACATGCATGTATCTTATCTTCTAAATGTTGGAGATTTGTTCATTTCCTGGGATCTCCTTGCCCATATTTTTGTTGCTACCTTAGTTCTCAAGATATTTTTTTGTAGACTCACCATTGCATGCTCATGGCAAATGCTTGGGCACTTTATCCATGTGTTTTTTATCAAGTCTCTAAAGTCCTCATATTCAAGCCAGTGAGGATTAAATTTGAATGGTGTAAGAGGTTTTTTTAAACCATTGATCATCTCCAGTTGTATGGGATAGTGATCTAAAGTATGTTGCTTTAGAGTCATTATTTTGTATGAAATGAACTAAACAATAAGGGCTTATTTTATCAAAAGATGATCAAGCCTCTTAGATATTCATTGATTAACCGAGTGTCGATTGGACCATGTGGGGCTCATAGTTGAGGGATCTACATCCATCAAGTTATAGCTGAGATATATATATATATATAGCAATATATATATACAATGTTTTATTTATTTGTATATATTTATAATATAATAAATAAAACACCTTATATAGAGTGTTTTATTTATTTACATATATACAATGTTTAATTTATTCATATATATTATAATATAATAAATAAAGCACCGTATATATATATATATATATATATTATATATACACACATGGTGTTTTATTTATTATATTACAAATATTATATATTATTATATACTATGATTTATTTATAAATATATTATAATAATATATTTATAAATAAAGCACCATATATAATAATATATATAATATCTATATATAATAAATAAAAGATTGTATGTGTGTGTAATATATATATATATATATAAAAGGTGCATATATATATATATAAATATATATATATATATATATCACCATATAGATAAAACATATATATATAAAGCACCATACATAAAATATATAATATTATATTATATTATATATATATATATATATATATATATATATATATATATATATAAAATATGGTGTTATGTATATGTGTGTGTATGTATATGGTTATAATATTTTATATATATATATATATATAGACACACACACAATACTTTATATATAATATTTATAATATAATAAATAAATCAACGTGTGTGTATACACACAATACTTTATATATAATATTTATAATATAATAAATAAAGCAATGTGTGTGTGAGAGAGAGAAAATATAAAGATAAAGATAAAGTTATATATATATATATATATATATATATATATATATATATATATTAATATTATCATGTCCCATTTTTCAAATAAAGAAAAAATAATTCAATAGTAATTTTTTAAGTTATTCCTCAATGACACTTTATTATAATAACTAAAAAATGACACTTAATCATTATTATTAAAGTGGGCCATAAAATGATGATTATTAATTGGGCCAAAAGCAATGTTAAAGATGACTTTATTAAAATAAAAGCATGTCAACTTCAAAATAGAATTTAAAGCATTATTTTTTAGGGTGAAAAGGGTAATTATTAAAAGGACATGGACAATGATTTTCTTTCATTATTGATTATTCACTTATCATATTAACGAATGAATCCTAGATTCTTTCTACTTCTGCATAAGGACAAAAAACCTTCTTTGTAGTAAAATCAAAAGATGATGGGGACGAAAAACACCAAATCCATAGAAGTAATTTTGCATAGGGATTAAAATTGAACAATCAACAAATTATTTATAGGAAGTTAAAAAATTAGGGTTTGTTGGTAATCAACCATTATTTTCATAATTTGGGAGGCAATTGGGTTTTTTAAAAATATATTTATTCCATAGGGTCTATCCTAGTTGGGTGCCACCCATTTTGGCCTCATTTCTATTGTTCAAGCCTACAAAAATTAGAGCATAGTACTTTGGGGGTCTACTAACACTTCTTCCACTTAGTACCACTTTCTAGCCTATTTTTGGATATTATCTTAAGTGTCATACAGTTGTAGAACCATTCAATAAACTATTGTTCAATTCAGATATACTACCATGGTAATTAGAGCAAATTATGAGTAATTCTGGATGAAGATTTCTAGGCATGCAAGGAAAAATTCATAATTTTACTTATTTTGATATTTTTACTTTTGATCACTACTTATGTGATTTGTTTGGACAACATATATCCAAATATTTTATTTTATCAATTATTGTGTGAAACTTCAAACTTGAATAAATTAGCAATCTATAAAAGAAATTTATAGAATTTAGTTCTTTTATGTTATGGATATTACAGTGATATTAGAGAACTAATTCTACTAGCCTAGGTAGGAAAATTTGAATCTTGATCACACATGCAAGAGGAACATAAAGCATTGAAGTACTATCAAAGAGAAAGAAGAAAAGTTTAGCCACTTGAGATAGAAGAAGACATGGGTGACAGAGAAAAGAGTATTTCTTCAGATGAAATTAGCTATTTACATGAAACAATCCACTGAGGTCAAAAGGATTTGAAAAATACAATCCAAATGACCCTCAAATATTCCATGGTGGGTATAGCCCAAGCCCAACAATAAATTAGTGTCGTAAAGGAAAGGAAAACCATAGAACAAATCATGGTCGGTAAAGGAAAGGAAAAATTAGAAGAATCAACTACTTCAAATGATGATAGGGTTTTGATAACCACACCTCCAAAAACATTCCATGTCAAATTATATAGAATAATGAATAACCACCTAAATAAATTGATCCTTTACAATAGCATGCAAGTAATGAATATTCAATATATCTTGTAGAATATAAAGGGCTCAGCGATGAAGTGCAGAAAACTCTCTCTTTCAAGGAATTTTTTGAAATAGAAAATAAAAACAATAATAAGAGAGGTAGAATAAATCAATTGGTTCAATTATGAAAAGAAGTTTCATTAATTGCACATACACTAACTAAAAATGTTGTTGATCTATGTGTATAGAAATCAAATCCATATGTTATAATTGAGGGACTTACCTCTAGCAACTAGAAGAAAAAGAGTTCTCCTATTATGGTGATGGAAGAGGAAAAATTAGAATCTAAAAGGGTTGAGGAAGTAAAAATTGATGATAATTCAACAACATCAAAGTTAGTTGAATCATAATAGTTTAGCCAAAAGCAAACATAGATTGAAGAGATACAACTATTGGTAATAGAAGAGAAAGATGTGGAAGTATTAACAGAGTTAGATCGTACAAAAAGGTTCATTGAAGTTCTAAATCTAAGTTTGAAGATTACTCAAACTACAATAAATATCAACACTATGGGTGAGGTAAATGTTGTTAGCACTAAACATATTGTCACTATTGCAGATTTTCAAAGAGTAATGAGTACATTGGAAATGATGATATGAAAATACTTGTGTGTGATTAAAGATAGGGATATGGTCATCAAAATTATAGAATATACCTTAACTATATCTAAGGAAATGAAGGAAAGGGTTTATACCCTCACTATAAAGTTTAGCTCAGTCTCTTCTTCGATTCATAAGATAGAAGAACCACAAATTGTTGCAATAGTTTTTAGTGATGAGTCATTTCCCTATATGATTGAATTTCAGGATATTCATGTTGATAAGCATGTGATGGAGAGTGTCACATTTGGTATTACTCTCTGTAGATCACAGTTGATTTATAATTTAACTATCATGGGTTCACTCATGGGGTTTGTTGGAGAAGTGTTATGGCGTATAGAATTTCTAATTCTTGATTATATCATAGAAGCACAACAAAAGTTAACTATCTCTCAAGGAGGAATAGAAGCAATAGAGATATTGGTTTGGGTTCCTGGGATTTACTAGGATAGTTCAAGCATTGCTTGAGGGTAAGTAATCTTTGGGAAGGGTGGACTGTCATGTCCCCTTTTTCAAATAAATAAAAATAATTCAATAATAATATTTTATGTTGTTCCCTAAAAACACTTTATGGTAATAACTAAAAAAGGGAATTTAATCATTATTATTAAAGTGGGCTATAAATTAATGATTATTAATTGGGTCAAAAGTAATATTAAAGATGACTTTATTAAAATAAAATCATTTCAACTTCAAAATAAAAGTTAAATCATTAATTTTTAGGGTGGAAAAGGTAATTATTAAAAGGATAAGAGGGGAAGTGATTTTCATTCATTATTGATTATTCACTTATCAAATTAACGAATGAATCTTGGATTCCTTCTACTTCTATATAACGATAAAAACCCTCTTTACAACTAAATAAGAGGATGAAATCCTTCCTGGCGAATGGACTTGGGGATGAAAACCATCAAATTTATAGAGATAATTTTGCATAAAGATTACAATTAAGCAATCAATAGGTTATTTTCAAGGAGTTATAAAATCAAGATTTACTTGTAATCTATCATTATATTCATAATTTAGAAGGCGGTCGGGTTAAATAAAAAATCCTAGAATTATTTGAGGGTCTGCCCTAGTTGGCCACCACCCATTTTATTCTTGTCTCTATTGTTTAAGCCTATAAAAATTAGATCACATTACTTTGGGGGTCTGCTAACACTTTTGCCACCTAGCACCAATTTTCAATCAGTTATTGGTTATTATCTTGAGTTTCGTATAGCTACAAAAACATTTAATATATCATTGTTTAATTCATATCTGCTACCACAACAACTAGAGCAAATTATGAGCAATTTTGGGTAAGGATTTCTATACATGCAAAGAAAAATTTAGACATTTACTAGTCTTGTTATTTATACTTTCGAACACTATTTATTTGATTTGTTTGGATAGTATATATCCCTCTATATTGTTTTATCAATTGTTGTGTGAAACTTTAAACTTGAAGAAATTAGCAATCTATAAAAGAAATTTGTAGAATTCAATTTTTTTCTAAGAGGGATATTACGTAAATAAATAGAACAATATATATACTTTATTTATATAATGCTTTCATATATGTGTGTGTGTTTTTTACTTATTTTATATATAATATTATATATGGTATCGTATATAATATTTATAATATATTAAATAAAGCAACATATATATTATATATGGTTATATATGTGTATATGTTTTATTTATTTTATATATATAAAATATCATATACGGTAATAGATATATAACCCCATATAATATTTATATATATATATATATATATAATAAATAAAACATATACATATATATCGTATATAATATATTAAATAAAATAATATTTATTATATACGATATATATGTGTATATGTTTTATTTATTTTATATATATATATATATATATATATATATATATATATATATATATATCGCACCATATATATTATATATATGATACCATATATAACATATAAAATAAATAAAATATATACATACCATATATATATTATATTATATAGATATATATGTGTATATTTTATTTATTTTATATATATAATATTTTATACGGTATCATATATATTTATATATAATATTATATATATAGTAAATAAAATATATATAGAGATATATATACCATTTAATATATATATATATATGTATGTACATATTTTATGTATTTTATAAATATGTTATTATATATGGTATTATATAATGTATGGTTATATATATATATGACAACATATGTATACATATATTATATATGGCATCATATATAATATATGTATACAAAATATGTATATATAATATTATATATGTATATGTATATATAATATTATATACGATGTTGTATATAATATTACATATTATATATGGTGTCATATAATATTTATAATATATTAAATAAAGCAACTTATATATTATACACGATACCGTATATAATATAATATTATATATACAACACTGTAATAATATTATATTATTTATTATTATATTTGGAACCATATATAATATTATATATACATATATAATATTATATATGATATAGTATATAATATTATATATGGCATCGTATATAATATAATATAATATAATATATATGTATATATAATATTATATAAGGTATCATATATAATATACAGTACCGTATATAATATTATATATACAATACTTTATATAGAACATTGTTTATTATATAGTAAATATTATATTAGATATATATAACACCATATAGTATGTATGTATGTATAAGGTTATATTGTATATTATATAATAAATATTATATATATTATATTATAACTATATTCATACATACATATAACATTGTGTGTGTGTGTGTAATAAATAAAGCACTATGTGCGTGTGTGTGTATTATTTTATTTATATATATATGATGATTTATTTATTTATATTTAATACATATATATTATCTGTATTAAATATAAATAAATAAAACATTATATATATTGGGTTTATTTATTATATTATAAATATATATAAATAAATAATATACACTAAAGTACTTTGATATTGGCAACAAAAAAATTGTGAAATGAAGTCTTTGCACACATTTTAGGGCATGACTCTTTGTCACCCTTGCGCTCTGTCATTCTACCTCTATGGGTCTCTACGGTTGTAGATGTCAATGGCATCACCTAGGAAAGGACCTTTTCCCCTTAAGGCTATGTCTCTCAGTGCCAAGTGTTTTCTTGAGTTGGTTCTTATCTTTGGCATGATTTTTGCCCCATGTTTTCTACTCTTTTTTAGGGTTTATTCAAGGTTTCAATGGGAACAAATTTTTTATATGTTGCACTAAGGGACCTAATGGTTGTTCTTGGTTCAAATGTTCCCTCCTCTCTATCGAGGGTTTTTCCAATGGTTTATAATTTGGCTCCTCCTATTAAACTATGCAATCTAGGGATGATCAGGCAAGATTTTCCTTTTGTTGAGTTGGGAAGTGTGGTTCTAAAAGAGGAAGCTTGGATATCTTATATCATAGTGATTTATCAATTTCAAAAATTCTGGTTGAGTGTAGTCAATTTTCATACTGGATTACCAAGCATTGGAAAGCCCTTTTGATTAGCACTTTCATTATTCATCCTTATGCCAAAGGCTTCTTCATCATTATTTGATCTTCCTCCACTAAAAGAGACTGGTTATTACATTCGATCTCTTATATTTGGGATAGAGCCTTTCTTTGTATGAAATTGTGGTTTCCTACTTTTAACCATATTACACAATCCTTTGTTGCAGCATTTATTTGGGTCAGGTTGCCTCATTTGCCTTTGTAATTTTGGCAAGATTCTTCTCTTCAAGCCATTGGTAGCTCTCTTGAGGAATTTATTTCTCTCACTTTTAAAATTGAATCTCACATGCATACTACCTTTTCTTAGATGTGCATTTTCCTAGATCTCTCTAAAAAATTACTAGAATTTATTAAGATCAAATTTGGTAATAGAATCTGGAATCAACCTATGGATTATGAAAGATTAAATTTTAGATGCAAGAATTGCTTTGCTTTCATTCATATGGCTATTGATTACCTCAATAATTCTAGTGGGCAATCTATTATCAAGATTAAAATTAGAAAAACTAAAACTTGGTGGAAAGATGTTGATGTGGAGCATTTGATTGTCTTTGGTAAGGACAGGGAAATGAATTATGTAGGTAGGGGTAAGGATTTTAGTTTTGTTAAGGATATTGGTTCTCCCATAGAGTTTATTAAATCTTATCCTTCTCCTATGGTGTCCTCATCTAAATCAATCTCTTCATCTTGTATCAATAAGGATGTCCCTTCTGATAAAAAGGTCTCTAGATTGGAATTTTCTGTCTCAAGGTCTCCCCAGAGTTCGGTAGATCACTCTTTGCAAGAAGGGAATCCATCCCCTTTAAGTGTTTCTTATATGGAGGCCTTGTACTTAAAAATGGCATTTCTTGAATGAGATAGTCTATTTTATGATGTTAAAGGATGAACAAAGGTCTCTCACAGGAAAAAAATTGCTTCTAAAATGAACATGTGTCATATGGAACTCCACTCTCACAAGAAACAAACAATACATTAAGTGGGGTATGTGGTGCTATATTTTAGTTTTTTTAGTCATTGGGTGTATGAATTTGTATTCCTATATTATTTATGATGTTTTTTTTCTTTTCAACTAGTTGATTCGGCTCACTTGTTTATGGCTAATCTTTTTCTTAGTGGCTTTGGTAATGTCAATTGCATTGATACACTAGGTCACATTGGTAATCTTTTTTGAGTTTTATAGTGTGTTAGGGACCTGTTAAACCCTAGTATCTATCTAATATATATATATATATGAAACAACCCCCAAAAAAATCTTGGGATTTCTATATAGATTACATAACAGAACTGCATGTAGAGCCCGCTACACAACCTTGCAATGCATGATGCATCATCTTGAGTCTACACAAAGATGAGTAGAAAACCCATAAATGGATTAGGTCACATAGATTATTATGTAAGTATTAACATCTCTATAGGATTCCATAGAGAATAATGTTTCCGAAAGGATGGTATATTGTTCAATGGGGTATTATTGTGTGGGTCCACACTGATAACTTTTGAACCTTATAGAAGGCACTCATCTTCTCTATCATGCCACCCAGGGATCCTCAGCCCTATCTAAGTATCTTATTACCCTATGTAGTAATTTATTATGGATTCAATAGTATATAATGATTCATTTATGCCTTGGGTATCCTTAATGTCATAGTCAGTGTCTAGTTTAGTACAATAGACAAGGTTAAAGACTAATAGGATAAGATTTAGCATTATAGATAATTATCTTACTAGCCATTTTTTTAACATAAAAATATAATAATAAGGGAGTACCATAATAATCATTATAGGTCATAAAATCAGAATAGAAGAATCATCATATAAAACTCTTGCTTAGGCAAGCTTTGCAATGATTTCAAATCAGCTAGAAGATGCTACTGGACCACCGTCAACACAATGTGACATAATTCTTTAAAACATATAACCTTTATGATTACATAAGTAAAGACCAATTTTGGTTCTCCCCCTATTATATCATTGTACCATGATCCATAGTCTTAAGGGTCATCACACCCATATTTCTTTACTTGGTGAATGCCACCATATCACATATAGATCCATCATATGGGAAGTGATTATCTTTGAGAATTAGATAGCCACATTCCTATTTACCAACATGAATTATCAAATGTTTACCATGCAATAATGAACACATTGAAATGAACATAACATCATTAACAATCTTGATATACCAGCAAAACTCATCCATTTGGGGCTATCACCCAATATAAAATAAATATCAAAAATATGATGAACTGCCAATAATAGTACTACTAGGTTAGGATTATATAAATAAATCCATAACCTTAGGGTCCTTGCACTAAATGATTATTCCAACTCTTTTTAATTAATAAAAATCAATTATTTAACTATCCACATGAATAATAACTTATTAAATGGCCAATTTTTCCATTAGGCCATTAATAACTTCATAAACTAGACCAGCTATGGGCTATAATTATGAATAGCTAGATGCCACATTGCATGTTGATTGCACATGGTTGCAAGATGGTCAATCATGCATCCAAAATATTAATTTAACAAAAATATCTATCACGTTGAGCTTTGAAGTTTCAACCCAAAATTTTTGCTAACAACCACTTGATCTTGGTTGATTTAATACAATCACAAGCCAAGAATAAATCATTTATTAACTTGCTAATTTCTTAAAAGTTTTCATGCTTGTACTACCAAATGGAATATGATTGGATCAGCATCCATTATTAATAGGAGTGATAATGAGTGACAATAACATCAATTCAATCCTTATTCATAAGTCAATATGGAAATGTGAATGGCTGCAATATTAACTTGGTAACAAGTTCCATAATTTCATAACACAATGTGGCTATAATAAATTTTCTAGCACTTTCTATAATATCTTGGCATAGCCAACACATATATAAAATTGGCCCTCTACACTTGATTTCTTGAGAAATAAAGTTTACATAAGATTAAGTTCAAAACATATAAAAATAATATCTCTAAGTACCTCACTGCTAAGACCAACAAGGAGGATAGCAGAAACAACTTCCATAACATGATTTAATAACTTGATGCCAACATAGTATCTTTAATATATAATACCTATAGCTATGGGTTACTATAATATTTATTTTCCAGCTAACTAGGATATCCTTCAGTTAGGATCCAAGGATGATATCAATAAGACAAATAACTTAACATGCTTACAGATGAGGTCACTCTAGCATACAGTTGTAATGTATCATAATTTAACCCCAAAATCTATCAAAGTTACATATTTACTACCATGTAATAGCTAGAGAGACTCACAATAAATTTATTGATGTCCTTCCTTTAAGCAAGGAGGTTTCAATCAAGTTTACATCTTTAAAAGAGAGATCAGTAAATTTATCTATTATGAGCATAGTATAAAAAACTACAAAAATGCAAAAAATATTATTTGCATACAATATTCCACACTTCTAAGTCTTAATATCAAATGATTAAGATTAATACAAGTAGTTTGAATAATCTTCTATTGACTAACAGTTATATCATATATAAGCTAGGGGCCATATGCACAATGAAATAATTATACTACCATATAGGTATTAAATTTAGAACAGGGCAACCTCTAAAGTGGTAAATCAAAATACAATATTAATGCAATACAAATAGAATCAACAAAGATGACTTTATCATCCCATATTTTATCTTGGGTTATCATTAGTGAGCATAACACTTTAAACAGGTGACAAAGAAAATTAGACAATCAATTTTCACAAATGTAAAGGCCAATTGTATCATAACCCCTACACTAGAAAGGGTGCAACAAGGGTGTCAACTATAAGCTGGCAATGTGAATTCCTTTCTAGTCAATATTCGAAGAGATAAATCATATTTTAATAATTCAATTTTAGAAAGAGTGAAATAATTCAAACTAACTTAATTCCACATAAAATGAATTTAGGTGGCCTCATAATTCTTACTGTTATACTTTTTATTTTTTTAAAAGGTAAATCATCAATGAGTCTATTTTATGAACCTGTAAAATGAGAAAGGTTGTGTATACTCAAATAGATCATATAAAATAACATTAGTAATGCATTAACATGCATAATATGGTCAACAATACCAAAGAGTATTCCAATCTCTTTCCTATTTTAGCTATTATGTTACTTAAATCTTAATTCAATTCGATTTCTCTCTTATTAAGTACAAACATCCAAGGTAGAATAAAAATAGTTAAAATGTATACAGTAGTTGAGTGATTATTGTAAATAAATATGTTGCAAAGAATATAAAATCATATTTTCTAATAACAATATCTCATACCAGTAAGTTCACAAAATAACAAAAATCAATTTTCTCTCCACTCAGTAGGTTAGATGTATGAACAACAAGGTAATAATAAGCTTTTTTAGAACAATGACTCAATCCTACAAAATAATTGTTACTTAATTTTTACAAACCTTCATTTACTAATAAACAATCAATGTCATATGAAAAAAGATAACCATCAAATCAAGATTTGTCTTCCATAAGAGGGAGATCAAAAATTATTTGATTTGGATCTTGTATTCAAAATAATTTTGGAAACACATCCAAAATCTCAAACTCAAAAGAAAATAACCCAATGCTCTTTCTAGTAGCAAACATGGGTTTTAACCTAGGTTTAAGGTTCAATTAAATCATTCAAAAAGCCATACATAAATAATGGCTTTTTCCCTCTCTTGTAAAGATCAAATTACCATCATGATTGCATAAAGTAACCAGCTAAACTAAGCAGGTACATTTCTCATGTCTTAGTAACCCAATCAACAATGTAAACATACAACAAAGTGGTTTCCATTTATCATTTAGGAAAACACATCATGTCAACACACAAGTTTTAAGGTTATACACTATTGAATTACCACAAAATGAATTTTTTTTTCAATATGAATAATTAGAACACCCAGAATAGTCTATCAAACATAGCAACCTAGATTTACCACAAAATTAGAGTAATATAATTACCAATTGATAGTAATAAATTCCATACCAAGTGGGAGGTGCCAAAATTTGGGAAAATTTGCCACATTATTTAGTTAGTATATATATATATATATATATATATATATATATATATATAAAGAGTACACACAAATTACATATCATACCATTCAGCATGAAATATGCAATAATCAAGATGGTTCCCAAAATCATACAAATCTAAATCAATTATAACCAAATGCTATACAATTCATTATGACGTAATAGAACCAAAATCAAGTAGCTAACTCAATTAATGAACAAAAATATTATCCAGGGTTATACCTTGATTTTCAATATAACGTAATAAATAATAAATTTTCACACAGCACTCTACGATCAATCCCTACTACTACCCTGGTCATGGGATAGACCCACATGAGTATATACCCCTACAGGGTTCTCTACAAAACTTTCCATTATTAATACAAGATTTTAATTATAGAATTTTACCCAGAAAAGAATATATGATTGATTTAGTGTATGTAAGTTTTGTTTCTCACTCACAATGGTGCAACATCCATCAGCATTAACCCCCTCTACATCCTTTTTTATGTATACCCCTACATCCATATCCTTTTACCATCGACCCAAAGTGTCTGGCTTTGCATCACCTCATATACCTAACTCTCTACTTCCTTATACATCCCCCTCTTTTTCTTTCCTGAGTCCACACTAGTAGCATGTCTATTCCCCCTTTCATCAACCTTATACCATCTCCTCCCTCTTCCTTTCCTATTCCTTTCTCCATCCATATGCATCTCCCATCTTCCATTCATCTTCCATTACCCATCATGGTAGCGGCCAAAACACAGACCTTAAAACCCTATTTTTATCCATACTCTCCTCACTCTTCTTTTCTCCTTCAAATTCAATGACCCAAAATTATATCCAATCAAATGTTATACAAACAAAACCATAAAATCAAATGAATTTGTCTCAAAACTAAATTCCAATTCCTTGACAAGCTCATGACCCCATCATGGGTCGAAAGACCTTCTTACCACAAGAAGACCACAAGCCTAAACATTAAGCCCCTTTTACCACCAACTCACTAAGACTTTCAAACAATCAAAAGTCCTTTATTTACACATGCCCAAAACATCACCATCGCTTATAAGCTTTTATAAAATAACCATTGCAAGCTTATAAACCTTAGTGACAACTACATGATTATTACATCCTCCCCTCCTTAAATAAGAGCCATTCTAGTGACTAAATAACAATCATGAATCATGTTACATTAAAAATAGGATTTATCACTTTTCACAAAACATTTACACATTACAAAAAACCAACAGATAAACTCTAGAATTGAATTAGCTAGTTTGAAAAATTCTATCAATTATTATCAAAATAAAATTCATGCTTATTACAAACTTGTGTAATCCATTATTTAAACAAGAGATATTGCCTTATACTTACCTTTTTTGGTATAACAAGTAGATTTATCAAACTCTTATCGTGAATATATATGCATCCTTACCTTGTTGATACTCCACATACTATTCTAAAGACAACCATGTCCTTCATATAACTAGACTAAAAAATTGTATTTTTTAGTTTGGTTTCCTTTGTAAGGCCAAGGTGAGCAAAATGAGGTGTTGTACTCACCTTTACAGTCATAATATTATGCAATATTTGAAATTATATATATATATATATATTCTATTTTTGTGCCTCACAAGGCTATTGTTTTAAATCAAAAAATCATCAATGCCTTTAGCAATAAGTTTTTCTAGCTTGATCATGCCCTTACTTTGGCAAAGTTTATCGATAAGTTGTTGTTTTTAATGCAGTACTACTAAATTTTTACCTAATTTCCAACTAGCTATGCAGCTAAAAAATTTATAAGTTCTTTCAAAATTGTGCATTCTGGGCTGCAATTAAAAATTCAATTCATTATTTACTAACAAAAGGGCTTTCAGTACTTTTTAAATCATAAATTTGTAGTTGTTAGCTCATACAAGAAAAAAGTATTCATAATTTTTTAGCTTAAATATGAATTCATGATTAGAGTTTTGATAGTATAATATTCTTCAGTTAATCCTTCATCTCATTATGAGAAAATATTATCATAAAAATATGCAAATTCATAACTACAATTGCCAAAAATCTAATCCAACCAGATTTTCACAAAAATTTTGTAATGGAGATGTTGTCTTCCCACAACATTTTAAGTTATATATTACTCATAAATTTAAATCATTTCCTTAGAATCCTAAACAATATAGCATTAATACAGATATGTGAGATTTCCACCATTTTTAAGTATACTTTGCACATAACTTATATCATTCATTTCAGAATGAAACTAACAATAACAACCATACTACTATGGTTTCCACAACACATGTGTTTGCACATCTTCTTGGTGAAATTCATCATATAATGTCAACAAGGATATAGATCCATAATTCTATAATTACTTTTCTTCCACCATTCACCATTCATCAAACATCAAAGAAGTCATGCCAGGTATTAATATCCAACCCTAAGGTTTTTAGCATGCTCTCCATAAATTTGTGAGCTCATGTGATGGTTTTATGGATTATTATCCCACCATCTTATTACACTTGCTTCTTGGCAGTAATAGAAAGTACTTAAGATTCAAAAATCTACCTTATCGGGACTTTACATTTTTCCTTCTGAGCATAAGATCAACATACATTTCAGTCTTGCTTTAACAAATCATAATATTGATTTCAATTATACATACAACAATACCTTGTTCACAGCATGTTTACACTTACCAGTCAACACATGCCTTTAAATCAGAATAGTCTTTTTAGGTAAATCAATCATTACCTCATTTTTAGCATGTTTTATTTTACAATCCAATATGTGCTTATATTTTAGCAAGTCTAGTCTTGTTATTTTTGCATAAAAGTCCAATTTTTTTAACCAATTAGTGTTTCACAAGGTTACATCAATGAATTTCACAAGGTTGTTTTTTTATATAACAACCTTCAAGAGGCAGTTAAAATAACACTAAATCCATAAGGTGATAATTTTGCATGAAGATCTCACAGCCAACTTGTGGTGCTCATGGTGCACAACTAGAATGAATCAAGTCGCTACTTCATGCAATGGAGAGAAGTGGGTTTTTATCCTATGAGTAACTCCAATCCATAGCCCATAACTAGTCTAACCATCACAAATATAGTATTTCTTCACCTTAATCCTCATACTTGCATCAATTTTTATTACTAGAGTAGTGATGTAGGATCACAACACATAATACATTCACTATACCCTAGCAGATTTTAGTTAATAGAGGTTGATTCTAGGAAGAGAACTACATCACATAGTCATTTATAACCAATCACATGTCCTAAGGTTACATCATCAAATAGTGTGTGTGTGTGTGTGTGTGTGTGTGTGTGTGTGTGTGTGTGTGTGTGTGTGTGTGTGTGTGTGTGTGTGTGTGTGTGTGTGTGTGTGTGTGTGTGTGTGTGTGTGTTGATATCAGGGAGTAATTGTGGAAGTTCAAAAGTTAACTACATTCACAAAAAATATAAAATTTGCAAGTTTACTCGATTTAAAATTAATCAACACAATGTGAAAGGTTTACATAACATACAACGGTTTTACATGCATTGAAGGAACCATAATACTATGACACACATATTGATTTATGGGTTTGATAATTTATGCCATGGTATTTTCACATCACACCAATTAAACATACTAGTAAGTAAAGCACAAGGGTCCATGATTCTCATCGGTCCACCCAATGTCTAAATGTTATCCTAAGTGACATAAAATATCCATCATATAACATCATGGTCAGTTTCAGAGATCTCAAGTTCACTATAACCTTCTTTCAAGGAAGGGTGAGTTCTAACAAATCCCATTAATCTATAACCATGAGTTTCAAGAAGTTACCGACAATGATGTCTCATGGATTAGATGGCTCACAATACCCATTAATAATGAAAGATCCCCAAAATTTTCTCACTTGCCCAAACAAGTAAGTCACATTCACCCCACTAGGCCCTCCAGGCTTGAGTTACACCCTTGGACCTACCAGGAATATTATACCTCAACATCATAATATGGCTCACCCATGCAAGCTACTAATGATCACCAAGCATGGTTTCTCAATTCCAATAACAAGCTTCTATCACTATCTTTCCAATTGACTTTTTTCAACAAGTCAAAGGTTGACTAGCAATGCTTGCTTTGATGCAACATAATCTTAAGAAAGGATAAACTTATCCAAGGATCCAGGTGAATATAATACTATCATCATGGGAATTATAGTTTCCTATAACCATTAAATTTAGATAAAATTTACAAATTTCTAACACCTCAATATTATAATACATAATACTTATTCATTTTCTGGTTACGTAATGGTTGCAACCAGCTAACCATATCAGTGTTTTAATCACTAAAATTTGCCCAATCTTTGCTTATAATTCCACTACTTTGGGATAAAATAGTGTTCCCCAAGCATTAGACACATTACTTAAAAAATTTGTATTGTTGCAACCAGTCATATATAGTGATACATAAGCCAATCATGAACTTACAATTGCTTGCCTCAATTGTCAATAAAATATAGCTATGTGAAAATTTCTATTTGTATACATGTCATATTATATTTTATAAAAAGAGGTAAGGAGAAGTTGTTGATATTTCTTCCAGTATATAGAGAATCTAACAATGACTCATTAGTATGTATTTATGTTTCACATCTCGTCATGGCACAATTCAGTCAATTACATTGATATATATCTATGAATAAAAATAGTTGCATAAACACAATAGCTCAACATTACCTTCACTTAGGTCTACTATCATGTCTCTCAAAGTTAGACTTTTCTTAGAATGGCCTTGCTCAATTATGATCAACTTAAACCCATGGAGACATTCTTACTCCAATTGCAACCATTCATCTAAAAAAAAGTGGCATACTAGTTCCGTAATTTTAACATTTGAGCTCTTTTCAATAATTTAAACTAGATATTCAGTTCACTAAACAAGAAATTACAGCAATCTTATTTATAAGACTACAAAAATTTATCACAACCATTGATGTCTTGTAGTTTCTCAATGGCTCGAAACACTCCCTTTATAAGTGGAGAGTTAAAACTCAACTAACTTGCCCAAGTAGATCATCTCCTCACACCCAATTTAACCTTCCAAGTTTGAATTAAACCCTTGGTCTTCCCTATGTCATAAATTTCCAAGTACCTAGTGATGGTTTTTTCATACAATCCATCAATAGATATCAAACACTATTTCTCTTAATTCTAAGAGTGAAGCCTTTACCACTTATCTCTCATTGACTCACCCATACAAGTCAATGGTTGATAGGTGAGGCTTACCTAGATGCAACTAAAATTGGGAAGGGTTAACCCCAATCAAGGCTAAGGAAAATAAAAATATTCATCACATAAATTCAGACTTCCATCATCCTAACATTATGTAATAATATCATCTTATTCACATTAGCTATCATACCTTGTAGGCTGATATACTTATGTGTACACACAATCATGTATCAATTGTATCCTCATATTTATGAACCATATAAGTAGGTGGTGGAAACTTCTTGATATCCTTGACATTTGGGTCAACTAGAATCAACACCCTCTCTTACAACCTAGGTCCATTTGCTTAACCCATTTTAGATTGGGGAAAATCTCTAAGAAACATTCTCGATATTAATCAACCTATGTTCCCATTTTCCAATATTGACTTCAATGGTTTTTTGCATTATCAAAGCCCTATTGAGGACTTATTCTTACTTATTAGGCCACCCATTACCTCAAATTTGATCAACATGAGCATTACCATATCTGACTCTATCCTTATTTTTGAGAATAATATCATAACAATTTAGGTATTTTGTAATTTTTAAACATCTCTTAGAGCAAAAACTAGCAGGAACCCAATAGTAAGTACAACTTGATTCAGTTGTGAAGTGAATTAATATTGATCTTTATTTCTAGGGAGTGATAGAAATAACATTATTCTCTATAATATTTATAGCACAAGCTCTAATACCAAATGAAATAACCCTCAAAAAAATTCTTGAGATTTGTATAAAGAGTACATAATAGATTTTGCATATAGAGCCTATTACACAACCTTACAATGCATGATGCATCATCTTGCATCTGCACAAAGATAATTAGGCAACCTATAAATGGATTAGGTCACATAGACACTTATGTAAGGATGAACATCTCTAGAGGATTTCATAGATAAGAATGTTTCCTAGAGGATGGTATATTATTCGAGGGGGTATTAATATGTGGGTCCACACTGATAACCCTTAAACCTTATAGAAGGAACTCATCTTCCCTATCAAACCACCTAGGGATCCTTAGCCATATATAAGTATCTGATTAGCCTATATGGTTATGTCTTAGTGATTTAAGAAGCTAAAAGGATTCATTCATGCCTCGAGTATCCTTAATGTCATAGTTAGTGTCTAGTTTAGTTCAATAAACAAGGTTAAAAATAAAAAGGATAAGATTTAACATTGTATAGAATTATATTACTAGCCATTTGTGAAACATACAAATATTATAATAATGGATTACCATAATAAGCATGACAAGTCATAAAAATGGAACAAAAGAATCATCATATCAAACTCTTGCTTATGAAAGCTTTGTAATGATGCCAAATCAACTAGAAGATGCTTATAGACTACCACCAAGACAATGCAACATAATTCCTTAGAAATATAACCTTTATAATCACACAAATGAAGACTAGTTCTAGTTCTACTCCCATTAAATCATTGTATCATGATCCATAGTCCTAGGGGCGTTGCACCCATATTCCTTTACTTTGCAAATACCACCATATCACATATAGCTCCATCATATGAGAAGTGATTGTCATTGAGAATTAGATAGCCACATTTCTATTTGTCAACATGAATTATCAAACATTCACCATGTAATAATACACATGCTAAAATGAACATAACATCCCTAATAATCTCGTTATACCAAAAAGAAATCATCTATTTGGGGCTATCACCCAATATAAAATGAATACCAAAAATATGATGAACCACTAATAATAGTGCTACCAGGTCAATATTATATGAATAAATCCCTAACTTTAGGGTCTTTTCACTAAAAGGTTATTTCAACTCCTTTAAATTAAGAACAAGTAATGATTTAACTAGCCACATGAACAATAACTTATTAAATGACCAATTTTTCCATTAGGCCATTAATAAATTCATAAACTAGGCCAATTATGGGATATAGTTATGAATAAACATATTATACATTGCATTTTATTATGTATACATCCAATTCCAAACACCATTTATGTTGAAATTATCAATCTTACTCGAATTGCACTCAAATGCACAATTTAGGCCAAAATCACTTAAACGCACTAAATGGTTCAAGTTTATCGTATACAAGTTCTAATTTAGGATAATGTATTCCTAAATGGGGAAATTCATTTTATATGATTTCTAACTTTTCTTAAATCATTTGGAGTCAAAATGATGATTTTGCATTTTGGTGCTTTCAATCACTCTTTTCTTCTAATTCATTGGTACACGTCACGTACCTTTGTTATTTTATGTTGGTAACATCCTAAATGGGATCAAAATATATACACAACTAAAATTAAATTATAATTCCTCTTGATTCAAATTATGATGAAGTAATATGACTTTCTAACCATTTTGATTAATTGTGCACCAATTTCCAAAGAATTTCACTAAAATTGATTAATCTTACTTAAGTAAATTAAGCCAAATTATGAGCTTAAGTAAGAATTCCTTGGAGCAAATTGAATATTTTTTATTATAAATTGATTTTTAATATCTACATCACCTAATGACATGATGAATGTGGTCGCATCCATAATCCATAAATGTAATAAATATCAGGTTTATGGGCACCCATGCCTAATTAATGCCTCTTCTTCCCAAATATTTATGAAGATATTTATGGATTAATTATGCAATATTGGATTACTTCATAGACACACATCTTCATCTTGAGATGGATGGTCATGGTTAATCCTGATCAAATCTAAAATCCTATAAATAGAAGGGCATAGAACATCATTTTTAAGCTTAATTTGTGTAAACTTATAATGCATGATTCTCTCTACAAGTCATTTTTGTAGTTTGTTTATCATGCTTTATTTGCAATAGGATAGCTTCATTTGATAGGCATATTATTGATTTCATGTCATAAGCCTAGATTATGTATGATGATCTTGAAATAATGGAGTAGCTTGGCATCCATTGTTGACAAAGACAAGAAAACACCAAATCAAGGGGAAAAACATGTTTGGAGCCACTTTTGGATGGTGGAATCACTTGGGAAGGTAATATGCATATGTGATTTCTTTCAATTGTTTCTTATTATCATTTGTAAACTCCATTGAATAGGTTGGCCTATATTTTTAGTTATTATGCATTATTTTATGTTTTTCATGACTAATGTTTGAACTAATTCTCTTTGTAATCCAACACTACATTTTGGCATGTCTGGTGGGACCATAGTGTCCATTCAAAAAAGGAAGACATCTTGGAAATATTATATTTTCATTAAATCCATTAAAAATTCCTTTAAAAACATTTGTATGCTCATTTTTCCATGTTTCTTAAAAAATTTGTGCATACACAGGTCACATAGTGATCGACGTTGGTTCTGGGTGATCGGCATCAATCAGGGCCAACTAGCATCAGTTAAGTTATAGGGGGAAATATGGCTAAAATTTTCAATTTTTTAGCTTTATTCAAGTTTGTTTTTGTCAAAATTGAATTTTATAAGTCTCTAGTTTGAACATTTCTTGATCTAAAACTTTACTTTTGGAGATTTCATTCTAACACTTAAGCTAACAAGTATTTCTAAGCATAAATTTTTTGCCTTCAGGTTTACAGGTGACCAATATCAGTCAATTTTGAATGGCCATGGTTAAGATATGATTGACATCGATCTTGCAGTAACTGGCATTGATCAATAGTGACCAACATCGATCACTATGTTTTTGAAAAAACATAGACCCGAGAGAAACAAATCCAAATTTGCTTATTTCATTTGCAAATATGCTTCAAAGCTAAACAAGACTCTCTAATTTTTCTTGTAGGACCTACAAGAAAAAGTGTTTATTTGAGTATAATTAAGTCTTTTTAACATTTTTTTTGGTGTTTAAAAATAATTAAGAAACTTCCCTTTATGTCTAAAAGAAAAATTGGATTGTTTATTTGAATGTTTTGTGGATATTTTTCATAGTTTTTACAAACTAAGTCCAAGGGGGCCAAGAATTGAACTTCACATTTTAATTTGGTGTTATAAAATTCAACTTTCACTTAGAATTTCAAATTTCTTGAAGTTATTTTATGTAATTCATCTATCACTTGATTGTTAGTTTATTTGAGCAAGAAGAATTACATGTGTATGCTCTCCCCCCATCCCCTATAGGGAACTCAAGTGATCAAAAGTGCCTTTTCATTATAATTGCGCCTTTGTCCAAGGTATAAAAAGGAAGTTGTCTAGGCTCTCCCCAAAACTAGTATGGTTTGGGTGTTCCAAAAACAACTTAAAATTGTTTTTACTTGGATTTCATTTCATGTAATTTGGCTTATGAGGCGGATGTCATTACCTCCCATGGGTTATCTAAGGAAGCATTGACTTGGGGCTTCATCTCCTAATAGTGTTTCAACCCCACTCTATGGTGGGGTATACAAATTAGGTTACGCATACTACTAAATGTAGGGGGTTGAGCAACTAACATATCCTTTAGTAATGAAATCCTGAATTAGGTTTAGTCAACTAGGGGATTATACTAAGCAGTTCATGGATGGAATTGTCATGCAAAGGAATAGACCCTTGTATGATAAGCTGATCAGTATGAGCTCAATTGATGTGTTGTATCTCTTGTGTTAGCCACACTTGGGACCATCTAGATGGTCGTAAATTATAAGTTTTAGAGAGCCTTACTTACCATGGAGTATTGTTGATGTAGAGTGCACCCAAAGGTCCATATTATTGTATTGTCATTTGGAAGAAGGCGGTATAAAATACCCTACCATATAATGCATATTTATTTTGGATGAACACTTAATTTTCTTCCAAGTGTATATATATAGATGGATTTCAACAATACAAAGCAAACCTTGTTAGTTTAGGGCTTAGGACGATTACTTAGTTGCATTTATATTTTGGTCATAGATTACTTGATCCTTGATTTGAGTCAAAACTTTCTTGTAAACAAACATCATAACCAAATACATTATCCATAATTTCTTGAATAAGGAGGCATTACGCTATCCAAGTGAAAATCATCTTTTCCTCATTTAAATTTGTCATCTTAAACATTGTGTTTATCATATCTACATTGGCATAGTTATGTTGCCCATTTGAGTCTAAACCACTTGGCCAAAATCTTTAAGTAATTCATTGATAGTTCAAATTCAAAATTGCACCTTTCTAAGTTCATAAGGTTGACATGTTAATTGATTTTTTCATTTACACTTGACTTGAGGTAGCTTGGGTTCAATTTCCCACTTAGATTGAAAGTTGTTTATAGAATATTCATCTATATCACCATTGTGAACTTGGGTCATCAAGTGTATCACTCACATTCCAAGTTCTATAACATATTTTATACTACCATTCCTATTACCATGTGGTAACATTATGCTGCCCATTTGGTTTTAGTTTTATACTTAAGAATTCTTACATGTTTCCACATCTTGAGTTTTTTGGTTTGTGTTGTCTAATTCCTAACCTAAAGGGCTTTCTTCTAGTTTCCTAGTAGCAACTCATCAAATTTCAAACATTTCCAAATCTAGTCAAACATAGAGAGCAACCTTATAGACATGACTCAAAGGTACACTTGTAGTGGGGTCTCTTATGACCCTCGCTATGAGGAAGAGCATTATTATGATGGTCAAGATAAATCAATAGTCTTTGAGGACATTCTCATAATAGTAAGATCTTAGGAAGACTTTATAGAATATCAACCCCAAGAAGACAAAGATGAATCCCTTCTAAGGTTGATAGAGTCTAGTGTTAGACTACCTCAGATATTCCCATGGAATAATTACACACCTTAGTTAGAGAAGGAAAGAAACAATGAGAGTAAGCTTTCATAAACATTACACAAACAAACATACCTTCTTCTACCAAAGTCAAGGAAATATTTATAGAGTCAAAACCAAATGATCAAGATCTTGTAAACAAGATTAAGAAGATAAGTCAACAATATGCAGACCAACTTATTACAAACTTAATAGACTCTTTAGTAGCTATGTCAATCCACAATGACACTTTAAAGGAATAGGGAAATATGGTTGAAACAATGTAAAATCTAATTGAGAACACAACTAAGATAGATCAAGATGTCTCAATAGAATAATTCAAATCCAAATAGGTTCTGAAACATGCTCCACTAGACACAGAGCACACATTTTTCAGTCACCAAGAACCTCTCATTCCTTTTCAAGGTCAAAGACCAAAACATTAGATACCCATTAAATAAATTATATAAAAAAATTTGGCTAGTTCATCTCAACCAACATGTATAATGGTAAATAGACAAATAACTCCCCAAAATCAACAAAACATGGTTAATTCAAGGTAACAGATTCTTAGGAATCGACTGCTTATCTACTCAACACAAGGGGTGAACCAAAACCAAGTCAAGGATTGTAGGGTATACATTCCTACCAAATCCTTGCAAAAACAAGGGCACATTCCACCCCAATAGTACTAGTAGGGGCACATTCCACCCCAACATAATTATTTTCTACCCATAAATGCACCAAACATGCAAGAGTGGAACTCCATGAAAGAGATTGTGTCATGTTTGGAGATTGGAAACAGGATCAAAAAGTACAAATTTGATGAGATATGTCCACATCCATTTGATTTATCTATTCTCCAAGTTCCCTTTCTACCTCATTTTGAGGAACCCAAATTTAGCAAATACAAAGGAAAGGGTGACCCATGTGAACATATCCAATTATTTTTTGTATTATGCCAAGAGGTTGCTTACGGTAGCATGTTCTTACTTTGATTATTTCTATGAAGTTTAGTAGGATAAACTTTAGATTGGCTACTCAAGTTATCTAAAGGATCAGTTGTGGATTGGAATGACTTATTTAAAAAGTTTAGCTACCATTTCTCATACAACATTGAACATGAATTGACTATTGTTGATTTGTGCAAAGCCAAACAATGTGATGGATAAAGCTTCATAGCATACCTATAGAGATGGAGAGCATTAACAAGTCACCTTCAACATAATTTACTAGACAAATAGTTGGCAAACATATTTTCACAAAACCCACACCCTAAGGTAGTGCAAAATTTATGACTTGCTTGTGAAAACACTTTCAAAGAGATCATAGACAAGGGTGTCCAGATTGATAAGGCTCTTATTTTAAAAGGCCTTGTCAAGATTTATGTGTAGGGTTAAACATCAAATCAGACCCCATATTCTAGTCAAGAAATTATGCAAGAAAAACCTAAAGGCTTTAATAAGAATAAGAACATAGTTAGAAATGGTGTGACTAAAATAAGACACATGTAAATGGTACAGGCCCCACTAGCTCCAAATGTATAATTAGCTCCACCTAGTCCACCACCTAATTTACAAAGATAACCTCTAAAGAGGACATTCCACAATCAATATAGAGTCTTCAAAAAATTGGGAGACGCAGTTGAGATAGTGTTCCAAAAGCTCATAATAGCTAACCTGATTGTATGGCTAATACCAAATCCATTTCCTCAAGATCAACCAAAACTAGATTGGTACAAAGAGAATGAATGTTGTAACTTGCATCGTGTTGTTGGATATGTTGTGTATCAGTGTGTCCAATTGCAACACCTTATTGAATATCTAATTTAGAGTGGTGAAGTCAAGATCAAATTGGCCCCACGAGGTAATAATAAAGATATGAGAATCTACCAAGATCCATTTCCTCAACATAATCAACTACCACTAAGGAATAACCATTAGAACCAAAGATAGAATCAGAGGCAAAATCAGAACCAAAATCAAGGTCAAAATCATAATCAAGATCACAATACCCATGCTAACAACTTGGGTTACAAAAATATGCCTTAAGACTAAAAACATGATGAAACACATTTTTATAGCCTATATTACCACTATTACTATTAAATCTCATGAATTGTCTCATGTTTTCATAGTATGGGACCCATTATTATAGGGCTAACAACCTCTCCCCCTAATAATACTACGTTGAGTTCACACAATTTTGTTATGACTCTATTTGGATAGGTTACTATTTATAGAAAACACCCTTCTTCTAATTAAAATGGATCTTCATCAACTCAAAATTCTAGCAATATAGCTAGACACCCATGAGTCACCCTCCAAGGCCCTTCACCTTCATCCTTTGATTATACTTGTTCTTTGCCACTTTTAGGTTATGTAGTCATAACTAGACACTCATGAGATACACTTTGGGTATCTTTGTCCTCTTCTTCCATATAACCCAATGTGAACATTATGTCTTTAGTTATAAATCCAAATACTATGTCAGCCAAGGTCAAGCCATCTCATCCCAATGTTGAGAAACCTGATAGTCTATCAGACCAACTAAGCAAAATCCCTACATAGATTTCCATTTTGGATATTTTACGTACATCTAAAGTCTAAATAACAATTCTAAATAGTCTTTTAAAAGAATCAACTATTCCCAAAGATATAAATCTTGAATAGTTCCAAACATTAGTTGGACACGTGTCTTCATTTTATCAACTCACATTTGATCAAAAAGAGATTTTAACCCTAAGTCTAAGCCATAAAAACCCACTGTATATTGAGATAATTCTTGAAAACAATAAGATCAAGTGGGTTCTTATAGATAATGGTTTGGTGCTAAACATACTATCCCTCAAACTAGTATAGAGATTGGACTACATTGTGAAGGACATCTAGCCATGACAACATTGAGAGGGAGTCTTTTGGCACTATTTGGTTGTCGATCACTCTTGGGTTTGTTTCCCACCACATATTGCTTTATATTATGGACATTGAACTACCTTAAAAAATACTTATTGTTCATCCTTATATCCATGAATTATAGGCTGTTCCATCCACCTTGCACTAGTTCCTTATGTTTCCCCATGATGGGATCGAGGTTATTATTACTTCTAATCAATGGCATTATCAGTACTGCAAACATATTAAGGTTGATTATCATAATTATAAATGTTGTCCTAATTATTAATTTGTTTCAAAGAAGAATAAGGAGTTAGTTTCACATCCACCTCCATCCAATTATATTAAGCCTAGTGACCTTGCATCCACTTTAGATGCATTTATTGCAAACCTTGCAAAATAGGTTGTTATTAAAGATGTGGGCATTTCCACATACCATCTTAAGGATGCCTTCCATGTTGAAACATTACCAAAGTTTCCTCAAACATTTGGTAAACCCAAACCATCTAAAATCCCAAATATACCCATTGTTGACCATTTTTAGTCCTGCAAGCCAAAAATTGGTCTTTCTTCCTTCCCCACTATCTTGAGAAGTCAGTCATGTTTTGACCCTTCTGCTATTGTGCTTTTCCCTTTTGTAATAGGCCTATTTTTTGAGCCAAATGACTTGAGCCTTGTATATATCTCATGTTGATCCACAGGCTCTTTTCCATTTTGGGTAGTCGATCTACAAGCCTTTTGGCAAAGCATGAGCTGGTTCAAAGCATGCAAGTCATTTTACAAAGCTCCAAAGACAAATTGCCCTTGTAGAGGGCAGGCAAATGACCAATTGGGCCTTTTAACAGGGTGTGAAGGGTAACTTGGGGCCTAAATGCCCTTGTGGAGGGCAGGGAACACTTGTAGAGGGACCAAAGAAGAGGGTCGAAAGGTAAGGTTTTCTTCAAAAAAAAGGACTAAGGCAAAGGAAGGATTTCCTTCAAACTTTTATTCAAAGAATAAATTTAAAGGAATAAATCCAAGGAAAATCAATGTGAATTCCTTCAGACAAATTACCTGAAGGAATTCCTTCAGATATTTTATCTGAAGAAATTCACAAGGCAAGGAGCCAAATGGAAGATTACCGTTCGAAAAAAAATCCATGGCAAAATGGCAAAGGCAAATTCCTTCGAACAAAAGTCTGAAGGAATTCCTTCGAACATTTTTTCCAAAAGAATTTGTCAAAGAAAAAGACCAACCAAAAGAAAGAAGCACTAAAACATGAAGGAAACATTTCCTTCAGGTAAAATGTCTGAAGGAATTGAGAATCCAAGGCAACCCGAAGGAGCTCAAAGGGTAAGTGCCCTTGTGGGGGACTCTCGACTACCAAAAGGGGGACCTTTTCTAAGATCTAAAGGGGCACCTTCCCTTCAGGAGGGTTCAATGACAAAAGGCTGATGGAATCACAAAAAGGTTAAAGGAATTACCAAAGGGGTGATGGGCCTGAAGACATCAAATTTAGCATCGTGAACTAGCCGTTGGAATTCAAACATCTGATGACATCCCCGTAGATGTCAAATTCAGGACAATGGAATAGCCATTGGCTTTCAAATGGTGGTAGGCACATGAACATCAACTTTATGGCAATGAAATAACCATTGATCTTTAAATACTTGAGCATGAACCTAAAGGAATTCAAAGGCCTTAAGGCCAAAAGGAAGATACAAGTGAGAAAGGAGCCTGAAGAGCCAAGGATTGACAGAAGATAGCCCTGAGGGCTAAAAGAGCCAGGAAAATACAAAAGCCAAGAGTGAATTCAGTGACCCACTGAGAAAGGAGCCCAAAGAGCCAAGCACAAACACGAACAAAATAACCCAAGTGGTAAAAGAAGTATCGACAGAAGAGTTATTACAGCAGTTGGAACAATCCTTAAGAAATGGTCATCAAAGAGCACAAACAGTGAAGGTGTAGCTTGTTTTTATTTGTTTAGGCATTAATGAGCAGACAACCACGTGATCCTCTTTAAGAATCAATCTTGTTTTTAGACATAAAGGTACAACCCATGCTTTTACATGACATTTAATATGATTTAAATACCAAAGTCAAGACTTGGACTGCCGCGGCATGGCTTCCTTCACCAAACTTCCTCTTCCTAATGAATTAAATGCAGCATAGGCCACTTGTGGAAAGAGGCACCATTGCTTTCTCTTTATCTATATATTGTAAACTCTCATTTGAGAAAGATATCTCTCATTTTTGTAAGGTGAAACCCTACCAAAATTTCACATTGAATCAATAAGAATGCATTTTACCTCTATTTGATTGGTTATATCTCTGAGTGTGTCTGTGTATTAAACTTGTGTTTAGTCATTGTAGCTTGATGCTTTCACAAGTTGACACAAACACACCTAGTGTAGCTAGAGTACCCGTTCTGTAGGTTAATAAGAAGTGTTGCATTTGGAGCGTAGAGACAGAGAAGGGTTATTAGATAGTGTATTTTCTATAGCACCTATGGTAAGTTCATTTTCTATGTGTCTTCATTAAGCCTCCCTATTAAAGCTCCCTACAGTCTGGTATTTTCATCAGATAAGTGTATATATGTCTTCTTCTGGTCTAAAGTGTGATTAAATGAGTAGATCAAACTTGTTTAGTGCATCACCATCTTAGCTTAGTTTTTGTTTTCAGATCCTTCTCTCTTTTCAACCCCCCTATATATATTAGAAGTAGTAGTGAAATAACTCAGAGATGCATCAAAGGGAGCTAGCCCTTATCTAGATATTCTCCCCTTAGTTTTGCTAGACCCACAAAAAGAGGGGAGTTTCCATTGTGCTTCGTGGAAGACAGAAGCTTAGCCTTTCTGTCAAGGGTGCAATCCATAGCGTCAACAATTTTTGGCACACTCGGTGGGACTCATTTTTCAACACTCAAAAAATTTCTAAGATTGATGTTGGTCCTATTACAATAAAAAAATCAACCATTTTTCTAGCATTTGGTGACTCCATTATCAAGATCATCAGTCTGTAGTCAAAGATCAGTCTAACATTCTATGCCTAAGGTCACCACATGATCTGCTACTAAGGGTGTCCCTTTTGAATTCATTGAACTACCATTAAACTTAGCAAGGTGACTGAGGTTTGAAAAGACTCATCCTTATTTACCAATTCATTTTCCCAGACCTACTATAAGATACACTTATGCAAGAAGGCCCTGGTTAAATCATGTCATAATTATGGCTTTAACTTTTGTGGCCTTTCATGGTCAGATTCCTTTGAATATTATGCATTATGACCCAATCCCAGGTACAGCCCTTAAGATTGTGCCTCCCTTGAATGGATAAGGGCCTATTACTACTATTGTACACATCAAAAATATTTCCAACCTCTACAATATTTACAATGTCACTGAAGAAAACATTACTATCAGATTACTGGCATTGTCTTTTAAGGGCAAGGTTTTAGACTGGTATGGGACTCTGCCTATGAATTCAGTCAGCACATGGAGTAAATTGGGTACCCTCTTAACAAACAGATTTAGGGAGAAGAGTGACCACCTCTCACTTGTCGAGCAGCTAACCACCATGCAGAGAGCTCCACATGAATTTATGCAAGATTTCAATACTTAGTTTTAGAAGACCTAGGACAAAATCCCCATTTTGGTAAGGCTGACCCCAAGCTATGCTTTCCTTTATTATTTGAAAGCATTGAACATCAATAATTTTATCATGATATAGTCCATGGGAGGACAAGTGCTACCCGCTACCTATGAAATAGCCATAGCCACTGAGAATTGCTTGGTATAAGTGGGAAAGATAGCCCCTAGACCTCATATGCCACTCTTCCCTGAATTGCCACCTCTAGCCCAGACTGTCACACCCACCTTAGCTTTTCTACCTAGCATAAAAAATTTGGCTACTGCTTCAGCCAATGACCTTCATGAAGTTAAAAGCTTGTTGTAAAGCATGACCAATGAACTGGTGGCTCTCAAAATGTAGTATGCTCAAAGCTATCAGTCAAATCAAAGATATCAGTAGTTTGGACAAGCAAATAGACCCCTTTTCTAGAATTAAAATCAAGGACAAGGTCAGTTTACACAAGCCAAACCTTATCAAGGCTATAATCTAGGTGTTCCTTCATCATCTAAGGCTCTGGTGCCTGCTCAAAATAATCTGGTACAAGAACAACCAAATTGCTCACCCATGGGATATGGTCAAGATCAGGCTATTTATACAAATGAGATGTCGAGTCACTACATGAATGCATAATAAAATCAGGTAGCCACCCAATTCCCAAGATTTGAGGCATCAGTGCAACCTAGCATGGATAGTAGGTTGGCTCAGTCTGATTCCACTCTCATGAATCACCTAGAAGGTGAATTTTATGTGGGCAATACAGACAACCAAGGTTATTATGTTACAGCCAACACAAGGTCCAAAAGAAGAGCTATGGAGGAAGCTCAGGCAGCTATTCAAACATCTACAGCATTTTCTTCATCACATGTGAACCAAAAATTTCCAAATTTCAGGCCACTGGTTATACCCTCAACTCCTCAGCCTGCACCTCAGGCTGTAAGCAACCCAAAAAAATTTAAAGGGAGCAACCCTCAGATTAATGTGGTAGACCAAATGAAGAAGCTACACATGAATATTTCCTTATAGGATTTATTATCAATACCAAGACAAAAGGACATGTTATAAAATGAATTACACGGGTTAAATGAGCAAGATGTCCCATCAAAAGTTGATAATGTTCTAATCATGAATTGGCACCCTTCCATAGTAGGCCAAGTAAAGAAAGAAGAAAAGGTTCCCCCTTTCCATCCATCCTTAGTCATAGGATATTTCCTAGTGCACAATTGCATTATTGATAGTGGGGCAAGCACCTCAGTAATGCCCAAATGCATAGTGGATAAATTGGGGCTCAAATACAAAGAAATGAATAAAGGAGTCCTACAGCTGGATGGAACACTAGCAAAGATAGTAGGAGTGGTGAGAGGCTTAAACTTGATGCTCCATGCCTGTCCAACTTTCTTAGTTCCTCATGACTTGGTGGTGGTGGATGTTCCTCCCTACTTTGCCATTTGCTTGTCTAGGGATTTCACATCCAAAATAGGTGGGTACCTAGCAGCAAACTGGTCCTACCTAATTTTTTGAACCAAATATGGGACTAAGGTCAAGATTGAGTCAGATCCAATCCATAGAGATCATATAGATATGTACTCACTCAAGGTGGCAAATTTTAGCTACACCATTATTGATCAGGAAGAATTCCAAGTGGATCAATCTCTGCCCTCTTCCCTTGAAGGAGTTGTTGACCTGCTCTTAGATGAATGGGGAAGTGATAACTTTGAACATGACCCTTACAAGTTCATATAAGAGACAAGCCTTAGAATTTATTACATGCATGAAGAGGGTAATTTTTTACTAAATTTGATGAAAGCAAGCCAAGAGAGATCAATTTTATGGCAGATTTTCTTTGATGGCTCAAGAAGCAAACTAGGGGTTGGTGGTGGAGTGGTGCTAGTTTCCCCCTCAAAGGAGAAATACTTCTCAACTTTTAGGTTCCAATTTTCTTGCATGTGAAATATTTTAGAGTATGAATCTCTCGCCATAGTCTAGAGTGGGTGAGGAAAAGCGGAATTAAAAAGTTGTAGGTTTTTGGTGACAGTGAGCTGATAATAAATCAATTGAGAAGCTGAAATTTGACCCAGAATTCCTTACTAAAGTCATACAAGCACAGCGTATGGGACTTAGCAGAGAGTTTCTTTGATTTCAATGTTACTTCCATTCCAAGAGAGTAGAATAATCAAGCTTACATACTAGCATCATTTGGTGCTTAGTACAACATCCCTAAGGAGACAGGCCAAGACAGCATTCTGCACCATTTGAAAGTGGTAATTAGACCCTCCATGCTTGAAAACATCACCAACTAGTAGGTGTTTGATAGTGATCATTACATAGCACTCTTCTTGCAAGAGGAAGCTGAGTTTGCCTCTAGAAACTAGGCTAAGCTACAATAGTAGTATGGTGGCCAG
Organism: Torreya grandis; assembly: GCA_037957365.1. Classification (NCBI taxonomy): domain Eukaryota; kingdom Viridiplantae; phylum Streptophyta; class Pinopsida; order Cupressales; family Taxaceae; genus Torreya; species Torreya grandis. The sequence continues at coordinate 2,842,376 of JARHVA010000880.1, forward strand.
ATTGTTCAGTTGAAGAACAATAAACTTCCTAAAGGCTTGGTCACTCTCAAAAGTATCTTCAACAAGGATGACCAATTGAAAAATGATATATTAAGCATCACAACGAAGAAGGAGAACTATGAAAAGGTTGAGATATTCAAGAATAAGTTGCTTGCACATGGAAAAGTGGGTACAGATCATGAAAAGTAGGCTTTCATCTTGTTGTGCTAGAAGTTTATTGATGTCTTCACTTGGGAGTATAGTGACTTGAAGGGTTTTAATCCAAGTTTGACCTAACATACCACTGAGCTGGAAGAAGGTGCCAAGCCCATCAAATAAAAACAAAGGCCTGTCAACCCAAAGATTGAGCTTCTCATGCAGAAGGAACTCACCAAGTTGATTGAGTCCATAATCATATTTCTGATCAAACACTCTTCTTGGCTGGCCAATCTTGTTCTTGTTTGAAAAAAGAATGGGGAGATCAGATTATGTGTATATTTTAGGGACCTCAATAGAGTCTCTTTGAAATACCATTATCCTCTCCCAAGTATGGAGCAAATCCTCCAAATGGTGGCAGGTAGTGAGCATTTCTCTCTCCTAGATGGGTATTCAAGGTACAATCAAATTTTGGTGCAAGACTGTGACCAATACAAGACAACCTTCACTACCAAATGGGAGATGTTCACTTATAGAAAAATGTCATTTGGATTGTCCAATGCTGGTGTCACTTTTCAACACGCCATGGACATGGCTTTTCAAGGCTTGATAAATAATATTATACTGGTATATCTTGATGATGTGACAATGTTTTCTAAGGAAGTAGGCCAACACATGAAGTACCACAAGAAAATCTTTGAGAGGTGTAGAGAGTTTGGTATCTCTCTCAACCCAAAAAAATGCATGTTCACCATCCATAAAGGTAAATTCCTTGGCTATATGGTTTCAAAAGAAGGCTTGACCATTGATCCAGAAAGAGTTCACTCCATCTTAGAGATGTCCTTGCCTAAGCATAAGAAGGGTCTACAAAGCTACTTTGGAAAAATAAATATCATCAAGATATTTGTCCAAAAAAATTATGAGATAGTCAAGCCTTTGACCTCCATGCTAAAGAGAAATAAAAAATTTACATGGATAGCACAAAGGAAGGATAGTTTTGAAGGGATTAAGTGGGCTATCACCCAGGCTCCTACCTTGATTAGTCCTGACTTCACCAAAGTTTTCAACCTTTATACCTTCAGAAATGAAGAGGTAATATCTACCATGCTTACCCAAGTGAATGATGATAACCTTGAATAATTGCTTACATTTTTTAGCCAAGGTCTAGAGGGTTTTGAGGTCAAGTATACATATGTGAAGAAGCAAGTCCTTGCAGTCATATGGAACTTGAAGAAGTTTAGACATATGTTGTCCAATAGTAGGGTTCATCTCATGGTACCACACCCTAGCATCAAATATTTATTGATCAGTCATGATCTAAATGAAAAGAGAGCAGGATGGATCACCAAAGTAATGAAATATGATGTAGACATCAGAACCACCAAGCTGGTAAGGGGAAAAGGCCTATGTGAACACCTTGCTATAGACCTTAAATAATAGAAAGAGGATAGTTTGCTGATTCATGATGAAGCCATAGTAGAAGAACCAGTAGTCATGAAGCATTTGACATCAGACATGAGATGTTTCCTTCTCACTGGTGAGTGCTCATAGGGACTTAATATGACCAAGAGGAGATAGCTTAGACTACAATCTCTCCCTTACATCCTGATTGATGGAGTGTTGTTCAGAATAAATTTTTCATGAGTACTCTTAAGGTGCATAAACCTAGGTTAGGTTGACAAGGTGTTGTTTGAGTTCCATGATGGCCCAGCTGGTGGTCACTTTGCTCCTCAGCCTATAGATGTAAGGATTATGAGAGTTGGTTACTTCTATCCCACTCTATTCAGAGACACCCATGCCTAGGTATGAAAGTGCCAAAAGTATGCTCTCTTTGATCAAAAATAATGGCTGGCTGTAATGCCTCTATAGCCTATTCAAGTAAAATAGCCATTCATGCAATGGGGCCTTGACTTCATAAGGATGATCAACCCTCCTTCCATTGCTAGCACAAATGTGTCTTGACTGCTACAGACTACTTCATGAGATGGGTAGAATTTATTGCTTTGAAGGAGGCTAATGAAATTGTAGTCTTGGATTTTTACGAAGGCCTGGTGACAAGGTTTGGAGTCCTAGCAACCATCATCTCAGACAACACATTGGCTTTCTTGGGAACTAGAACAAGCAAGTGGGCATTGGGATACGGCATCTATCTCAGTACTTTTTCTAACTACTACCCATAAGGGAATGGACTGGCTGAGTCCACCAATAAGAATCTAATTAGGATTATCAAAAGAACAATGGAGGAGAATTCTAATCCTAGTGATGAAGAATATATATACTAGTGCATTTGTGCATGGATAATAACAAATAAACATCCTTGTTCACATGTGTGGTATGTGAAAATAAACCAATTTATCTTCTCTTGTCAAGGACGTGTTTGTTTCAACAAGATAATCTTTCACTTTTCATCACAAGAGAAGATAAATTGGTTTATTTTCACATACCACACATGTGAACAAGGATGTTTATTTGTTATTATCCATGCACAAATGCACTAGTATATATATTCTTCATCACTAGGATGAGAACTTGGCATGCCAAGTTGAAAATAGCCCTATGGGTAGATAGAGTTACTCCAAAGAGGGTAGTTGGCAATTCACCATACACACTTTTGTATGGAAGGGAAGCTAGACTTCCTATTTCACTTGAATTGCTAGCTTTGGATCTTGCTCACTAGCTACAATTAGAAGAAGGCAACAGCATGGAGGTTAGGTTATGTGAATTGATGGAACTTCAAGAGACAAGGGACCAAGTTATGGCCTCTATGACCAGTCATTAGCAGCAAATGAAGAAACACTTTAACAAGAAATCCTCATCAAAAGGTTTCTTTGAAGGCAACATAATCTTAAAATGGGATGAGGATTGAGCTAAGCCTATAAAGCACATGAAGTTTAATGCCTTATAGAATGGTCCATATGTCGTCAGTTAGTGCAAGCAACACAATGCATTCCAACTCCTAAGTTGGATGGTGAAGAACTGCATATCCTAGTTAATGGGATATACCTTAAGCACTGTCACTGAGCTTTTCTCTCATTTTGTACATATTTTCCTTTTTTTTCCCTATTTTCCCTAAGTGCTTTTGCACATGTTTTTAGTTTTTTTTAACCTTGTGTGTGTTTTGTTTACCCCTTTTGGGGTAAAAACTTCATGATTGATTCTTGGATATCTCAAGGCCATTTTCAACCTTTCATACTATGTTTCAACTTCATGCCCAATAGACTTATAAGCCACTAGTTTTCTTAAGCATAGCAGGCATGCTTCCCCTAGGAATCACCAAATTTGTTGACCATTTTTGGTCTTGCAAGCCAAAAATTGGTCTCTCTTCCTTACCCACTATCTTGAGCAATCAATCATGTTTTGATCCTTCTGCTATTATGCTTTTCCCTTTTGTAATAGGCCTATTTTCTAAGCCAAATGACTTGAGCCTTGTATATATCTCAGGTTGATCCACAAGTTTTTTCCATTTTGGGCAGTCGGTCTACAAGCCTTTTGGCAAAACATGAGCTTCTTCAAAGCATACAAGTCATTTTACAAAGCTCCAAAGACAAAGTGCCCTTACAGAGGGTAGGCAAATGACTAATTAGGCCTTTCAGCAGGGTCTGAAGGGTAAGTTGGGGCTTAAATGCCCTTGTGGAGGGCAGGGAACACTTGTAGAGGGACCAAAGAAGAGGGCCAAAAGGTAAGTTTTTTTTCAAAAAAAAAGACTAAGGCAAAGGAAAGATTTCCTTCAAACTTTTGTCTGAAGAATAAATTCGAAGGAATAAATCCAAGGAAAATCAATGTGAGTTCCTTCAGACAAAATTCCTGAAGGAATTCCTTCGAACATTTTGTCCAAAGAAATTCACAAGGCAAGGAGCCAAACGAAAGATTACCCTTCGAAAAGAAATCTGTGGCAAAATGGCAAAGGCAAATTCCTTTGGACAAAAGTCTGAAGGAATTCCTTCAGACATTTTGCTTGATGGAATTTGTCTGAAGAAAAAGACCAACCAAACGAAAGAAGCACTAAAACATGAGGGAAACATTTCCTTCGGGCAAAATGTTTGAAGGAATTGAGAAGCCAAGGTAGCTCGAAGGAGCCCGAAGGGAAAGTTCCCTTGCGAGGGACTCTCGGCTACCAAAAGGGGGACCTTTTCCGAGCTCTAAAGGGACACCTTCCCTTTGGGAGGGTTCAATGACAAAAGGCCGATGGAATCATGAAAAATCTAAAGGAATTACCAAAGGGGTGACGAGATCAAAGATGTCAAATTTACCATTGCGAACTAGCCATTGGAATTCAAACATCAAATGACATCCCCGTAGACATCAAATTTAGGACAATGGAATAGTCGTTGGCTTTCAAATGGTGATGGGTGCATGAATGAAATAACCATTGATCTTTAAATGATTGAGCATGAACTCGAAGGAATTCAAAGGCCTTAAGGCCAAAAGGAAGAGACCGCTGAGAAAGAATCCCAAAGAGCCAAGGATTGACAGAAGATAGCCCTAAGGGCTGAAAGAGCTAGGAAACAACAAAAGCTAGGAAAATAGAAAAGCCAAGAGTGAACTTAGTGACCTGTAAAGAAAGGAGCCCGAAGAGCCAAGCACAGACATGGATAAAATAGCCTAGGTGGAAAAAGAAGCATTGGTAGAAGAGTTATTATAGCAGTTAGAATAATCCTTAAGAAATGGTCATCAAAGAGCATGAACAGCGAAGGCGTGGCCTATTTTTCTTCATTTAGGCATTAATGAGCAGCGAACTGTGTGAACCTATTTAAGAAGCAGTCTTATTTTCAGATAGAAAGGTGTGACCCATGCTTTTACATGACATTTAATATGATTTAAATGCCAACCTCAAGACTTGGACTGCCACAGCATGGCTTCCTTGACTGGACTTCCTCTTCCCAATGAATTAAATGCAGCATGGGCCACTTTTGGAAAGAGGCGCCATTGCTTTCTCTTTCTCTATATATTGTAAACTCTCATTTGAGAAAGATATCTCTCATTTTTGTAAGGCAAAGCCCTGCCAAATTTTCACTTTGAATCGATAAGAATGCATTTTACCTCTATTTGACTGGTTATATCTCTGAGTGTGTCTATGTATTAAACTTGTGTTTAGTCATTGTATCTTGATGCTTTCTCAAGTTAACACTATCACACCCGGTATAGCTAGAGTACTAGTTTTGTAGGTTAACAAGAAGTGTTACATCTGGAGCATAGAGACAAAGAAGGGTTATCAGATAGTGTGTTTTCTATAGCTCATGTGGTAAGTTCATTTTCTATGTGTCTTTATTAATCCTCCTTATTAAAGCTTCCTAAATTCTAGTCTTTTCATCAAATAAAGTGTATGTATGTCCTTTTCTAGTCTGAAGTGTGAGTAAATGAGTAGATCAAACTTGTTTGCTGCATCACTGTCTTAGGTTAGTTTCTATTTTTAGTATCCTTCTCTCTTTTCAACCCCCCTATATATATTAGCAGTAGTAGTGAAATAACTCAGAGATGCATCAAAGGGAGATAGCCCTTATCTAGAGATTCTCCCCTCAGTTTTGCCAGACCCATAGCAAGAGGGGGTCTCCATTGTGTCACATGGAAGATAGAAGCTCAGCCTTTCTATCAAGGGTGCAATCCATAGCATCAACACCCACCTTGATCTAGAAACCAAAGAAAGAATAGTGGAAATTTCCTATGGTATTTGTACCTACTACTTTACCAAAGAAAGATTGAGAGGCTTTTATAGAAGGAGACTGGTTAAATTCTAAAAAACTTGTTGCTTGATTTTAGAATCCAAAGTATCTTATCCCTAATTGGATCATGGATCATCGTGATTATATAGGAAGTGGCCTTGGCCCATCATCCCAAGGAATCCTGGAACTATTATCAGCTAAAATACCCAATTTAAAACATGGTCTTAGATTTATACCGCCTAGGGGTAACCTCGTGACTTTTGATAGTGATTATTCCAAAATGACAGTTATAAGACTCTTGGTAGAGATGTGTCATCCCATTATATCCTTTTTGATGAGCTTGTTGACTCATATTTATTTGACCAAAATGCCATTATGACCATAACACTTGTTTATCCCATTGGAGCTTCCCCTCCTAAAGCAAGAACCCATTCCACTATTACAATTTCCCTTACTAAAGTAGAACCCCATTTTTCCTTATGTCTTTGCCATCCCAAACTCATTTATTTAGACCAAAAAAACTTGATCATATGCCTTGATAAGTTTCAAAATGAAGAATCAATTTCAGAATACATGGGCCTAAAAGATGGATTGCCCATTGGTGATCACAAGTAAGGCTTTGATTTTTCATTAGATATTTATACCTACTTTGGAGAGTAGGTAAACTTTCTTGGTCATAATAAGGATAAAACATCAAGATCTTTGGGTGAAAACCTCTTTGAGGCACTCATTGATCAAGTAAAAAGTAAAGATAAAGACAAGCCCTTGAGTGAAAACCTATTTTAGGTGCTCTTAGGTGGGAAAGTTTGCTCATCCCCTCAGGACATCAAAGGTCCACCAAGTCCCACCTCTATATCTAGTAAAAGCATCTTCTTAAACAAAACAAAAAAAAATTGAGTGTCTCACTCTTGATTTTATAGAGGATTTTTCTACTTGATCGTTACCTGAGATGGTGAATTCAGATTCATCACATTATCTAGACCTCCAAGAGGAAAATCAAGAAACTACAGTACAAAAAGATGATCATGATCACACCTTAGCTACTATTCATGAAGATGGATCCACACTACTTATGGAGAGCATAGTTGAAGTAAACTTGGGAACATACGATGATCCCAAAATTATTTATCTTGGAACTCTCCTTACTAAAGTAGAACATGAACACATTGTATCCATTTTGATTGATTTTAAAGATATTTTTGCATGGGCATGTTTAGACATGTCAGACTTAGACCTAATCTTGGTAGTGCATCACCTTGTTGTTCATCAAAATGCCAAACCAATGAAGTAAAAATTGAGAAAGATGCATCCATGCATTACCCTCTTGGTAAAAGCCAAATTGGAGAAGTTATTGGGAGTAGGCTTCATTAGGTTTCTAGAATATTTCAAATAGATATCTAACATAATCTCCATCAGTAAGAAGCCATAAGGAATACATCTTTATATATATTTTAGAGATATCAACAAAGCATGCCCTAAAGATGAATTTTCTCTACCCAACATTGGCGTGATCATCGATTCTACTGTTGGGTATGAGACGTTGTCCTTGATGGATGGATTTTTTGGATATATTTAGATCAAGATATCCTAAGAATATCAACACAAGATTTAATTTACCACTCCGTGGGGAACATTCTATTACCAATTCATGCCATTTGGCTTGAATAATGTTGTTAGAGCCACATATCAGCATGTCATGACTTTCATCTTCCATGACATGATGCATAATATTATTAAGGACTATGTTGATGACATACTATCAAAATCAAGAACATGTGTTAGATATCCTGATGTTCTACAAAGAATATTTGAGAGGCTTCATAAATATAAAGTCTACTTAAATCCTAAGAAGTGAATATTTGGAGTCACTTCATGGAAATTATTAGGTTTCATTATATCTCAAAGAGGGATCAAAGTCAACCCTACTAAGGTCAAGGCTATTATTGAAATACCTTCACCTTCAAATCTTAATAGCTCTAAAGTCTACAAGAAAAGATTCAATCAATCTAAAATTTTATTTCTCAGCTGGCAGATAAGTGCCACCCATTTATCCATCCTTTGAAGAAATGGGTCATGTTTCAATGGGATGAAGACTATTAATTAGCATTTTCAAAGCTCAAGACGTATTTGGCCAACCCACCAGTCTTGACACCACCAACACCTGGATAACCATTGCTTCTTTACATATCAGCAACTAAGCATGTACTGGGGGCACTTTTAGCCCAACATGATGATCAAAGTAAAGAAAATGTAGTCTATTATTTAAGCTACACAATGGTGGCTTATGAACACAATTATACACCTATTGAGAAGGACTGTTTAGTTATGGTGTTCACTTCCCAAAATATGTGACCTTATATGATAAACAACAAAACTATTATCATCACCAAGGTGGATCCTCTCATGTTTTAATTATCCAAAGTAACTCTCATAGGATGTATGTCTAAATGGGTCATGATCCTAAGTGAATTTGATGTTGAGTATCAGAATTAGAAAGCTATCAAGGGGCAAGTTATTGTTGATCAACTTGTAGAAACCCCTATTATAGACACTCAACCACTCAGATTTGACTTTATAGATGATTCTATCATGATAGTGGAAGAAGTGTTACTTGAACCTGAATAATGGAAGCTTTATTTTAATGGTTCCTTCACTTCTCATAGATCTGGAGCTAGCATCTTGTTGATTACAATACAAGGGGGTTTTATTCCTAAAGCATTTCACATTAATTTTCATTGTACCAATAATATAGTTGATTATGAGGCACTTATTATAGGACTGTGTCTTACCATTGAAAATGCATGTTTAACTATGGTGTTCACTTCCCAAAAGCCATGACATTATATGTTGAACAACAGAACTATTATCATTGTCAAGGTGGATCATCTCAAGCTTTTATTATCTAAAGTAGCTCTTACAAGACATGGCTAAATGGGTCATGCTCCTAAGTGAATTTGATGTTGAGTATCATAATTAGAAAGCTATCAAGGGGTGCGTTATTTTTAATCAACTTATAGAATCCCCTATTATAGAAACTCAACCACTCAGATTTGACTTTCTAGATGATTCTATCATGATGGTGGAAGAATTATAGCATGAACCTAAATAATGGAATCTTTATTTTGATGGTTCCTTCACTTCTCATGGATCTGGAGTTGGTATCTTATTGATTACACTGTAAGGGGATTTGATTCCCAAAGTATTTCAAATTAATTTTCATTGTACCAATAATATAGCTGAGTATAAGGCACTTATTATAGGATTGTGTCTTACCATTTAGTGAGACATTTAGCACTTAATGGTTTATGGTGATTCCCAATTGATCATCAATCAAACCATTGATCAATATCAAACTAGAGATGACAAACTTGATCCTTACAAGCAAATCATGGATAATCTAAAGGCTCATTTTAAATCTCTATAGTTTAAACAAATATCAATGGCCAGTAACAGATCTGCCAATGTAATGGCAATAATTGGGTCAATGATACACCTATTGAGAAGTCATGTTTAGCTATGGTGTTCACTTCCCAAAATCTATGACATTATATGTTGAACAACAAAACTATTATCATCTTCAAGGTGGATCCACTCAAGCTTTTATTATCCAAAGCAGCTCTCATAGAAAGTATGGCTAAATGGGTCATACTCCTAAGTGAATTTTATGTTGAGTATCATAATTAGAAAGCTATCAAGGAGTAGGTTATTTTTTATCAACTTAAGAATCCCCTATTATAGAACTCAACCACTCAGATTTGACTTTCCAAATGATTCTATCATGATGGTGGAAGAAGTGAAGTGTGAACCTGAATAATGGAAGCTTTATTTTGATGGTTTTTTCACTTATTATGGATCTAGAGCCAGCATCTTTTTGATTACACTACAAAGGTATTTGATTCCCAAACTATTTCACATTAATTTTTATTATACCAATAATATAGTCAAGTATGGGGGACTTATTATAGGACTATGTCTTGCCATTTAGTAGGACATTCAACACTTAATGGTTTATGATGATTCCCAATTGATCATCACTCAGACCACTAATCAATATCAAACTAGAGATGACAAGCTTGTTCCTTACAAGCAAATCATGGATATTATCAAGGCTCATTTTAAGTCTCTATAATTTGAACAAATACCAAGGGCCAGCAATAGATATGCCAATGTAATGGTAATAATTGGGTCAATGATACACTGATTGAGAAGGCATGTTTAGTTATGGTGTTTGCTTCCCAAAAGTTGTAACATTATATATTGAACAAAAAAACTATTATCATCACCAAGGTGGATCCTCTCAAGTTTTTATTATCTAAAGTAGTTCTCACAGGGCATATGGATAAATGGGTCATGCTCCTAAGTGAATTTGATATTGAGTATCAAAATTAGAAATCTATCTAGGAGCATGTTATTATTGATCAACTTGCAAAAACCCCTATTAGACACTCAACCACTCAGATTTGACTTTTTAGACGATTCTATCATGATAGTGGAAGAAGTGTAGCATGAACTTGAATAATGGAAGCTTTATTTTGATGGTTCCTTCACTTCTCATGGATCTGAAGCTAGCATCTTGTTGATTACACTACAATGGGGTTCGATTCCCAAAGTGTTTCATATTAATTTTCATTATACTAATAATATAGTTGAGTATGAGGCACTTATTATAGGATTGTGTCTAACCATTTAGTGGGACATTCAGCACTTAATGGTTTATGATGATTCCCAATTGATCATCAATTAGACCACTGATCAGTATCAAACTAAAGATGACAAGTTTGTTCCTTACAAGAAAATCATGTATAATCTTAAGGTTCATTTTAAATCTCTATAGTTTGAACAAATACCAAGGGCTAGCTATAAATCTACTAATGTAATGGCAACAATTGGGTTAATGATACAGAGTGATGGTAGAGCTAAAGATTATCAGTTTCTGATTGAGAATCTTCTACAGCCTACACATATTATTCCATATTCAGAAAGGGTATACACCATTGCTGGTCACAATCCCCCACCTGAATTACCTTGGTATCAAGCCTTTTATAATTACTTCTATGATCACATTTTTTCACCTAACCTATCAAATAACCAAGAAAAAAATATTCCATCACCACCTATCCCATTATACCTTCTTTAGAAACACACTTTATTGGAAAGGCTATGATGGAATGTTACTTCATTATTTATCTTTGGAAGAATCCAAGCTAGTGTTAAGGGAGGTTCATGAAGGAATGTGTGAAGCCCACACCAATGGTGTACTCTTAGCTAAAAATCTCCTTAGAATAGGCTATTATTGGCCAAAGATGGAGACAAATACTTGTAATTATGTGAGGAAGTGTGTTCCTTATTATCAACATAAAAATTTTGATACATGCACCTTCCTTACCATTACAGCCAATCACAATACCATGGTCATTCTATCCTTAGGGCCTCAAACTCAGCAAAAAAATAAACTCAACATCCTCAGATGACCATAAACACATTTTGACTATTACCAAGTAATTTACTAAGTGGATTGAGGGCATTCCTCTCACTTACTTTATCAGGAAGTAGATAGCCAAGTTCATTCATTACCATATCATATGTTAATATGGCATTCTATCATGTATTATATTTGATAATGATAGATCATTTTTAAATAGATATGTAAAAGACCTTTGTGAAAAATCCAAAATCAAGCACAAGAAATCCATGACATATAACTTGCAAGGCAATGGACAAGTTGAAGTGTCAAACAAAACCATTGTAGCAATTTTCAAAAAGATTGTCAATGATGTTGGCCATAATTAGCACTTGAAAAACTTTCCTACCCTTTGGTATTACCAAACCAATTTTTGAACCCCCAAAAGAGCCATTCTATACTCCCTTGTTTATGGCATAGAAACTATTATCTTGATTGAGATCGAGTTGCCTTCATTGTGAGTATCGTTGGAAAATATTGAAGATGATGAAGAGTATAGAGTTTCAAGTTTGAAATAACTAGAAATTCTTGATGGTAAGTGTTTGGATGCCCTAGAAAACTAGCAAGCCTATCAAAATAAATTGTGGAGAAGCTAAAACAAGCACATTCTCCCTCAAGAGCTTGAGATTGGTGATTTAGTCCTAAAAGAGAATCAGAAGAACACAAATGTTGAACATAAGAAAAAAGGTAAGTTCCAACCTAATTGGTTAGGACCATATGTTATCACAGTGAACTACAGATCAGGGGAATATCAATTAGCTAAACCAAATGGTGAATAACTTCTAGAGCCTATGAACATTATGCACATTAAGAGGTTCTACTCTTGAACAACTTTGAACCATTAGGGGAAACTTGTGCCAAAGTATTTTACCATTTTATCCTGGACCATCCTCTCATGGACCATATTCTTTTGACTTACCTTGGATCATTATTTCAATAACTGTATTAATTTCACGACTCTAAACAGTGAAGGCTTTTAGACCATTGGCACTCTGAACATATTTTATCCCACCCTAAACCGTTCTCTTTGAGAACCTCATTAATTTACATATCCTAAGGCTATTATGACTTGCACACTTTTATCCCTTGACTAATTATGATCCTAATTATGAATCATCAGCATTATAATCACATTCAATGTCAGTTCTATAAATAAAATCAGCATGGATAGTATTTTATAGCTTATTCTATAGATGAGTGAACACAGACACCTTTTCATCTTAGGATTTTCATCTACTGCATGATTCTTTAGATTTTATCTACTATTGCACATTGTTTTATTATTTTGATGTTATTTAATAGGCATTGTTTCCTTACCAATATCCTCGCTCTCATTGATCTATGAGCATGTGCTATTGCAACTAACTTTAACTATTATTAGATCTCCTAGTTAGTTCCTTAAGCCATTGTTTATATTCATTAATGTCATTGTCACCGTTTAGCTATTTATTGGAAATTCTACTCTTGGATGAGCATGTCCTTGATTATTTGGTTCCTCCTCTATACATACTTTATCCCAAAAACATAAAAACATTAGAAAATGATATACAAAAGGACAAAAACATTATCTTAGGCTTTTGTATATTTGGATCCCCACATGCTTGTCATTTTGAAAGACCATTCTCATTTGTTTGATTGGTTTTATTTTCTTCCCTTTTCTTATACAACATTAATCATATGTTTTGGTCATCACCTTTTTCTTCTATCCCACTCCCTGGGAGAATTATATTTGGCTTAAATTTCATGTTGGAACATGCATCCATGGAATTATATAGGCAGCGTCTATTTGTCTTATACATTTGGAGTCAGCTCGGCCACCCTTTTTCTCTTCCCCCATTTATTCTATATTGTTCTTCTTTAAATTAAGAACAACTTTATGACGTTATTCTTGTTATGATATTATAGAAATTAATGCCTCTACTGCACGTGCATGATCAATTTTTTTTAAACTACACTAACTTGGTTTTTGTGTGTGTGTTTATTTGTTTTTTATTGGTTTTTTGTTGTTTTTTATTGGTGTTTTCTTGTCTCTTCATTTTATTTCTTTCCTTTGGTTGTTTCTTATTTTTATTACTTCTTGTCTCTCATTGGTCTTTTATTTTCTTATTTGGTCTTGATTCTTTATTTTCTTTTCCACATACATCTTGATGGTCCACATGGATCTTGATTTGATGTTATCAATTTATTCTTGATTTGTATTTACACATTCTAGTTCCTACTTAAGTCTTGATTATTTGTATCTTGATTTTAAGTTGGGTTCATTTATGTTTCACTTTTATGTTTGTATTTATTTTTTATTTAAATGTAAATATTTTTAACTTTAGTTTTGGTCATTTTTTAACCATTATCTTTAGTTATCGGTATTCACATTTGAACCAACTTTGGACAAATGAAATACCATGTCCTCACAAGTTCTTAATACTTGTGATGCCTAATTTATTTTGCTATAGTAAACACTTTGTGCTTTGGATTCAAGTCTTAACATAAACATAACTCCAATGAATATCTCTTAAGATCACCATGCATAAATTAGGTCAATAGGTTTAGCACCTAACTCTTTGATTAGACATGTGCATCTTAGCATACATCATGAATCTAATTGAACAATTAGTTATATTTTATCATCCCTCATTCCATTCTATCCCTATTATGGGTGAAATACATTGGCTTGAGGTCCATTTGGACTATGTAGTCGGTGCTTAGATACATGATGTACTCAAGTTAGCTTGGCCACCCTCATTTTTCTTTTCATATCTTTCATCACTTTGTGCATTCTCATATGCATGGTTCTTTGTGGATTTTATAGTCATTACACCATTGCATCTATGTTTTCACCTTCTCATATTTAATATATGTAATAGATTATCTCTTTGAGTTATTTATTACCAATTTACTCATGCTGGGGCACAACATTTAAACCTACCATAAGAATCAAATCAGCCCTACTGGAGCAAAATTGCTTCTCACAATCATATTTACTCTAATGGGGCACATTATTATTTTTTCTATCTTTGGAGACCACATTCTCCTTTTTATTCTAATTCCAATCTCTCCACACTGTTACCTATGATGGAAATCTCTTAGTGTGTAACCTATCTTAGAATTGATATATTCTAAAGTGTGCAGCTTATACCCTAGCTTTGGGTGTGTTCAAAGTGTGTTGTTTTTATTTTTATATTGCATCCTTCCCATCCCCCAACTTTGGGACCCATTATATTCTAATTATATTTTGATCACTAATGGGATCAATACATGCAAGAATTAGCTCATTTGGATTTAATTTTTTATATAGTTTATTCTCACGTTTACTTTATTTTTGAGAGTCCATCCTTCTCTTTCATCCTAGTATGTCCTCTCAAGGGTGCATCATGGGTCATTTTCATTTCTTCTTGACAATTATTTTCTTTTAAAATATTTTTCTTTGCTTGAATATATCTCTATACCTTCTCAAATAATGGTAAAATGTATACATCTAATTCCTACCACCATTTGTGTTGAAATTATCAATATTACCCGAATTTCACTCAAATACACAATTTAAGCCAAAATCACTTAAACGCGCTAAATGGTTCAAAATTATCATATAAAAGTGTAAATTTAGGCCAATGTATACCTAAATGGGGTAAATCATTTTATTTGATTCCTAACTTTTCTTAAAAAATTTTGAGTTAAAATGACGATTTCACATTTTGGTGCTCTAAATCACTCTTTTCTTATAATTTATTATTACGCATCATGTACCTTTGTTATTTTGTGTTGAAAACATCCTAAATGGGATCATAGTCCATAAAAAACTAACATCAACTTTTAATTACTCTCGATTCAAATTATAACCCAATAATATGACTTTCTGACCATTTTGATTAATTGTGGATCAATTTTCAAAGAATTGCACTAAAATTGATTAATCTTACTTAAGCAAATTAAACCAAGTTATGAGCTTAAGTAAGAATTCCATGGAGCAAATTGAATATTTCTTTATTGGAAATTGATTCTAAATATCCAAATCACCTAATGACATGATCAATGGGGTGGTATTCATAAGCCATAAATGCAATAAATATCAGGTTTATGGTCACCCATGCTTAATTTATACCTCTTCTTCCCAAATATTTATGAGGATATTTAGGGATTAATTATGAAATATTAGATTAATTAATGGACACACATCTTCATCTTGAGATGGATGATCATGGTTGATCCTAATCAGATCCACAATCCTATAAATAGAAGGGCAGAGAACTTTATTTTTAAGCTTAAATTATGTAAACTTATAATACAAGATTCTCTCTATAAGTCATTTGTGTAGATTGTTTATCATGTTTTATTTACAATAGGATAGTTTCATTTGATAGGCATATTAGTGATTTCATATCATGATCCTAGATTATGCATGGTGATCTTGAGATAATGGAGGAGCTTGGCATCCATTGTTGACAAAGACAAGAACACCAAATCAAGGGGAAAAAAATGCTTGGAGGCACTTTTGGATGGTCGAATCACTTGGGAAGGTAATATGCATATGCACTTTATTTTAATTGATTCTTATTTTAATTTGAAAACCCCATTGAATAGATTGGCCTAGATTATTAGTTCTTATGCATTCTTTTATGGTTTCCCTGACTAATGTGTGAACTAGTTCCTTTTGTAATCTAACACTATAGATTGCACATGGTCTCAAGAAGGTCAATTTTGCATCCAAAATAGTAATTTGAAAAAAAATAGTTAGCACTTTGAGCTTTGAATATTCAACCCAAAATACCTACTAACAACCACTTGATCTTGGTTGATTTCATACAATCACAAGCCAAGAATAAATCATTTATTAACTTGTCAATTGCATAAAAGCTTTCATGCTTGTACTACCAAATATAATACAATTATATCAGCATCCATTATGAATATGTGGTGGTAAAAAATGATGATAACATAAAATCAAGCCTTATCCATAACTCAATATGGAAATGTGAACAGCTATAATATTAACTTGGTAACAAGTTTCACAATTCCATAACATAATGCAGCGATAATAAATTTTCCAACACTTGCTATAATATCTTAGCATAGCCAACACATATATAAATCAACTCTCTATGCTTGATTTCTTGAGAAATAAAGTATACACAAGATTAAGTTCAAAACATATAAAAAATATATCTCCAAGCACTTCACTACTAAGACCAATAAGAAGGAGGATAGCATAAACAACTTCCATAACATGATTTAATAACTTGATGCCAACAGAATATCTTTAATATATAATACCTATAGCCTTGGGTTGATATAATAGTTATTTTCCAACTAACTAGGATATCCTTTGGTTAGGATCCAAAGATGATATCAATAATACTGATAACTTAACATGCTTATAGGCAAGGTCACTCTAGCATATAATTGTAATGTATCAAAATTTAACCTCAAAATCTATCCAAGTTACATATTTACTACCATGTAACATCTAGAGAGACTCAGAATAAATTTATCAGTATCCTTCCTTTAAGCAAGGAGATTTCAATCAAGTTTACATATTTAAAAGAGTGATTAGGAAATTTATCTATTATGAGCACAATATGAGATACTACAAAAATGCAAAAAATATTTTTTGCATATAAAAGTCCACACTTCCAAGTCTTAATATCAAATGATTAAGTTTTATACAAGTAATTTGAAAAATATCGTATCTACTAATAGTTCTATCATATATAATCCAGAGGCCATATGCACAAGGAAATAATTATACTACCATATAGATTTAAATTTAAAATAGGGCAGCCTCTAAAGTGGTCAATTAAATTGTAATATTAATGAGATACATATATAATCAACAAATTTGACTTTATCATCTTGAATTCTATCTTGGGTTATCATTGGCAAGCACAGCACTTTAAACAAGCAACAAAGAAAATTAGATAATCAATTTTCACAAAAGTAAAGGCCAACTGTATCATAATCCCTATATTAGAAAGGGTGCAACAAGAGTGTCTGCTATAAGCTGGCTATGTGAATTCCTTTCTAGCCAATATTATAAGAGTTAAATTCTATTTTAATAAATCAATTTTGAAAAGAGAAAAATAATTCAAACTAACTTAATTTCACATAAAATGAATTTAGGCAGCTTCATAATTCTTACTGTTGTGCATTTTCTTTATCTAAAATGTAAATCATCAATGAGTCTATTCTATGTACCTCCAAAATGAGCAAGGTCATGTATACTCAAATAGATACTATAGAATAACATTAAATGCATTTACATGAATAAGATGGTCAACAATATCAAAGAGTATTCCAATCTCTCTCCTAGTTTAGTTGTTCTGTTACTTAAATCAGTTAGATTTCTCTCTTATTGAGTACAAACACCCAAGATAAAATAAAAATAGTTAAAATGCATATAGTAACTAAGTGATTATTGAAAATAAATTCATTTCAAAGCATATACAATATTTTTTTATAATAACAATATCTCATAGTAGTAAGTTCACAAAATAACAAAAACCAATTTTCTCTCCACTCAGCAGGTTAGGTCTATGAATAGCAAAGTAATAATAAGCTTTTCAATAAAAATGATCCAATCATAAAAACTAATGTTTCCTTCATTTTTACAAACCTTCATTAACTGATAAACAATCAAATTCATATGCAAAAATATAACTAGCATATCAAGATTTGTCTTCCACAATAGGGTGATCAAAAATCATTTGTTTTGGATCTTGTTTTCAAAATAATTTTGGGAATACATCCAAAATCTCAAACTCAAAAGATAACAATCCAATGCTCTTTCCAATATCAAACTTGGGTTTTAACATGGGTCTGAGGTTCAATTAAATCATTTGAAAAGACATACATAAATAACAACTTTTCCCTCTCTTGTAAAGAAAAAATTACCATCATGATTGCGTAAAGCAGCCAGCTAAACTAACTAGGCACATTTCTCATGTCTTAGTAACCCAATCAGTAATGTAAACATACAACAAAATGGTTTTAATTTATCATTCAATAAAAATGCATCATGTCAACATACAGGTTTTAAGGTTATATATTGTTGAATTACCACAAAATGAATTTTGTTTTCAATCTAAAGAATGAGAACACCCAGAATAGTCTATCAAACATAGTAACCTCGGTTTACCATAAAATCAGGGTAATATAACTACCAATTAACAGTAGTAAATTCCATACCAAGTGGGTGATACCAAAATTTGGGTAAATTCACCACATTATTCAGTGTATATAAAAATAAAGAGTACATACAAATTACATATCATAACATTCAGCTTGAAATATGCAATAATCAAGATGATTCCTAAAATCATACAAATCCAAGTCCATTATAACCAAATGTTATACAATCCACTTTTATGTAACATAACCAAAAGAAAATAGCTGACTCAATCAAGGAACAAAAATATTATCCAAAGTTATACCTTGATTTTCATTATAAGGCAATAAACAAGAAATTTACACATAGCACTCTATGCTCAAGCCCTACTACTACCCTGGTCACAGCATAGGCCCATGTGGGTATAGAATAATATACCCACATGAGTATATACCCTCACATGGTTCTCTATAGAGCTTTCCATTATTAATATAGGATTTAAATTATAGAATTTTAACTAGAAAAGAATGCATTCCTGATTTAGTGTATGCAGGGTTTGTTTCTCCCTCACAATGGTTCCACATCCATCAACATTGACCCCCTCTACATGATTTTCTATGCAGACCCCTGCATCTATCTCCTTATGCCATCGACCTAAAGTGTCTAGCTCTACATCACCTCATACACCCAACTCTCTATTTCCTTATACACCCCTCTCTCTCTCTCCTACCTAAGTCCACACCAGCAACACACCTATTCCCCTTTGCATCAACCTTCTACCATCACCTCCCTCTTCCTTTCCTATTCCTTTCTCCATCTGCATGTGTCTCCCATCTATTGTTCATCTTTTATGCCCCATCATGGTGATGGCCAAAACATAGACCTGAGAACCCTATTTTTCTCCATATTCTCCTTGCTCTTCTTTTCTCCTTCAAAGTCAATGACCCAAAGTGATATCCAATCAAATGCTATCCAAACAAAACCCTAAAATCAAATGATATTGTCTCAAAACTAAATTCCAATGCCTTGACAAGCTCGTGAACCCATCATGGGTTAGAATACCTTCTTACCACAAGAAGACCACAAGCTTAAACATTAAATCCCTTTTACCACCAGCTTACTAAGACTTTAAAACAATCAAAAGTCCTTTATTTACACATGCCCAAAACATCACCATAGGTTATAAGCTTTTAAAAAACAACCATTTCAAGCTTATGGACCTTAGTGACAACTGCAAGATTTTATATATACACACACACACACACACACACACTTACTTATGGACCTTAGCGACAACTGCATGATTATGACTATACTTACTTATGGACCTTAGTGATAACTGCATGATTATGACTATATATATGGTGCTTTATTTATTATGTATATATATATATATATATATATATATATATATATATATGTAGACCTTTATTTATTTAAAGTATCATATGTATATACACACACATACACAATGTTTTATTTATATATATATATATAATATAATAAATAAAGTATTATGTATATATATATATACGGTACTTTATTTATTATATTATAAATATATCTATATAAATAAGACACCGTGTATGTGTGTGTGTACATATGATACTTTAAATAAATAAAGGTCTGCATATATATATACACATGGTACTTTATATATATATATATATATATATATAATATAATAAATAAATCACTATCTATTTATAATGTTTATATATAGAGAGAGTATTTTATATATATTAAATATACATAAATAAAATTATATATATATATATATATATATAATTTTATTTATTTATATATATGGTATATATTAAATATAAATAAATAAAACATTATATTTATATTAAAAAATAGAACATTAAAATATATATATATATATATAAATGGTGCTTTATTATTTATTATATATATATAAAGCACCATATATATAAATCACCGTATATAATATAATAAATATTATATATATTATATTATAACCGTATACATATATATAAATATTATACGACATTATATATAATAAATATGATATTTTATTTGTTATATATACATAAAACACCGTGTGTGTATCTATAATATATAATAAATAAAATATCATGTATATTTATTTATTTATATATAACATTTATAATATAATAAATAAAACATCATGTATATGTATGTATATATATATATAGAAATAAAATTATATGTGTGTGTATTTGTGAATATATATATACACATATACATACACGATGCTTTATTTATTGTATTATAAATATATATATATATATATATATAAAATAATACATATAATATTTATATATAATAAATAAAGAATTGTGTGTGTATATATAAAGCATCGTGTATTGATTAGTTATATATGGTGTTTTATTTATATAAATATTTATTAAATATACTTCATTATATATATAGGCTATTTATATGGTGTTATATAGTGTTTTATTTATTAATATTATATATATATATATATATATATATATATAATAAATAAAGCATTGTATATATATACACATAATAATATGAAAACAGACTCATTGAGCGGAGCTGCATTTTGGGTGACAAAGGAACTTATAGATACTTTCTTCTCAGATGCCTCAATCGATACCCAGCATGGTATATAGGAAGATCACAAGGGGCAAGTCACAAAGGCCAAAGGGAAAGTAGAAATCTCACCTCAGATGTAGTTAAGGAAGGTGGAAATAGATCTGACCTATCAAAACCATTGTGTGTGGATTCCTGCATACATACTATAGGGGTCAGCAAAGATCTTGGGGCATCAACTAGGAAAAATAGGTAGAAGCATCAAAACATCACAGCCACACATTCTAGGGAACTCATGGAATTTATTGGCCATGCCATAAGGATTGAAAGGAAAATATGCCTAAAACCATTGCAATATGGATGTCAATGAAGTGTTTGACAAAATGAAAATGTAGGGACCTAGCTACAACCTGAGGACACAAACTATTTTTTAGATACAAATTAGAAACATACAAGGTAATACATTATGTTGTGTGATTCATTCATTATAATGTGTAATGAATCTAACACAATAGATTGAAAAATCCATTGGGATCCCTACACCTTTCCAATGTCTTATCTACAATGGCAAAAGTTTAGGAAATTCTAACAAGATGTTTGAATATGGAATAACCAGAGATTCCCTTTTATCCTTAACCATGACGCTGAGAGGTGAGGTGATTGGCAATGGGAAGGCACCAATGTTCTCTTACAAAGATGCTACAAATTCTTCCAGACCAAAGGGGCCTTTCAAGAATGCCACAAGTAACAAGACAATAAAAACACAATGGAAATTTAGTCCATAAACCAGTGCCTATATAGTGAAACAGGTAGAGGTGGTTCCAACTGTGGATATAACAAAGGAAGATGTGATAGTATCTATATAAATTATGGAGCAAGAGGCAGACATATGTATATTCAATGGCTTTTGGCTAATGATAGAGGCATTATTCTAGTGGGTGCATTCGACCTATCAAAAAATTGTGAAATCTCCCTCTGCTCCAAGGGTTTCTTCATAGTACACTTTTTTGATGAGGATGCTTACCAGAGAGTTTTTTTAAATAGACCTTAGTTTTGGGGGAAGTTTGGTCTATACCTCACTCTATGGATCCCAGACTTTGACCTGAAAATGCACTCAGACACCATTATGCAAATTTGGGTATGGCTTCCTAACCTCCCTATATATCTTATTAGTGTTTTTAAACGAATAGGGGATAGTCTAGGTAGGTTTGTCAAAATGGATATTAAGAGAATGCAAGAAGGTTTATGCACATATGCATGCATATATGTGGAAATAGATCTCAACAAAGGTCTACCTAACAAAATGATCATTAGATGTGGGAAAATATAGCTTACCCAATCCTTACATTTTAAGAATATAGCCTTTTGCTGCCATATTTGTAAGCTCACTAAGCATCTTCAGGCTACTTGTCCATAGGCAAGAAACTTACCAACACATAAGAAATGGTTTAAACCTACTTATAAATGGTGGTCCTTTCCTGCACAAGAGGAAGAGGAGGATGCATAGGAGACCATGAAGTGAAATGTCAGAATAGAATAGAGACAAAGGAGTAAAAAAATAGCGAGCATAACATACACAAAGGAAATGGCTCCAACACCTGGGGAAAACAGAGAATGAGAATCAAACCATGGAAATTGAATAGGTTGGGTCAATACCAGGAGGAATGAAAAGAGATCATGTACCAGAGAACTCCAATTCAATTAAAGAATTAGTGCCCTACACAAACCCAAATCAAATGACAAATCCTTCTCTTACAGATTAGCAGAATATGGAATTATAGATAGTCAGTGTGGAGCTACCACTCAAGGTGTGGAAGGAGGTTAAAAAAAGAAAGACAAAAAGGGAAAGATCAAAGATACATGGGATCTCCCTCAAATATGTGTATTGGTCTTTGAAGGCCAATACACCTACCTTTCTTTTCTATCATGTATTGTTTACTCTTATCATGTTTGTTCTCCCCTATCCATCTGGGGATTTATTTATCTTCATCATGTCAAGGCTATGTCTCCCTGGTATTTGTGTTGAGGATTTTGACTCAAATTTCTCGTTGACATCTACTTTTGGCTTTCTAGATGGATCTTTTCACCACTATTGGAATAAAAGGTACTGACACTTTTTCTTTTGATGAAAAATATATACACATAATATTTTATTTATTATATTATGATTATTACATATGGTGTTTTATTTATTATTATTATTATTATTATTATATAATTATTATAATATATGATTATTTATTATATATATGGTATTTTATTTATATACACATGGTACTTTACATATATAAATAAAACATTGTGTCTATATAATGTGTGTGTGTATATATATATATACACACACACACACATATATATATATGAAGTACTATGTGTATATATTTAATATATATATGATATACATATATATATATGATCTATATCATACATATATTAAATATATACACATAGTACTTTATATATATATATATATAAAGTACTATCTGTATATATTCAATATATATATGATATACATCATGTATATATACATATTATATATAAATAAACTATATATACATGGTTCTTTATTTACATATAAAGCACCATGTATATAAATAAATAAAACATTGTATATATAAAGTACCATGTATATAAATAAATAAAATACCATATATAAATAAAGTACCGTGTGTATATATATATATATATACATAGTGTTATATATATGGTGATTTATTTATATATAAATAAATTATAATGTATACATGTATAAATACATGATATTTAATTTATATATATATATATATAAATTATTATTATATATATATATATAGTATTTTATTTATATATAAATAAAATATTATGTGTCTATATACATATTATTTTGTTTAGTATCATGTACATATACCCATGTATGATGTTAAATAAAGTACCATGTACATATGTATATATATAAATACAGAGTTATATATATTTACATATATACATGTGTATATATATATGATAATTTATTTATATATAAATAAATCACCATGTATATATGTATATATGTGGTATTATACATATAAATAAAATAATGTGTGTGTGTATATATATCACTATGCATATATGTGTGTGTGTATACACACACACACACACAAATGCATAATGATATTATCTCTCTCTCTCTCTCTCTCTCTCTCTATATATATATATATATATATATATATATATATATATATATGCATAGTGATATATATATATATAGAGAGAGAGAGAGAGATAATATCAGTATGCATGTGTGTGGCATATATATATATATAGAGAGAGAGAGAGAGAGATAATATCATTATGCATGTGTGTGTGTATACGCACACACATTTATGCATAGTGATATATATAGAGAGAGAGAGAAAGAGAAAGAGAGAGAGACACACACACACACATATATGCATAGTGATTTATTTATATGTACACATAGTACTTAATTTATTTATAAATAAAGCACCATCTATATATACTTTATTTATATATAACAATAAAGTATATATATATATTATTTTATTTATATATATATAAATGATGTATTGTGTATATATACATGGTATTTTATTTATAGATACCACCATATAGTATCATAATTATTTATTTATATATATAAATACATACACTAGGATAAAGCATTTATGTATGTATGTATGTATGTCCAAAGCTACATGCTCACCCTTTAAAGATTGTTTGAAAACTAGCTACAAGGAGGCTAGTCAAATCGAGATTGTCATTCCTTTCTCATCAAATGATGAATTAGATGACAATAAGGGTTGGACCATGGTGCGTAGGAAGAATAATGGAAGAACCAACATAACTAGTAAGGAGTTGGATATTTTTAGGATGTCAGTGGGTTCCAAAAGAATTTTAGAATAATTGTCAGTTGGTCCCTGTTGGGTTTTATTGTCTTGTTGTCTTTTGGACAGTTTGATTTTTGTTGAGTTTTGATTTTTTTTCTATGTTTTCATTATTTTATAGCTATGAATCAGCTATTGTATCAATGTACAGGCTTGCATGCCCTATTTATTGTGTTTATGTTTGGTTGGTCCCTGTCTATATCACTTGTAATTATTTTGGTTGGTTTTATTAGCTTGTTTGTTTTCCCATGTTGATCATTGGGAGAGGCATTCTTCATACGGCTTCATTGTAATATCTCTTATCTATGTTGTATCAAGTTGTGGGTCCTATCAAAACCCTCACTACCGATTCATATCTCTAATTCAAAGTGTTTACCTATAATAAAAAATAATAAGGGTGAAGTTATGAATACATCAACTATATATATATATATATATATATATATATATATATATAGTGCTTTATTTATATATGGTGTATATAGATAAATAAAACATTGTGTGCGTGGTGTGTGTGTGTGTGTGTGTGTGTGTGTGTGTGTGTGTGTGTGTGTGTGTGTGTGTGTGTGTGTGTGTGTGTGTGTGTGTGTGTGTGTGTGTGTGGGTGTGGGTGTGGGTGTGTGTGTGTGTAAAAAATAAAACATTATGTGTATATAATAAATTAATCACTGTGTATAACAATATATAATATTTATTATATTATTTACTTATTTATATACAATATTTTATTTATTATAATATGGTTTTTTATTTATTATATATATACATGGTGTTTTACATATATAATAAATAACCATATATATATATATATATATATATATATATATATATATATATATATATATATATATATATATATCATGTGTATATATATAATTAATATCTATACATGGTGTGTACCATATATACAATTGGAAAGATATAAAATTATATCGAGCTGACTAATACAGATGAAAAATAGGAAAATTATCCCAGATTGGCCAGTAAAATTGGGATAAAATCTTAACTAAAATGTATGGTGATAGTGAATATGATGTTAATAATTAAAAAATAACTAATATGAAAGTTATCCAACCATATATGGGATAAGATTCATATTGGGCTCACCAAAATGTATGCATTGGATAGGATGATCTATGACAATATTATTTATCTCAATAAACTAGGATACAAATAAGGTTTTAATAATAGATCTCTTGTATAACTAAAAGAGTAGATAAGGACCTAGAATGACCATAGACCTAGTAGAGGATCATCTAAACTTAAATGTCAATAGGAAAGGGTTCCAAATCATAAGCCTATGATATGGGGTATATCTCTCACTAGGGTTCAATATAGACATGAGTGAATGTAACATTGATAACAAAGAGGTATATTCAAGATATAATAAATTTATCACATTCAAGGAATTGACAAACAAGGGTAACATAGATCCAAGATAGCTAAAAGAAGTAAACTAATAATAAGATAAGTGATGCAATGCTCAACCAATAGGTGGCTTATGCAACCTAAGGTGATAAATGACAAGCCTAAATAACCTTATATCTATATTGTCTTATTTTGTATAAGGAGAAGCTTAAGTAAGGATAAACAGCACATCTACAATAGCATTGATCAAATCAATATATAATCTACTAATTAAATAAAGGAAAAAATAATATATAGAAATACTAACCTTTAGGTGGAGTTGTCGGTGCATCAGTCTCCTCCTTTGGTTCAAGTGGAACTTTGCAAGAAATGTTGTAGGTTGAAAACCTCAAATGGTAATAATAGTACATAGATATCCTTAGTTAGGGACTTTAAATAATGGGACACCTCCTTAGCACAACTTCTCCTAGGTATTGAACTTTAAATACCATGTAAGTAAGACTAGACCTCCAAGATAATAAGCTAACATATAAATCTTCTTTTTACTACTTAAGAACATAAATATGAGTGAAAGATGAGAACATGAGTGTGTCATATGGTTTAGGAATGAAATATTACCCCTATATATATGGATCCAATACCCAAATTAACCATGAACTCTAAGTTAATTATATTTTTAAGGTTGATATAGTTAAAAATATTTTGGCTGACAAAGTATTGTATCAGGAAAGTTGATATAGTAAAAATGATAGAAGACAAACTCAAAAAGTTATTGACTAGGCAATATAGTATTAGGAGAGACTAGTAAGAAATAGACTATATCAACTGAGCCAATACATTAGGGTTATAGGGTGACTAATAATATTGAACACAAATTGCATGAAGAGGTAAGACATAAAATGACTTGAAGGAGGTCAAATTGATAGTAGTGAAGGTATGATAGAATAATATGTAAACATCGATCGCAAAACATTCTTGGTACACTCTTTAAAGCATTCACTTGGATGCACCCACAAACCTCTATGATAATAATTGTTAGTAAAGTGATAAAATCAAAATTTTAGGTTTATACACTAAGCTTTTCTAAATATTAAAACTTATCAATGAGAGTTTGTTTTGTTGTTTTTATGCATGATTCTATGATGCAGAGCATCACAAGGTCGTTTAAGAAGATAGTATGTTTTTTAGTGTCATAATGACCATATTTGGTCTTGAGTGGGATGTTATATGTCCAATAGGGTCCTAATGGAAGTGTTAGAGTCATTATATAATCTTTGAGTTGTGTGTTTGAAGCCTTTTATATTTTACCATTAAAATGGCTAATTTGAAATTTTGAATTTCTAGACTACCTTTGTGGGGTCTTTTAGAGTCTTGTGTGAAATATAATGTTAATGAATGTTTGTAATGGTTATAAATAGGTCATATAAGTTTTTTAAATGGTGTTTTAACATGCCATGCATGATCAATATCAATTCAATCCAATAAAATGGGTATTGTAACTGCCACTCTATGTGGGTTGGCCTTGTGAAGAGAGTTTCTTGCATGTTTGGTAGGGAAAAAAGATGACAAAATGCATAGAGATGGGTGGAGATGGTAGAGTAAGATATTTAGAGATTAATTAGGAGAAGGGAGGTTCTAGTAAGAGAGTAAAATATGGATAAAAATGAAGAAGAATTGTATTATCCATGATGAACATTAGTATGATAGTGAGTTAAGTACGTAAATATTATCTTGAGATAAATAAAAAGATGTATGGTTTTGTGTGATGACCTCCTGAGCATTTTATGTTGAATTTATTTGAGTAGGATATATTATTTTAAAGGGACTCGAGGTCTTTTAATAGTGTTTTTTCATAATTTGCAAGGTTGTATTGAAGATTATGAGGTTGCAGTCAGACAGAGTATTAGTTTCACATACATGAAAGGTTGTCTATGCAAGAGTAGTTAGTGTGTGAGTGGATTAGGGATTTTTTTAATCCCTAAAATATTTGGACTATCATTTTAGTTATTTAATATTGAAAATAATTCTATAAATAACCCTGTTGTCTTGTAACTTTTGTAGATGACTGTGTATTTGGAAAGACTTCCATGAATAAAGAATGTTTTGAGGGATTGTTTTGTGTTCACAAAGTTCTTGATAAGTATTCACTCTTGTATTTATTTATTTTTAATTTTTTTGGATGCTTATAATGCACTAAAATTTTAATTTTTCAATTTAAACCTTCATTCTAGAGCATACAGTCCTATAGCAAGACTCGGAACTCTACAAACTTATTTGTTGGGGACATTGCATGATTGTTCATGACCAAAGAATGTTTAAATAAACTTTGAATATAGGTTGGGTAGACATGGTCCAAGTGTTGTAATTTATTGAAGTGTCTCAAAACTCAAAATATCACATTTCATCTCCTTTTAGCCTTGCACATGTCTGCTAAACTAGACCTAGGGTTTTGAAAAAGGGAAACTTACATAACTTAAGTTTTATCTAGTCAAAATTCATGAAACTTGGTGGTACATGGTATTTTTATGTTCTATAGAGGATTTAAGATCTTTTAGACTTGTGCATAACCATATGGTACAATATCCATGATTGTGGGGTTGTTTTAGGTCTAAAGAGACCTAACTAAGAGCAAGGGGTGTTGAGTTAGGTAGTTTACCTTGACATTTGTGATATAATACTTTTTAAGGAGATATATGGGTTTAATGGGTGTCTATGTATGTGTTTTATTTATATGGAAACTTGATATATTTTTTTTACCTACTAGATTTGCATGAAAATAGGGTTACTAAAGAGGAGGCCTAAAGAAGGAAAGTGAAGATTAATGGAGAGTGCTAACTTGAGGGTTGAGTTATTTGATTAGATGATTGAGGGGAAATAAAATACATTATATGATGGCCTCACGAGTCCTAGGGTGGGGATATGACGGTGGATCCATGCATTGTGTCTATGAGCTTATGGAGGAATGATCAAGTTTAGACCAAGCAAGTGGAGTGAAGTGAAGAAATAAGTGTATGAATATGATGATGTGTGTATTATAAAGGATGAGATACCTAATAATGGATATGATAGAGAGGATGTGTCTTGGAGAGAGTGACTAAGGACTATTAAGGAGGCTTGAGAGCCTAGTGTAGTGAATAATTGAACAAGGAGACAAAAAACAAACATAGTACTTGTAGGAGACATGTAAATTAGAATTCATTAAAGGTAAATAAGAATAAACCAGAGAATAGGTAATGAATATGAATTTTTTAGGCATGAGGTCCCTACATCAAGTGGTATCAGAGCAAGTAAGCTCTTAGATGATTTTATATTTTTGAATGTTAAATGTTGTTATTTGAGATTTTTAAAGGTTAAAAATATATATTGCATGAAGATAAGTTGTATGAGTACAATAAGATATAGATTTAAAGTGTTTTGATAAAGTATCCCTAAGAAGAAAACTAGTAGAAGCTCAAGAGAAGAAGGAAGAGAGAGAGACTCCAAGTGTGAGTTCTGGTTCCAAAGTGAAAAAATTTTGAAAAAGAGTGTCAATATACCATATAGAGGTTGAGACACCAAATAAAGGTGAAAAATACTTGCTTAAGAGAAGATGAATATAGAGAAGGCAAAGGAGAGGAAGGGTTTGGCTGAGTTAGACTACCACAATGAGAGAAAAAGGAGAGAAGACCCAAAGAAAAAAGGGTTAGATGTTGAAGAAGAGATGAGTGAGATATACAAAAGGTTAGAGAGGATAAATCTCTTGTTGGAGCTCATGAAATAATAACAGAGCCAATGGTATGGCTGGGTTATGAATAATAAGAGATTTAAGTGGCCTATAAGGTTACTCATGGAGAGAAGGATAAATATTGTCATGAGAGACAATGAGAAGAATAAGAAGTTACTATGTAGGTAGCTCAAGGAAGAGATAAATAAGTTTATGATGGATGAACAAAAATAAGGTGAACAACGTCTTAAGGATAAGGAGATAGTCATGGAAACAAAGCAACCTAAGAAGGATAATATGGAGGCAAACAACCCTCAAGATTTTGAATCTTATGATTTATTATCATGTGTATATGCAGGTACAAGAGTGAAGGAGTAAGAAGTCCATGTTGAGGACATTAAAGTTGAAAGCATGAAGGAGAGCAAGCATGCGCAACATTTTTAT
Organism: Torreya grandis; assembly: GCA_037957365.1. Taxonomy (NCBI): domain Eukaryota; kingdom Viridiplantae; phylum Streptophyta; class Pinopsida; order Cupressales; family Taxaceae; genus Torreya; species Torreya grandis. The sequence goes on from JARHVA010000880.1 coordinate 2,872,653, forward strand.
GTTGAAGAAGAAGTTAATTGGCATCAATCTATGGAGGTAAAGTGATATGTTATCTTGAGATAGGAAAAATGCTTACAGAAGAGGATCTTCAATAAAAAGGATGCCTCATGGAAGGCATAGAAGAATAAGAATGGAATCAAGGAGGATTTGAAGAGACTAAAAAAATTCAAGTTTCAATGATATTTTTGATGATGAATTTGTTGATATGTCAACTAATTAATACTTTTTGTATAATAAAATAATAAAATTTATGGATAGACTCATGAAAATCAAAGATGAAGTTGACGCACCTCATAAAGTGCTTGGAAAACTTGATATATAATAAGAGAAGGAGTTTAATTTGACTCTCATGAAGGATTAATCCCAAAAATAAGTTGGTGTACAAGATTTATAAGAATATAAAGCTAGAAAATAATAGATGATAGAGTATATAAATGAAAAATAAAGGTTGTGACAGAAAACTATGCAAGAAACAGATTGTTTAGACCTCATAGGAGATGAGGAAGCCATCCTAGTAGCTAAGTTGGATCTAGTAAAGATTTTAAATCAAGGAAATGATATATAATGTGTTTAAGATGAACTTACATGTCATACAAGGTAAACTAATCAGAATCAAGTCATAAATTATAGCCAAGAAGATGAGCAAGGTGATGCAAACAAAGTGCCCAGCAACATAAGCAAGGCATAGAAGTATGTGAGTTGGTTTAAGAATAAGTAATGGAATACAATTATGCAATTCAAGAGAAGAGGTTGAGATTACATGTTAAGGGACTTAATAAGATGGGGGAGAAGCCTAGAGAGGCTTGGAAAAATAAAATAAGAATAAGAGAGAGTGGAAAAGAGCATGAGGTCTTTGAAGAGACTAGCAAGTCTCATGAGTGTAATTTCACATGTACTAAGCATAAAGGTGTAGGTGTGGAGATGAAATATAAATATTCAATTAAATATATGATCACATGGAGAAGAGGAGCAATGAGGAATTATATCTCATGATAGAGCCAAGGAAAAAGGAGGATAACCTTTTTCCTCATAAAGGAGTTGATTGGAGAAATAATGCATGTTGGGAAGAGGACAAGATCAGTATAGAGTTGATTTAAGGAAATATTAGGAGTATTATATCATTAAATAAGCAAATATATTGCATCATTATCCCAATAACTAGTTCAAGAAGTAATCCAAGAGGTGAAGAACAAAGGCTCATGGAAGGAGAGCCACAAGCAAGTAAGATAGAAAACAAGCAAAGGCAATAAAGGTAAGGTAAAAATTTAACCTATTCAATAGCTAATGTTACATATAAGTTGGTTTTTATGCATGATTATGGTAATATAATAATATACCAAGAATTTTGGTGTTATGTTGAAGATGAATTGGTCAATGAGATGCCATTTCAAGATGAGCAAGGCAATAAGGAGACTCACCATGAGGAGGTGAAGTGTCATGAAGAGGCAGCCAAGGAAGATATCAAATAAATTTTGACAAAGATGAAGGAATAAATGATTCTCAAGAATATATTAGACCATAAGGAAAAAGGAAGATGTATTGTTGAGAAGATAGACCAGTAAAGCGTACCTGAACAAAGCATGACAAGTGTAGAAGGAAGCTATGGAGTAGAAATAAGAGTGAAAAATGAGGATCAACCTTGGGAGGAATAATATGATAGAGAGAATTTAGAGATGGAAGAGATAGAATATGAGGTGGATAATAATTTTCAACAAGTCATACACCTTATGGAGAGAGAAGATGAGTGTGCAAAGAGGCTAAACAAGGAAAGAAGACAAAGATACAAGAACCAGATGAGAAGAAAAGAGAAAGACAAGAAGATTATCAGTAAGAGGAGCTCAAAAAAACATAATATGAATAATTGGAAATCAATGAAGGTGGAAAAGGTACATTTGAGCAAGAGCTCAAATTTTACCCATTTGGGGAGTATGATGTAGAGCATCACAAGAAAGTTTAAGAAGTTAGTATGTTTGATAGTGTTATAATGACCTTATTTGGTCTTGAGTGGTTTTTTATAGGTCTTATAGGGTCATAATGGTGGTGTTAGAGTCATTATGGGATATTTTTGTTTTTTGTTTTAAGCCTTTTAGAATTTCCCACAAAAATGGCTAATTTGAAATTTTGAAGTTTTAGGCTAGCTTTGTGGGGTGTTTTAGAGTCTTGTGTGAAATATAATGTTAATGAATGTTTGTAATGGGTCTAAATGGTTCCTATAAGGTTTTTAAAGTTTTTTTTAATGTGCCATGCATGATCAAGATCAATTCAAGCCAAGAAAATGGGTATTATAACTGCCACCCTACATGGGTTGGCCTTGTAAAGAGAGTTTATTGCATGTTTGGCTAGAAAAAGATGGTTAAATGCATAGATATGGGTGGATATGGTAGAGGAAGAGAGGTAGAGATTCATTAGGAGTAGGGAGTTTTGAATAAGAGAGGAAAATATGAATAAAAATGAAAAATAATTGTATTATCCATGATGGACATTGGTATGATAGTGAGTTAAGTATGTAGATATTATCTTGAGATCAATAAAAACATGTGTGGTTTTGTGTGATGAACCTCCTGATCATTGCATATTTTTTTGTTCCCAAAATCTGTCACTCATTTTTTGGGACAACATATGAACTATTTTGGTCTTGCAGGCCAAAATCCTGTCTTCCCTTCTCAAAAAATTATTATGAGCATTAAAATTCTTCATTATTCAAGCCTTTTTAGTTAAGGGATTAGTTGGTTCAATAGATTCAACAGGTGATCTCTCTCAAAGGAGAAAATTTCCAACACTTAGGCAATTTCAAGGCTGGTTCAATGCCTCAATTCAACCAAAATTGTTCATCGGCAAGCTTCAAAGAAAGGATTGAACCATTGAACCTTGAACCAAAATGGTTCAAAGGTTCAACGGGTTCAACGGGTTCAATGATGTCAGCAAGCTTAAAGAGTTAAGCGCTTCAACAAGGTTCAACAAGTTCAATCACTTCAAGGTTTAACGGCTTCTAAAGACTTAATGAAAAGAAGAAGGCTTGAACCATTGAACCTTGAACCAAAATGGCTAAAAGGTTCAACGGGTTCAAAGGTTCAAAGGTTCAACGCACGATTGGTTCAAGTGGTCAAAAGACTTAGCCAAAACAAAGTATTCTGATAAAGATATTGAACCGTTGAACCATTGAACCAAAGTTGGTTCAATCAGTCGGTTCAAATGGTCAGTTCAAAGGAGTGCCCTAAAGTCCAAAGGCCAAAGTACCCTTGTGGAGGGCAGTGAACCAAGGGCAAGTGCCCTTGTGGAGGGCAGGGAATATTTGATCAAAGATCAAAGAGAAGGCTGAAAGGGAAGATTTCCTTTGGACTTTTTGTCTAAGGAAATTACCAAGTAAAGGGACCAAAAGAATTCCTTTGGTAAGATTTTCTTCAGAAAAGTGAACAAGGCAAAAAAGTTAGAATTCCTTCGAAAAGATTTTTTGTGGAAGAATTTCTCAAAGACAAGGTGAATTCTTTCAGACAAAAAGTCCAAAGGAATTCCTTCAAACTTTTGTCCAAGGGAATTCGCCCGAAAAGAAAAGCCCGAAGAAAAGTGGACAAAGCCAAGGAAAGATTTCCTTCGGACAAAATGTCTGAAGGAATTCCTTTAGACATTTTGTCTGAAGGAATTGGAGCCTGAAGACTGCCTAAAGGACCCTGAAGGGTAGGTGCCCTTGTGGGGGGCTCTCGACACCAAGAAAATGGACCTTTCTCAAAGATTTGAAGGGACACCTTCCCTTCGGGGTGTTCCAAAGACATCAATCTGAAGGAATTTCAAGGCTTCAAAGGGACTTAGAAAAATAAAAGAAGTAATCAAACAAAGGATGAAAGAATGAATCAATGAACCGATTGAACCTTGAACCAAAAGAGTTCAAAGTTCAATGGTTCACAGGTTCAACGGTTCAAAGAAAGCTCCAGACAAAGTAAAGAAGTGAATGAACAAAGGAAGCTCCAGACAAAGCAAGGAAGTGATTGAACCAGGGAACTGATAAAGACCACCTGCACCATTAAACTATTGAACCAATGAACTTTCACAAGTTCAAAGGTTCATGGTTCAACATGGTTCAAACAACCAGCAACCATTGACAGCCCTATGAACGTCAAATTTAAGGTCATGGAATATCCGTTAGTTGTCAAATATAACATGAAACTTAAAGGATGAACCAAGTGACCAGCTGAAGAAGATAGCCTGAGAGATCCAATTGCTACAGGGAAGAGAGAACAATATCAAAAATATCTAAGGAAGAGTTATTTTTAGTAGGTGAAATAGTCCACCAAGTAGTCATCTGAGTGCACCAAATCAAGGATGCGGCCTATTTTTCTTCCATGAAGTAAAGGCAAAAGTGGACAGATGCACAAATAAGAAGGAAAGGACTAGGTGGTCTATACTTTGGAGGAGACATATAAGATAAATTAGCAAGCCACAATTAAGGCAGATGCATTGTTCCAAGCATGGCCCCTTGACAGAATTGAAAATGCATTCAAGGCATTGACCGTAGCATGGGTCATTTCATGGAACAAAGCACCAAGCCTTTCTTGGCTGCTATATATTGTAAACTCTTGTTTGATGTAAAGGAGATATTTTCTATTATAGAAGTGAAACTCTGCCAAAATTGAGAGGTGATTACTGAGACTTTGAGCTCAGATTGTTCAGCATATTTCTTTGTCTGAATGAGAAAGCAAGTTACTTTCAGACTTTGTGTTATTATAGCTTGTGTCATTTTAGGAGATTGTTCTTATGTCTATTTCTTGAATGCATTCTTGTCCATTTTATTGAAATAAACAGAACTAGTGGAAGTAATCAGGAAGGTGTCTTGAAGCCAACTGTGGAGAGACTTTGTGTTGTCTACAATTGCCTTTAGTGTGTTTGTTTGTTTTCTATTTCTATGTAAAGGACCTTGGGATGACTTTGTGCCCTCATTGTCCTTCGTATTTCACTCTTGGGAAGTCAAGGTGGAGACTTTGTGCTAAATCTTAGTCTATTGGTTACTATGCACCTTATTACCAGTCACTTGTCACTAACTGAAATAACTCTTGTTGTTTCATGTAAGACCACTTCTAAAAGAAGAGAAGTGCCTTCAGTGTTTTCACTAGGATTTTCTCCTTTGTTTGTGAACATCATCTCTGAAAAAAGAGAGATGGATGGTGTAATCCTACCCCTGAGTGTTATTTTTTGCTTATATATATACATATATATATATTTATAGGGAACCTCCCCTTGATGAGAGGAGATATTTTTTCACCTCTGATGTGGTAAACCTGCACATTTGGCTGACCAATCTCCCTTGTTGTGGTTGAAGAGACCTATTTTTCTCATCAGTTAACTGGTGACAAAATATTCACCCAACATATTTAATGTATTTTATTAGGTTATACTATTTGGAGGGGCCTTGAGGTCTTTTAAGAATGTTTTTACATAAGTTGTAGGGTTATATTGAAGACTATGAGGTTACAATCGGATAGAATGTTAGTTTCACATACATGAAAGGTTGTTTATGCAAGATTAGTCAGTGTCTGAGTGGATTATGGGTATTTTTAATCCCATTAAATTTTTATACTAAAATTTTAGTGATGGAGGATTTAATTAATTCAATAAACAACCTTTTTTTCCTATAACTTATGTAGATGAATGTGTATTTGGAAAGATTTTCATGAATAAAGAATGTTTTGAGGGATTGTTTTATGTTCATAGAGTTTTTTATAAGTATTCACTCTTATATTATTGTTTTATAACTTTCTTGGATGCTCAAAATTCACTAAAAGTGTAATCTTTCAATTTAAACCTTCATTCTAGTGCATACAATCCTATAGCAGGACTCAAAACTCTGCAAACTGTTTATTACGGACATTGCATGATTGTTCATGACCAAAGAATGTTTGTAAAATTGAAGTTGATCATATATGTTCTAGGTTTTGTAAGTGATTTAAGTGTCTTAAAACTAAAAATATCACATTTTGTCTCCTCTTAGCCTTGCACAAGTCTTCTAAACTAGACTTAGGGTTTTAAAAAGGGAAACTTGCATAACTTGAGTTTTATCTAGTCAAAAATTCTTAAAACTTGGTGATCAATGGTATTTTGATGTTATATAGAGTATTCAAGAGTTTTTATACCCGTACATGACTGTATAATATGGTATCCATGACTATGGGGTTGTTTTAGGCCTAAAGAGACCTAGTTGAGAGCAAGGGATTTTGAGTTAGGTAGGCTACCTTGATTTTTATGAGCTAAAACTTTATAGGGATATGTAATGGATTAATGGGTGTCTTAATATGTTTTTTTTTGTATTTAGACTTTATATATTGTTTTTACCTATTGGATTTTCATGAAAATAGGGCTACTAGAGAGAAGCCTAAAGAAAGAAAGTGAAGATTGATGGAGGGTGCTAATTTGGAGGTTGTGTTATTTGAATAGATGAATAGTGGGAGATAAAATACATTAGATGATGGCCTCATGATTCATAGTGGGGATATAGCATTGGATCTATGCATTGGGTCTATGAGCTTATGGAGGAATAAACAAGTTTGGACCAAATAAGTATAGATCTTCCTATCTCACCATAAAAAATAAAACAACATGCAATGGACATCAAAATAGAGAAATGTAGAGATATATATATAGGAAGGATAGATAAATTTTCTCTAACAGAACACTCCTTAAAAATAAAACATTTCATTTTCATCGACAAGGCTAAGGTTTTGTCGATTAAAGAGCATTTTCAAAAACGTAAGTTGAGAGAATCCATAGAGATTAGTCATAATGTGCCCAATTTATATTAAGATGTAGGCATAGGGATTAACCAGGCATGGACACCCATTCTTAATAAAATAAAAATGGGTCTACTCAATGATGAGAACCCTCCCTTGGCTAGTCGAGTCTAGTTTTCCTAATTCCAACTTATCTCTCACTTTGTTAATGGCCACCTTGCATTTATTTTTGAAATATATTTTTTTCCCATATCACATGGTCTCTCCCTTCATAGTAATTTTTGTTTTTGGTATTTTATTTCCAACCATGTTAGTCATTTGACTTGCCACCTAACCAGCTTTCAATGTCCTTTTTCACTTATCTCTCTTCTTACCATTTTATGCACCTGAATGCATAATATTTTTCTATATAAGGTTATAGTTTTCATCTCTTAGCATATAATCTTTCCTGATGATGAATCACAATTAGTGATTCAAAATGCGTCGATCTAAAAAACTCATACACAGTTGTCTCCCAAAAATCTCATTTTCATTTAGAAGGGAAATATTTTAATTATATGTGATGATTTTATATGTTATGTAATGCCTTTTTATACTTTATAATGATTTTATATTCTATGAAATACTTTCATATCTAACCTGGAGAGGACAATTGAAATTGGCCAAAATATTTGACTATTTTCAAAATCTTCTAGGATTCACCTTTGCATCCAAAATTTTAAAAAAAAAATGTTTCCATTTTTATCATAGGCATGATGGCCATTCTTTTGAGATTCACCACCCCAGTGAATACTAATCCAGTAACATTTTCCACCCATTAAGTTTTTTTTTTTGTGGATTCCTTAAAAATTTCCCTTTTTAGACATTACATGTAACATTTATCATGGGTATGTCACTTATTGTGTTTTATTGATTACATCTTTTCTACATTGGGACATGTCATTATTACACTTATAGATTATATTTTGTCTATATCATGGACATGGTGGTTAGATTGACTATATATTATTCATCAAGGGGGCATGAAGAGTAGTTGAGCTTTCATGATCATATTATTCCATGTTTATATATCAAATCATCTTGAACATGAGATTTAACAAGAATTATGGATTTAGGTTTTATATATGTTACATTTGGTGTGTGTGATCCTTATATTTTGACCTAAGTGATATTTAGGTACATATAAATCAAGGAATATGTCAACTTATACTAATTTTTCTTACATAATTTCAATGTTATAAGCATTTCTACAAGAGATTACAAAGAGATACCAAATATTTACTTATTCAATTAGGAATCAAATTTGTCTCCCTAATAGGGTTAGTAGGACCTAGATTTCTTAGAATGCACCATTTAATAGGGTTAATTGGACCCATGGATCAATTATTTTCCATCCAATAGCGTCAGTTGGACCCATCTTTTAATTATTTGACCACTTGGTAGGGTTAGTTGGACCAATGACCACTCATCTTTTATTTAAAGATGGAAACATGGCTTACATACCACCAAGTGTACTCTTGTTTTAATTATTTTTTATTAATAAAATATAAACAAGAAAAAAATATTGAAGTATATATTATGTAAAATAGGTAATTTATCACATAAATTTGAATGTAAAAGAGAGATCAATATTACACGTACTCTTTTTAGAATTGACAAGACAAGGGAGAATAGATGCACCTACCTAATTTTATAATATAAAATGCTCACTACTTATGTCACAATATCTAAAAATGATGTCTATATTTTCTATAACATCTTTGATTAGGGAACATGACCTCAAAACCTACATAAATACTATGAATGAATCCCAAACCCTACAACTATCTGTATTGTCTAATCTATGTTAGTTCTATCCCAATTGACTATACAAGTTTTTTCCACCTCAAATCACTACACCAAAACATGTCTATGACTAATTTATATTTTATTTTTATAGATCCTATACATCAATCCTTTATTTACATCTCCCTTCCTTGAAACCCTAGACTCACTTTGGATACTTTTATCGATCCTATACATCAATCCTTGATTTATGTCTCCATTCCTTGAAACCCTAGCCTCACTTTGGATACAAGATTAAATTAGAAATAAAGGTTATAAATTTGGGTTGGATAACCCTAATCAATCCTCACTAAGTGACTAAGCATTTTTTATGTTTTGATACTCTTAAGAGGGCTAAAATTACATGTTTTTCCACCTAGTTTTGTGTGTGCACCATTATGATCATGTTATAATGCAATGCAATACTCTAGTTTTGACATTGGATGATATGCATTTTAATTTTTTTTTGTGTTTATACTTGGTTCTATGCTACTCCTTTGAGGTTTTTTTAGATGTGTATACTTCTATGATAAGGTTTCAAGGGATTTCTCAAACATGGTAGGACTTGTTAAGATGAGTGTTAGATGAGTATTTCCTTAGGATTGATTTATATTTATACATTAATATTTGATATTTATACCCATAACCTAACCATGAAACATTTATATGACAACCTAATGAAGACATCCTAATTTAAAAAGTGTCCATTGAGGGTTCTTGGACACTACTAGAAGAGGCAGACATTTATAGCAAACCACAAGCATCTTACTATTTTTGAAATTGTATTGAGAGGGATAATCATTTATTTGAGATATGGAGATAGTTATCTTAATATTTTAGAAGGTTCTTGTACAAACTAGGATAATCACAAATATTATATTGGTAAATTGAGTTAGCTAAGTTAATATGTGAGAAAATGGATAGATGGTGTATACAAGATTCAAATGTGTACAAACAAGTCTAGGTATATCAAAGTGTGTCAAATTTGATATTTTCAAGTTTCTAATACCAAATTTATGTGTTTAAAAATGCTTCCCTTTTAGTCTAGTATTAAAAATTCTAGATTAAAAGGATAAAAAAATGAATTTGGCACATGTGATTAATTACACTTGATGTTGACATGTATGCCCTAAATGTCCTACTTGTTCCATGGAAAAATTGTAATAAAACATGTATATATCAATGTCCACTCATGATATAAAATATAAAATAATATAGATTGTTGAATTATTTTAAATTGAAAAAGTCAACAAATAAATTATAGACACTCAATTTTAATCATTAAGTGTTTAACAATGTTTAATCTTGGTATCCTACCTTACTTGGTCTATTTTTAATTTCACTAATTCTCAATCTATAATGCAATTCTCCACTATCTTTAAAACATTTTAAAATATCATACAAGCATTCCTATTTCAACCTCATTAATCCCTATTCATTATCTAGGTTCCTATCAAACTTTTTCTAGTAGTCTATGTCCTTTTTGGATAGGATCACACTATGTCAGATAGGGCTATATTATGGCCTTGTCCACTAGCATGGCCTTAGTCCTTGTGTTCCAATAGTCACTTTATAAAATTGATACTTTTCATAATGGCTCTCTCTCATATTTTGTAAAATTAGGGAAATTATTCTAAATATTTCCCTATATAAGCACATCAAGGCACTCACTTAAAACCTATTTATAAATCACTTGTAAATTCTACTACACAGTAAAAAAGCACTATTATTTCCAATTTAAATTTTGTTGCATTCTAACAATCATATGCCAAGTTTAAATTCAATTCATTGTAGGTCAATGACATCCATTATCAAATATTTCAATCAATATTTTAGTTTTATTCATATAGTTGCACAATCATGGATCACATACTCACCCTAGGAGGTAAAATTACATTAGCCTAAGGCCCATTTAAGATATGTAGGTATCACTCATATTATGTGAGGTTTTCTAAGGATATCCTATTTATCCCCTTTTCTTATTCTCCCTATTTAATTGATCTTTATTACTTTTATTATGCAGGAACAATGGTTTCTATTTTACAGGTTTTTCACATGGTATATTGACATAAAATTAAATAGTCAACCCTCATAGACAAGCACACAAACCCACATCAAAAAAATAGGCATACATTCAACTAGGAGAGGTTGTAAGTATTATACAAAGTTGTATTAAGTTTATGTCTTCCTTCTACAAACTTGTCCCAATGCAGTTTAAATCCCTGATTTCAGACATGACACAACTTGTAGGTCTTTTTAGCTAGTTTTCAATCATAGTCAGCCTACATAGTTAGATTAAAATGTATTAGAGAGAGTTTTTCACATATATTGATCAATTTACTATTTTTTAGTTAATTTTCAAATTATGTAAATTATGTAGCGTATTATATTTTACTTTTATATCTGCATATTCCTTTATTTTAATTCCAATAGTTTACTTCTATTAATTTGATTCATTTTAATTCAAAATAGATAAAACATAAATACCCCTAAGCATACGTGAACCAAACTTCCATTTATTTAATTCCTCTAAGTAATGTCATCGGGTGATCATACCCCAAGGAAATGTAACTGCTAAAACCATGTGTTGAAGAATGTTAATGCCTCAACCACCACTGGATATGGAGAAGTGATAGAAATTGAGCATCACTGAAACCTCAACTGCACCATTATGAATATCATTGAAACTATTTTGTATCACCCTAAAATAGTTTCATATGTAAATTAAAACTACAAATGAATCATTGCATTTGGATTTTGGATTAGAAGTGTTGACATAGTAAAATTGATCCTCACTATAAAAAATAGAAAAGTGTTTATATGAATAGCATTCAATCCCCCAATATGATCCATATTTACTTCAAATTAATATAGAATGTAATAATTTGTTTTTCAATCTACTTATTCTAATAAAATATTCTCAATCTAACCCATATAATGTCTCATAATGTCATAGAATATGTAAAATATTCATCACAACCATGTATAATTCCCCACATATATCTCAAATTATCCATCTTATTCCATTTGAATCACATAATTTTACCCCAAGGATGAATCATGTCTTGTATATCTAAGACAAATCCATTATATGCCCCCTTTTGATATGAGGGATGAAACCTTTGAATCTCTCATCTCAAAATAAAGGGTTATACACATCATGTGTTATATATAAAATGTAATAATTTAAAATATGTATACCAACATCATAAGATATGTCATCATCCAAATATTTGATCATTCAAGGATATATTAAAAATGTAATATAAGGAAATGGGCATACAAGTGTCATGTCAAGTAGATATATCAATGAAATAAGCAGTAATAAGCATCACAATAGATGTATTATATAAATCATGGCATTGTAAAAAATATAATAATGTATAATACCAAGCATGGCATCAAGTTCATCAACATTCATATATGTATCCACACACACATAGGCACACAATATTATTATCTTGATACACACAAGCACTCAAGACATGATTCAATTCTGACTCAACTTTGACACAACATGGCCATGACGTGGACTGTAGGATCCTATGACACAACTAATCCACAACATGAAAAAAAAATAATGCACTCATAGAAAAATAAAATATAACACACATCAATGATCACACAATATAACAATCATCAATATTAAGTATGCATGAATCAATCAATGTCACTCTACATAATCAATCAATGCCATCATCTAGTATAGAAAAGTATACTACCATAGGAAATAGCACCCTAAAAAGTGTTCACAAGATAAATTTGTATGTACAGTCTAATGTGATAAATGGTTCATTATAGAAATATATAACTTGATAATTTTGGAAATATTCCCCTGGTGTAGGCATGCCCCTAATGTAGAAAGGTAGCCTCTAAGTGTAATGAATGTTGCATATCTATATGTCCATGTATCACATGCAACTTGTATGTCATACATCCCATTCATGTAGACCATGAAAAGAATGTGCGTTAAAAATTGATATGTAATTCATCATGTATGTGATAAATAACATCATCTAATCATGTATACTATCAAAGTATGTCAGCATAGGTTCTAGTTTTTAATTTTTTATATTTTTATATTTTTTTGTTCTTTTGACTTCTTTTATATTTTTTTAATTGAATTATGTTCCGAATAACTAATAATCCCATTAAGGGGATGTTCATATGTAATTCCTAGATCAATTGGTTGTAATGTCACATCTTGGGTGAATAATAACATGTATATCATTGTGTGAATTGAAGAAGTGATCATTTACTATAAAATATATATCGTCGTCATCATAATTAACATGATTACGCATATGTTGTGTAGATCTAGTATCCATAGTAACCTATGAACATCATTGTATACTATATTAATGTGTCTATTTTCATTTTATAACACGCATATAAGATTTCAAAACTATCTTAAGATGTGAGAAACTAGGTAACATTTATTGAATTCAAATAGATTGTTGATGTAATATATGTTGGATAACTTTTCTTTGAGGAATACCAATTACAAGATTTGATTTGCCTTTGTAGGATGAACCTATACAAGTTTTATAAGAGATGACGGAGTAAATATCTCTAGATGAATGGGGTATGCATATGGAATATATCTAGAACTATAACTACTTGATTTTTATAGATATACTTCAAGCATCGATGTACTTAACAAGGTATTGTGTGTATCTTATGTATACATTGATGTCTTAATAGCATGCTAAATTCCCTAGTATTAGGTAAGACTAATAACCAAGTAGAAATATATGTAAGCCCTACCATAAGTGATAACACAATACCCCCAAGATAGTTTTATCTCTTTCCATCTAATCATTTTACCATATTAGTTACATCAATAAAATCTCTGTGTGTACCCAAGACTAGTGAACAATGCCATAGTGCATATTTTTTCACTTGACTAATTATTCACCATTACATTGTAATAGTACATGAGTCAATGAAATCATGTACAAATAAAGGTGCATTTGTATAATCATCATTAATAATCTCATGTTCATTGAACATGATTTTAGGTATGTTTATTTGTGTCTCTTTAACTATATTAATAAGTCCATTTATAGGATGAGAATTTTTAGTTCTAGAAATATAAGAAGTTAGAAGGGGATATATATTATAAATCATATGCACCGCAAAATCAGTCTTGGTTTTTTGGGTTCATTCTTTGGAAATGGATCTAAAAATATTTTAAGATTCATATTAGGTTGTGCAACTGAATCATTCGTAGGTGAATTAACATCGTTGACCTCAATAGTATTTTCCTTAAATAAATCTTGTGTCTTATGTCTCAAAAAATAGCATCTATTAGTAGAATGTCCAATGCATCTATGTCGATCACAATATGCATTGATATCAAACCCCTTATGGAGGGAGATATATGATATTGCACTCAAGTAAATTTCATCATACCTTATGAGGAATTTATGATAGTCACGTGAATTTTCTGCTTTAAAGATACAATAAAACAAGTCTATTGGTAGGTTGTAAAATTGCCTTAATTGTTGTTTTAACCTCATTCTTAGTATCGTTTTCCTCAATTTTAAAATCTGGTTTTCTTTGAAACTTGGGATTAGAATATGCTTGAGGATTAGTTCCATATTTTATCTTGTTCATAGAAAGAAGCTTAACTTCATGTTATTTAATCATATGGCACATGACATTGAAATATTGGAAGCATTTGAACATAATGGACTCATGTAAAAAAGCAAGTAATATCTGTTTGAATATGTCTTACAACTCATTATCAGCCATAGAATTTGTCATCTTTTAGAGCATAGTCTTATAATGGAACACATAGTCACTAATGGGCTCATTAGGTCCTTACTTAAGTTTTGCAATTTGAGCATAGGAGACCTTCTCATTAATATTGATAAAAGGATCAGCCGAGAATTGATTAACCCAAATGACAAAAATCATGTACTAATTTAAAATGAAGGTCATAAATCCATCACGAGGCATAGTACTTAAGGCTCCTTGTTAAAATATTAGGCAATAATTTTATCATGAAATGAATAACCTAAACATGTTGCATGGAAGGCTCTAAGATGATTTTATGGATCATCTTTACCATTGGATGGTGTAATCTTAAGTGAAACAAATCTTGTAGGCAAAAGATAAGTGGAAATATCTAATGCCAAAGGGTTGTGTAATAATGCTTGATAATTAGTTGAATGGACCGCTCTATAAGAACCTTATTCTCATTTGGAAACCTTCACTTGAATATTGATAAGAGTTTGAATAAACTCTTGAATAGTAGGCATAGGAGATTGAGTAGAAATTGATGATGTCACATGATCAAAAATCCTAGAAGGCACAAAAGTATGTTACATAGGGAACCATATAAATCTAAGGATTAAATTATGTTTCTCCCACACCACTTATGGGCATCACATGTGTATCCATAAGTTTAGATATATGAATGGTAGCAGTAGGATCAATGGTTTGAATGCCTATTGTAAAATATATGCCTGTAAAAGATGGATTGGTATCATTCAAAATTTCAACATTGTGTTCCTCAAATGTAGATTTTTTAATATTTTTTTCTTTTGATCTTTAGTTACATGTAACAATGCACCAATCATGTGTGGATTAATTTGAATATATTTTGTTAATTCACATTGATCTATATCATAAAATCAATCATGAAAATTAGTATAATCATTTTATTTATTATCATCCACATTAATCATATCTTCCATTATGATTATGTGGAAAAAAAATTAAAATTATATGTGAATGCCAAACCTTAGTACAAGATAAATATGAAACCCTAATAAGTAAGGATGAAACCCTAAGGGAAGACCTAGGTTTTTCTATGTTCAAAACCAGGGATAATTGTAAGAGGGGACCCCTAAAATCTTATTATAAAATCTTGGCAAATCCTAGATTTCAAGTATAATTCAATTGGTGAATCTTTGGAAAAATCGCCACGCTGGTATAAATTGACTGGTGATTTCTATTATCTCTTTCCAAATACTTATAAATAGCTGACGAATCAAACATCATATTCAAATCAATAAATAATGGAGAAAGAGGTTAGAGGATAAGAAGTCTAAATTCGGTATCTTATTTATGGTTCCTTCTTTTTAACAATTAAATTTGTCATTTTTTTAAAGATTAAATTTGTCCTTCTTAAGTGCTAAAGTTGATGGGCATATGACTATGTATAAATTGAGTACAAACATCTTTAAGTCTCTCAAAAGACCAACTAGATAATATAATAAACTGAGCGTAGCAAAAGTTATGACAAAAAATCAAAGTATAGAGTATAAACCAACTATGAGGCCATAAGGCAAGACATCTATGAAAAGTGAGGATGACATAACTGAAAAAATATTCAAAATATTTTCATAATTTTAAAATTATAAACTACATAATAAGGTCTACAAAATGTCTTAACAGATCCATATTGACCCTTCAAATATTTATTTATTTTAATTAACAAACCATGTCAACCAAAATATAATTATTATCTTAAATATTTAAAAATATAATACAGTATGATCATGAGGCTCTGTTGCGTTTATTTAGTTTGTTCTTTGTGCATTATTTAAAGGAAGTATTTTGCATGTCATTATTTCTCAAAGGAAATCAATTTCTTGTTTGTTTAAAATAAGTATATGATAAAGACCAACCAATAATATAATAAATTGAGTATAGCAAAAATATAATAATAAGTTCCCTAAAAATAATTTCTTTATAGATATTTACTTGAAACATTGTCTTTCAAATGTATTAACCATATTCATAATCAATAATGATAAGGTCTGCCAAAATGTCTTAACCATATCCATATTCAATAATGGTGTTTCAAATATTTTTTATTTTAATTAACAAACCATGCCAATTAAAATATAATTATTACTTTAAATATTTAAAAATAAAATACAGTATAATCATGAAGCTCTAGTGTGTTTATTCAATTTGTTCATTGTGCATTGTTTAAAAAAAGTATCATGTATGTCATTATTTCTCAAAGGAAATTAATTTCTTATTTTTTTAAAATAAGTATGTGGTAAAGACCAACTAGATAATATAATAAACTGAGTATAGCAAAAATAGTGACAAAAAATCAGAATATACAGTTAAACCAATTATGGGGCCATAGGGCAAGACAACTATGAAAAGTGAGGATGACATAACTGAAAAAAATATTCAAAATGTTTTCATAGTTTTAAAATTATAAATTATATAATAAGGCCTACCAAAATATCTTAACCACATCCATATTGGCCTTTCAAATATATTTTTATTTCAATTAATAAACCATGCCAACTAGAATATAATTATTACCTTAAACAATTAAAAATAAAATAGAGTATGATCATGAGGCTCCAGGATTCTTTTTGTGCAGTACATATGGTAAGATCATGTGTAGTACTTAGTATAAATTGAGTACAGACCACAACTCATACTTTTGACACAGTTGGTCAATCTAATAGACTTAAATGAGTTCATGTTACAAGGGATCAATTCCTTGAAGTTGTATCCTCTATAAGTTACACCTTGAAATAAATTTCAAAATGTTCCTCTTCGGAGATTAGATCTTGGTTTCCTTGGGATGAACTACTAGAATTCATGGTTATGATGTACCATCAATATTGGAAAAATGTTAGCTCATCAAATTTTTAGAATAAAATCAAAACCTTAGCCTAACACTTATGCAAGAGTGTATAATTGAATGATGAACGAACTAAAGGCATTTTAGATTTTTCAAAGCTAAAGGAGCGGTCTATTTAATTTTCCACAACAAGTTTTAGACCATGTTTTCAAAGATGGCTCGATCACTAGACTATGGACCACCTTAAGTTTGAGTGAAATACTCTGTGATGGTATCTCAAAATATTTTAATCTTGCTAATTTATGCCAAACAATGATTTTGGGCTTAGTGGAAGATGAGATAATTTTTAGTGCATTATCATTTTTAAACTCAAAGTTAAGAAACAAGCTTGACAAAAATTGGAGACTTACTTGAGGCTTTATACAACTAGATATAATGTCTTTGATTTTTCATTTGATAGAGCTCTAAGAATTTAGCAATCAACATCTAAAAGAAGAGGATTGACTAATAACTCTTAAAACACACTAAAGTTCTGTAATACTAAATTTGAGTCTAACAACTTTTGAAGAGAATGCAAATAAAAATTATCAAGAACAAAATGAAGAAAATTGACATGTTAAAATTTGAAATTTAGGCATCTAAAATTCAAGGTTGATTGAGGAAGGACAACAAATTTTGTGATCAATTTTTGATATTTATTTTATCAGGGTTTTGAGAAAGCTTGTTGAAGATAATGCAGAGTATATAAATTATAAAGAGGTAATTTATGTATTTTTGTTTCTATTTGATTAAGAGAACATGATTATAACAGTTTTAAACTCTATTGTAGAGATGCATAAATATATTATGGTGTTCCTTTGTTATTTTATACCAAACTTATTTGAGTTATATATAATGTAATGAACTATAAGTATCTATATTGTACCAACAGCTTCACTTCCACCAATAGCTTGCATAAATGATTATGAAAATCGAGAAAACCATCACATATGTATTTGATCAACTTCCATTAATCTCACAAGTGCGTGTTAGAACAACATTAAATTTTACCTTAATACCCCTCAATATGTCGATGTTAATTCACTAAAAAAAGGGGAAAATCTAAATCTCAATCCTCGTAACTTTAATTCCACCTGCACCGCATTCAATACTAAAAATAAAATAAACATTAGGTTTGAAAATTATTTATTATTGAGTTTTTTAATTATTAAAACTATATAGAAGGAAGAACATGTTTTTTTTACTTGATTTTATAAATGTGTTAAGGACTAGTTGTGACTTAGGACACAATAATCTTAAAGTAATAATTATATTCTAGTTGGCATGGTTTGTTAATTGAAATAAAAAAAATTGAAAGGCCATTATTAATTATTGATATGGTTAAGATATTTTGGTAGACCTTATCATTATTGATTATAAATATGGTTAAGACATTATCATCATATTTATTTATTTCATGACAAATGACTGTGCATGAAAAATAACTGCTCTCAATCTTCATAGAAAAAAAAACACAAATCCATACCTTGTAGTTGCAATCATAAGGAAACCAGCTTAGAAATTGTCTGCACCTCATTTCAATATTTTGACTACTAGAGCTTCACTTCTGTCAATAGCTTGCATCAATGACTAAAAAATTTGAGAAACCATCAATAAATATCTTTTAAAAAATGATTTTTAAAGAACTTATCATTATATTTATTCATTTCAAGATAGATGATTGTAAATTTAAACAATTGCTCTCAGTCTTCAAAATAAAAGAAACACAAATCCATACCTTGCAATTGCAATCACAAGGAAACCAAGTTAGAAATTATCTACACCTTCGTTTCTAACCTCTCATCCTAATATTTTGAATACTAGAGCTTCACTTACATGAATAGCTTGCATCAATGACTATAAAAATTGAGAAACCGTCAACAAATATCTTTAAATAAATGTTTTTCAAGGAACTTATCATTATATTTCTTCATTTCAAAATAGATGTTTGTGCATTAAAACAGCTACTCTCAATCTTTAGAACAAAAGAAACACAAATCCATACTTTGTAGTTGCAATCACAAGGAAACCAACTTAGAAATTATCTACACCTTCATTTTCTATCCCTCATCCTAATATTTTGACTACCAGAGCTTCACTTTCAACAATAAATTGATATCAATGACTAGAAAATTGAGAAATCGTCAACAAAAATTTTTAAGAAAATAATTTTCAATGAACTTATCATTATATTTATTCATTTCAAGATAAATGACTGTGTGTGCAAATAACTTCTCTTAGCCTTCAAAATAAAAGAAACACAAATCCATACCTTGCAGTTGCAAGCATAAGGAATTCAGCTTAAAAATTGTCTGCACTTTCATTTCCAACCTCTCATCCCAATATGTTGACTACCAAAACTTTGCTTCAGCCAACAACTTGCATAAATGATAAGAAAAATCAAGAAACCATCACATATGTATTCAAAAAACTTAAATTGATCTTGCAAGTGACATCTTGGACCAACATTAAATTTTGCTTTGGACCCCTCAATATGTCGATGCCAATTTACTAAAAAATGGGGCAAGATATAAACCTCAATCCATATAGCTTTAATTCCACATACATCACATTCAATGCTAGAAATAAAATGAACATTAGGTTTGAAAATTATTTATTATTATTTTTTTAGTTATTAAAACCATATAGAAGGAAGAGCATGTGAAACCAAAGAATATTCAAATTATTTTTATAGAATAAATATAATTATTACCTTAAGTTTATTGTGTTCTAGGTGGTCCTTATTATTTATATACATACATACATATATATATACATAAATACCTGGCAATTCCAAACTAATATATACATGTCTCTATAATTTCTTAGCGAATCAAACCCATACATGTATAGTAACTCTAGAAAATCTGTGTCTCAAAATAAGATCGAGTATAATCTATAAGGAGAATCTATGTCCTAAACTATTAAATTGTATAGAAATGAGAGTATTTGAGCTATTTATATTTTTGCAAAATTAGGCATTTTCAAAATTTTAAAAAAACTACGTATAGCCTTTTGGCTATAAATAGCCACTAAAATTTTCCCTGCTCAAAATAATGATTAATGCAATATAAATTAGATAAAAATGTTGACATTTATATTATTTAAATTAGGGCATCTATCACACAAAAATAAATATAAAATATATCGATATTGCACTTACTATTTTTAGAATTAACAAGACAAGGGAGAATCAATGCACCCACCTGATTATCTAATTTATACTACTCATTTCCTACATCACAATCTCTAAAAATGATGTTTATATTCTTTGTAACAACACATATCAGGGAAAAAGACCTCAAAACTTATGCATAAATTGTAAGTAAAACTTATACCTCTACAGCAATTGGTGTTGTCTAATCTTTGTCAATATTATCTCATTTGATTGTGCAAGTTTATGCCACCTCAAATTATTTCACCTATAACTATGGATGACTTATGTATATTTATTTTCCCTTAGACTTTTGTATTGATCCTTGAATTACTTCTCCTTGCCGTGAAACCCTATCTTCACTTTCAACACAAGAATAACTTAGAAAAAGAGGTTAAATTTTGAGTTGAATAGCCCCAACCACTCTTGGCTAAGTAACTGAGCATTATATGTATTTAATACTCTAAAAATAGGTCAAACTACATATATTTCTCCCACCTAGGTGGATGTGTGTGTACACCATCATGATCATGCTAGAATGTAATGCAATGCTCTAGTTTCAAAACTAGACAATATGCAAATTTGACCTTATTTTTGTGTTCAGACTTAGATTTAGGGATACTTCATTGAGTTTTTTCATATGTGTATGCTTATATGATAATTTATGAAGGGAGTGCTAGTGCATTTCTCAAATTTGATTGGACTTGCCAAGATGAGTGCTAGATGAGTATTGCATTAGGATTGATTTGTATTTATAGATTACTCTTTGATATTTCTCCCCATAACCAACCTATGAAACATGTCTAACCGGACCTAATCATGGAGACATTCCAACTTTAAAAGTATCCATTAATTATTCTTGGACACTACCAGAAGAGGTAGACACCTTCAACAAATTGCATTCTACTATTGCCAATACTATGTTGGGAGGCAAAATCAGTTATCTAAGATATGATAATAGTTTGCTTAGGATTTTAAAAGGTTATTACACAAACTAGGGTGATCTTGAATATATGTATTGGTAAATTAGATTATCCAAGATGATAAGTGAGTACAGGGATAGGGAAAAGTGTGTATAAGAGTCAAATGTGTAGACACAAGTCTAGGTATGTCTAAGTATGTCAAAATTGATACTTCCAAGTGTCTAATACTAAATTTATGTCTCTTTCATAACTCCTTCCTATATTTTATTTTCATTTATCAATTATTTCAATAGTTACATTAATATCAATTTAGATAGGCATTCATCTACTTGCAAATATTTGGTTTTATTGAAGGTACACTTGAGATGTTGGCATAGGAGCATTGATGAGTGTTTGCAGATCCTCAATCCAAGTGTAGTCAAAATGTTACATTAATATCATTTGAAGATCATAGGAGCATTGATGAGTGTTTGCAGATCCTCATTGGTAGTCAAAATGTTCGTGAAGATAGATCCTCAATGGTAGTCAAAATGTTCGTGAAGATAGCGAAGAGACATTTCTTTCTATTTTTCAAGTGGATGGAGATGGACTTTGATATAAGGTAGCCTCCTCCTCTTTTTTTACATTCAAATCATTTTCATATCTAGTATTAACTTTTAGCATTACTTATAGGTTTTAGCCGCTACTTTTTCATCATTCTCTTCTAGGTGCACTTCTTTTTTTACTTTGATGTATATGCATAATCACATATTAAAGTGGAGAATTATGTAGGCACCTAATTTTGGTACAGTACTTATAATTACAATATTGTTAGAATATTTTTGTAAATATAGATCATTAGTTCATATTAGGTTCTTATTGGCATTTTCTCTTGAATTTTTAACCTCTATTCTTCTTTGTGTGACCATGTGTTATTCATATTCTTCTAATTTTTTCTCTCCTCTGTGTTTTCTAAGGCTTGGGATCCTTATATTTCTTTATATGTTCCTTATTTTTTCATTTTACAGTATTGAAATAGTTCTAATATTGGTTTGACCTATATCGAGATGTTTCAGTAGTTGTCATTGTGCCTTTTGGGCCCTTAGGTCAAACTTACCATTGCCTTGCCCCTATTTTGTAAAGCTTTGTCTCTTATCTTTGTGTCGACTTAGTGGCAATAGGTCCTTAATTTAAATTTGAGAAGTATATATATTCAAGTGTACCCTAAGGCATTTCATAAGAGAACACATCATTAAAGTACATCAAATGCTCACACAACTACAAAGATTTCCCTGCACTTTGTTCTTTTCTACATTCTCTATATATTAATGTGTTATTATTGCATTTATACTAAAAAGACTAGTGAAAAAACATATAGAATTGACTACTTTTTTTCATATCATACATAGGGATAAGGGTTAGAACTATTATATATGTGGATCTGCTTGTTGACTTGCATGAGTGTTGATTTCTAGCTCGTCATCAAACAAAGGAATGACTGATCTAGTCCCCTAAAAATACCACCAAATTATGTTCTTGCATGGTCTCTTGGAGCAGATCAGTGCTTGATCAAAGGAAAAATAATAATGTCAGTCTCATGCACTAATTCCACTAATCTGAGAGAGGTTTTTGTTGAGCAAAGCATAGATAAAGGGATTTACATAATTTGATATTAATATAATATGCACAGTAATTATTGAAATAGACCTACCACTTTTGAGACACATGTCACTATCAAAACAGTCTGATACTAGAGTGTCAGTATTACAGCAATTCAATTGTAATCGCATTGTTAAATAACTATCGTCTTTCAAGTTTCTCTTTTACATTGTCTTAGAACGTGTTTTTCATCATTTATAATATTTATCAAAATAAAAATAAATCTAAAATCAAACTGTCTATAAACACTCTTTATCAATTCTCAATTATTTTAAATACTTTTATTTAACTCTTATAGATATATTGTAAATCTTTATCGACTATTTTACTATGATTATACAAAATTTATCACATTATACTTATAATTTAATACTATGTTATTAAGACATAATTATATACTATGTTATTGAGACATAAATCGATTGCATTGTGTTTATTTTATACTTTAATGTAAAGTTTATTTAGTGGTATGTAGGTGCTCCCCTATAAGTGACCAAAAACTTTCAATCATATAAGACAAATTAACATATACCAATCATATAAGACAAATTAACATATACCAATCATATAAGACAAATAAACATATACTAATCATATAAGACAAATTAACATATTAAGGAACACAAGAGGCAGTGCCTAATAATTTGTAGAAGAAGATATTGAATAAATTAAATTATTTAATTATGGACTAGTAGTTACGTTTGTGATTAAAAAAACATTTCGCCTTTTTCTCTTCTTTTTTCTTTCTTTCTTTCTTCTTTTCTTTTTTTTTTTTTTTTAAGATAAAATACAATTTTTAAGATGATTTTTTTAAATTTTAATGATGTTTTTTTTAATTTTTGGAAAATGAATATATTTTTTATAGAAATTTATATTTTTACAGATTTTTAAAAAAATAAAAAGATAGAATTGGTTTAAATTGTTAGCTTATTTTTAATTGATAGATTGGATTTTTAATAAGATGTTTCGTCTATCATAAAAATCAAATTATAAAATTAAGGCTTATAAATTTAAAAAATATTTATATTAAATTTTATAAATTAAAAAAAAAAAAAAATTATAAAATTAACCACAATAATACATCACAACATTATATTATCATAAATTAATAGCTTACACTATCTACTCTATGACCACTTCTTAAACAACTCCTTCAATGACATTAACTTGGCCATGACCAAAAATTGAAACATGCCATCTTCAGTAGGAAATGATATCATCCATATGGAAGCATCCTCTTTGGGATGGGTGTGCTCCACAATGATATAGAGCATTATAAAGGGGATATTAGGCATGTTCTCACAAAACGCATTTATTTACCAATAAACATGATCAAAGGGAGGCAATGTCTTCCCTTATAAGACTTAGATTACCATATTATTGTATTTGGTGCAAATGGTGTCAATAATTGGGTCGGAATTCAATCGCCAACTTCTTTTTTCACATAATATATTTGCACAATAAGTGTTGTATAAAATATTAAAATTAAAAACATAAAAATGGAAGGGCGTAGTTCATTTTATTTGGAAGAAAGGGACAACAAACACCTTGAGTGAATGAGTGTGTGTGTGTGTGAGAGAGAGAGAGAGAGATAGAGAGAGAGATGAGACATGGATAGCAAAGTGGAAGAAAGGGACAAGAAGAAAAAGGAAGATTGAAGAGGGCAACAAGATGTCTACTTATCAATAGTGTTTTTGGAGCAAAGTAAGGACAAAAGAGAAGAGTTGAGGGTGCTAAAGAAAATATCTACTTATAGACAAAGAAGAGGAAGAATATGTGGTACTCCCAAAAAACTGAAGATCAAAGGTATGTAACTTTTTATTTTATAAGTGAATTTAATAGATAAATTTATGTAATTTCTAAAACTCTTATAGACAAAGAAGAGGAAGAATATGTGATACTCCCAAAAAACTGAAGATCAAAGGTATGTAACTTTTTATTTTATAAGTGAATTTAATAGATAAGTTTATGTAATTTCTAAAAAACATCTCAAGAAAAACCCTAAGAAAATTTATTAAATAAACCTACAAAACCCTAGCAAGAAAACTCTTAAAAACTCTCAACAACCCTACAAAACCCCTGAATAGTCACCTCGCTCTCTTGTACATCCTTCCAAGTTACTGAATTCATAGTAGCATCCTTGATTTCTCCAATACACAGTTATAACTTACATGTAAATTGCTTGATGATATTCTCAATTTGTTTTCCTCTCTTTTGTTGCATATCATTTGAGCTCTTTGTGAGGATTAGAGCTTTCTGAATTCATTCGTGGTTTGTTTTAGTCTCTCTTGAGTTGGATTAGTTTCTCTTTCAAATCCATTTTTTTCTTTAGTTGTATAATATAAGCATATCTTTAGCCTACTCTAATGATGTAAAAAATGAGGTCAAGCTCCCAGAGATCATAACTTTTGATCCGTATCTCCATTTGAGCTCTTCTTCGCGTCAAAATGATTGTCTCAAAAATTTCAACGCTATCATAACCCGCCCTATCTAGTTATAGACATTTTTTATATTTTTTGAAGGCTATATGTAACCATCTGAGGGTCCGAAAATGCATTTTAATATTTTTTTCAGTATTTTTCTATTTTTAAAAATTGTATATTTTTTTAACCAAATGTGAACTTCAGTTGAAATTTATTTGATAAGTTAATTTTAGTGTTTAGTTTATTTTTGGAGATTTTTAGAGTTGCACGCGCTTGCATGCGAAACTTACTAAAAATAGCAGGTCGAGTTTTATTATTTTTTAGAGTTTTGAATTTTGAATGTCAACTCCAATTCTAAGTTGAGGCTTTATTTATGCATGGTTTGTAATTTTTTTTTAATAATTCAATATGAATCAATACGGGTTATTGTTTCAAAAGCTATGCCTATTGGTATTTTCTTGTCTTGATAGTATTCGAGCTCATTATCTAATTTTGCAAACAATCATAATAGCTTCATAGTTGTCTCTACAAGTTCATTATCTAATTTTGCAAACAATCATAATAGCTTCATAGTTGTCCCTAATCAATGTTCCTTGTTGTCTCTAATCAGTATTCAACCTTGCCCGTCATTCATATTACATTCCAAGCAAAAAAGTTTATCCTTACTAATTATTTGAGCATACCTTAAATACGTGTACTTATACATCATAAATGAGTTTGGCTTATTTATACATGCTTGGGATTTATATTAGTTCTTAATTTTTATGATGTACCATTGAATTGTCCAAAGAACCCAAAAACACATATCCAACATATCTAAGCCTATAGGGGGATGAGGTTAGGACAAGCCAATGCCCTTTGTCTGCTTCTAAGGACCCATCGTGAAAGTAAAAAAATTGAATTTAAATTTAAATTGAAGTATTTTAATTATTGTTTTCTAACATTTACTTTGATTTTAGATCTACATCAGTTGTGCCTCATGATCGCCCTACTTCATGTAGCATGACAAGTGCATGACCCTCTCATCATCATCGTGCTCGACTTTTGGCTCCTTTGTCCTAGGTGAAGGGGCCCCTATCTAACATTGATGGCGTTCTCCACCCTAGATTAAGGGGGTACGATGGAAAAGCCCCACCACACTCTAACTACGATCATCCCTCTCGTCTGACACAAGACAAGGGTCTAGGTCTCTAAAAATAAATGTATTTATGAATGACAATATGGAAATATTGGATGACGTTTGGGGCAAGTATTTGAATGTGTTATTTAAGTTTTCCAATTTATGTTATTTAAGTTTTCCAATTTTGATTTTATAAGTTTTTTAACTTGTTACTTATTAAAGTTTTTTAACTTGTTATTTTAAGTTTTTTAATTATGTGATTTAATAATCTTTCAAGTTTTTCAATTTATTTACAATATATTTGACATTTAATTTTTATTTTATTTTAGAGATTTCAAACAAAGAATAATTTTTTGAGCAAAAAAATATTTTGTGAATATTGCAACCTTGAGTGAAAAAAATGTCGATAGAGCATAGACAATGGCTCACCAAAGCAATTGAACATGAAATTGGCAATGTCCATTATAACACAATACTAATTGAAAAACATGCAACAATGTCACCTAACAAGATGAGGAGCCATATGAGAGTGAGGCTATCTAAATACATATTAAATAATTGATTTTTTTAATTTTTAAGACTTCTAATATTTTTTCAAATCTGTAATTTGCAACTTGCGTATTGGGGAACTACAAGTGCAAAGAAGAGAAGTCTTTGACCTCTCAACATAAAAACAACACCATGGTTAAAATTGTACCTTAATTAGTTTAAGCATAATAAAGACAATGTTGAATCTTAGTCACAAAATTTAATGAGATGTAAAAAGAATTTCATTTTTTATATTTGACTAATTATATGTTTTGCATTTATTGCAATTAATATAATGAGCAATAGTAACCAAGACAAGGCCCAAGAAATGAGAGTGACTTTAGGGATTATGGTGACTCATCACTTGCAGTGGATAAACGTAAATGACATTGCACGTAAGTTTGTAATTTTTTTATAAGTTATTTAACATGAGTTTGTATGTTTTTATGAATTATTTTGTTAAAAAATTACACTTCATTTTATGATATACACTTTATTGCAAGGGAAATGTTATATTTACAAGGCCAAAAAAAAACGATTCAACAACTAAAAGTTCTAGGATAAAACACAAGCATTCAACATGTGGGTTCATTCTAGAGGCTATGTGTTAGGAAGTAATTTATTGTTTGATTAGTTGAGGAGAATTAGTTCAATCTATGGAATATAATTTGTAATTATAATTGGCTATGTAAAATCCATAACCTTAAACACCTATATGACAATTAAATTATGATTAATTTGTAGGTGGATAGACATTACGTCATATGAGGGCCCTGATGTTTAATAAGATGATGAGAACGACCTTGATTACATTGATTGCATCAATGATCAATATCTAAGCTTTTGAGAATAACTATGCTTTTGTTTAATTGTTCAGTGTTTCAAATCACCACTCGTGATCCTCCCCTGATGATCACAAGTGGTTATCCAAAACATCGAACAATAAAATAGAAACAAAATTATTTTCAAAAGCTTAGATATTGATTTGCATAGATTGTGAAAGCATAAAATCTTTGCATTGATGATGTTATTAAGCTAGAGGATGCATCCATTGATATATTTAACGCCCGTAGTGATTATATAGAAGATGAAGACAATGACTAAGATTTAACAAAGCTTTATTTTTTTAATTTGGAATAAAATACATATTAATTTCCTTCCAGCATATATATATATATATATATATATATATATATATATATATATATATAAAGTTCTTATTTATTTCTAATAATGTTTTTCAACATAATTGTATTAAAATTGTCGATATAATTTAAAAATATAATTTCTAAATGTTCAACTATATATATATATATATATATATAAACAAAGCTTTATTTTTTTAATTTGGAATAAAATACATATTAATTTCCTTACAGCATTTTATATTTTTGTATATATATATTTTATAATTTATAAAGTTCTTATTTATTTCTAATAATGTTTTTCAACATAATTGTATTAAAAATGTCGATATAATTTAAAAATATAATTTCTAAATGTTCAACTATATATATATATATATATATATATATATATATATGTTCAAATATATATATATATATATATATATATTAACAAAGCTTTATTTTTTTAATTTGGAATAAAATACATATTAATTTCCTTCCAGCATTTTATATTTTTGTATATATATATTTTATAATTTATAAAGTTCTTATTTGTTTCTAATAATGTTTTTCAACATAATTGTATTAAAAATGTCGATATAATTTAAAAATATAATTTCTTAATGTTCAACTATATATATATATATATATATATATATATATATATATATATATATATATATATATATATAATTTAATTTTATATGTTATTTATATTTTATTTTTATTTTTATTTATAAACATTATATTATTCTTTATATATGTGTGTATACGTGTGTGTGTGTATGTGTGTGTTGTATGTTTTACATAGATTTATCTAAGATATGAATGCTAGTTATATTCATTTTTAATGCCAAATATTTTTATCTTAAAATTTAAATTATTATTAATTTTATATTTTTCATCTCATTTTTAATGTCAAATATAAAATAAAATTACCACAATAATAAATATAAAATAAATAAATAATTTTTTTATTTTAAAGTAAATAAATAAATTATTTATTTGTTTTAAAGTAAATAAAATTACCATAATAACAAATATAAAATAAATAAATAAATTCTTTTTATTTTAAAATAATAAAATTACCACAATAACAAATATAATAAATAAATAAATTATTTTATTTTAAAGTAAATAAAATTATCACAATAACAAATATAATTCATTTTAACTTTTATTTTAAAGTAAAAATAATTACCACATTAACAAATATAAAATAAATAAATAAACTGTTTTATTTTAAAGCGAATAAAATTACCATATCATATATTTCAACATGGTAAATAAATGTTTTTTAAAAAATTATTTTAAAGTAATTACCCTCTTTTACACCTCCTTATGTTAAATTATTTTATAATTTATTTTATAATGTCAATTTTCAAATAATTAATTGTCAACCCACTACTTATCATGTAATTACCACAATAACAAATATAAGTCATTTATTATATATTCTTATCATATATATCAGCGTGGTAAATAGATAAATAAATTCTTTCATTTTAAAGTAAATGAAATTACCACAATTGCAAATAAAATTCATTTATTATAAATTTTATAATTAAATCATTTATAAAAATCAGTTTTTAATTAATTATTAACTACCATCTTTCAACCTCCTTATGTTAAATTATTTTATAATGTCAACTTTCAAATAATTAATTGTCAATCCACTTACGCCATTACACTCTCTCACCCCATCCCCGAATGCCACTATAGGGAACACCTATCGGTGTAAATATAAAGGGAAACGAACTTCAAATTTCAAGTTGAGTTCCACATCTCTTACCGAGATTTCCCAAAGCATGCCATTTATAGCACGAAGAGATAGAAATGGCACTGAGGTACAATTAATTCTCTCAAAATAAACAAATTTACAAAGTTGATCTCAATGAACTAGATCAAGTGGATATGAAATGCAAATATAATGGTCCAATGAACTAGCACTGAGTCTAGTTTATCCAAAGCCCATTTGTGACTCACTCTATGTCAACTAATGACGTGGATATTCATTGAATTATCCATAATTACAATAAATTATTTGTATAAATGTTAAATATTAACGTAGATAAATGATAACTATTGTTAGTCTAATGTGTATGCATGCTTATACACTAACAACATATTTGAGGTTTGATTGTTCCCCCTGACAAGATATGAGTTTTAGAAAATAGCAACTCAAATGCTAATTCAAAACCCAATCTAAGTTAAAGATTTAAGTACTTTAAAGTACACAAGTCATAGTGCAAAAACTTAAGAGCAAGACTATGTGAACAAACCTTACAAGATAATTTATTGTTTTAGACATTTTTATCAAATAAATTTACTTAATAATAGTTATGACACCATTGAACTATTATGATAAATTGTTTCACAGTGACAATATTTGTTATTAACACTACCTATATTTGTCCCTGTGGAATGAAAATGGATCATAGTTGTTAACAAATTGGCAATGTCAAAATGCATGCTTGGTTTGGAGGATACAATGCATATTCATTTTTGCAATGTTAATTACCTGTCAACAATAGTCAACTCGGCATAGCCAAAATGTATATGTGGTTTGGAGGATAGAACAAAATGTCATTTTTACATTCGTTAATTTTTCTTAACCATGGTTGATAGGAAACCACTATTGACATTGCACACCCAATATAGGTGCGATTTTCATGTTGATTTTTTCACTTCTTTTCTGGAAAATGGAAGAATAAATTCTTTGTGATATGGGTCTCTTGCTTAGAGCCTAGAAATGATTGTTTTCAGTGGCTCTTGATCGATCAAAAACTACTAGTAAATAATGTGACGGTCAAGCATATATAGGTAAAAACTACTTGTAAATAATATGATGGCCAGACTAGACATTTTTTGTAATTTATGTAGTATAAAAAAATGTCTAAAAGCCTACCAAACAAAAAAAAGTTACATTTCAATTCCATAAAACTAATTTAACCAGAATTAGTTCATGAAAAAGAGTAATGCAAGCATATTTACAAATATAATTTCTAAAATATTAGTCTAAATTTATGCCAATGTAATGTATCACTTCCAAAAGAGGGTGGGTCACTATCATATTATTAATATAATGCAATTGGGATTGACATATGGGAAGATGGTGATTCATTACAAGTTCGCACTGATGTAGCAGCTAGCAACTAATATAAGCAGAACAGTGTTTGTTACTAAAATCAATCTTTCACACATTCAATATTCATGGCCTATTCTTTCTCATCTCACCATTAATCTGTGGGAGATGGTCCTTTCAGCAGATTTAAATCTCCACCAATCAAAATGACACATTCATCTCCAAGATTGTATGATGTATTTATCAATCACCGCGGCTCCAATGTCAAAGAATATGCAGCCCTCCAACTCTACAAATCCCTTTCAGATAAGGGACTACATGTGTTTCTAGATTCCCAAGAGATTCAATTGGGAGATTATTTTCGACATGACAAGTCTGATGATAACAATTGAGCGGCAAAGAGTTAACCAAAAGCAAACTCAAAAAAATTAACTTAAACTAATGACAAGTTTTCATAATTAGTTTTGAAGTCAATGTCATAACTAATTTAAAACAGGGCAATAACTAGGCGAAGGATTCACTCTATTACTTTCGTTGGAGAATCAAGAAAAGCTCAGAAATAAAAGATCACTTGGGAAGATTATTACTACTATGATTCCAAAAAAAGAGGGTACCAAGGTCCAAGATTTTGTATTTGATGTCCAAAAATCAAAAAAGACCCAAACTGAAGATGTTTCATGGTCTCATTAAAATAGAAAAATAAAGATTTACTCTGAAGTGTCACTATCATACAATCCAGTTTTACAATACCATCTTAATTGTTGAAAGAGATTTATCAAACAAACACGAGGAAGCCATATTTGATGTAGCAATGCAATAATACAGGGTTTGCAAACTCTGTCTCCTTGTAGCAAAGAAGAAAGATATACCTCCTCACGTTTTTTAAATTGATCTAGAATGAAGCATGTCCGTAAACTTCTTTCTGTAGTTGGTTGCTTAGATGAGCGTTGTGGATTGAGACTTGTGTGTTGGCCATGGACACTGGCTGACAATCGATCTTGTATTGCCCATGACAAATAATCTTCACCCACCTCAAACTTCTGCAGCTCAGATTTTCTACAGACAAAATCCGTAAATCATAGACAACCCATGTGAATTTGGAAAATTCACAGAACGATTTTTAATAAAAACAAAGAAAAAGTTGAAACTTAATTTCACAAAATTGATTCTTAAAGCAGAAAAGCACATTGCATCATTGGTAAATGGAAAGAAATCTCAAGGTCTCTTGGCGTCCGCCTTGGCCGTAATCTTAATAAAAACACCTTTACCACATGTTTATAACAAATATAATGACAATGATGACATAGGTTTTACACAGAGTACTCAAAACTCACAAAGCTGCAAATACGATCCAAAGAATAAATATGGCACAGCTTGCTTTAACTCCCAACAATTTGCAGATTTTCTTGAAATTAAGAAAATATGAAAAAGATGAGGAAATTCAAAAAGCATGCACTGTCGCCTCTAAGTGATGTTAGTGGCAAAGAAGAGGATCTTGCCTAATCAAAAATCTTTTGTGTTATAATACCAATCGCCTTGGCATAAGTGGTGAAGATTCCTTAATTCAGAGCTTCCAAGAACCTCTTTTGAGTGATGTCCCTGAAAGATCAATGGACTTTATGCCCAAAGTCACTCCTTATGCAAGAGCTAACTTTTTCAGCTGAATGACGTTTTCTTGGATGAATGGTTTGCTTGATTATGGTAATAAGAATACTTTGCAAACTGATGATGTGCCCCAACTGGCAGATATGGACAGGGCCGATCAAGTGTACCAAAAGTTTAATAATCAGTTAGAGACCAAATGCCCTAATCAATCAATAGTAAAAACCATATTTCTCTTTGTTCGGAAGAAACTACTTTTGACAGCATTTTTTGCAGCACTAAACGCTTGCGCACCATATGTAGGTCCATATTGTATCGACACATTTGTTCAGTATCTTGCTGGATGGAAACGGTATGCCAGTGAAGGCATTGTTCTAGTTTGTGCATTCTTTGTTTCAAAGCTAGTCGAATCTTTATCACAGCGCCATTTTGGACGCAACAGATGCGTATACAAATTAAACCAGCATTGATAGCTACTATATACATGAAGGGCATGTTACTTTCTAGTCAGTCAAGACAGAAGCATACAAGTGGTGAAATAATCAATTACATGAGTGTTGATGCAGACTGTATTGGGAATTTCGGTTGGTATGTGCATGAAATTTGGATTGCACCCTTGCAAGTTGTTCTGGCCATGGTTATTCTATATCAGAAATTAGGATTGGCCTCGTTTGCAGGAGTCGCAGCCACTGTGGCTGTTATGATAGCAAATTTCCCACTAGGGGAAATGCAAGAAAATTTTCAAACTAAGATCATGGACACAAAAGATAAAAGGATGAAGGCTACATCAGAGATATGAAGAAATATGAAAATCTCAAAATTGCACGCTTGGGAGACCAGATTTCTTCTGAAGCTGGAGGCTCTGAGGCAGGTAGAATGTAGATGGCTGCAAAAATATATTTATACATCAGCTATGACAACATTCATTTTTTGGGGAGCACCTGCTTTTGTCTCTGTTGTCACTTTTGGTACATGTATATTGATGAGGGTGCCTCTATCAACAGGAAAAATTCTGTTTGCTCTTGCAACATTCGGGATACTTCAAAAACCTATAAATAATCTCTCTGCCCTGATCTCTATGATTGCTCAATCAAAAGTGTCATTAGATCGTATTGCTTCCTTTTTGCAACAAGAAGAGCTGCAACATGATGCAGTAGTACAGGTGTCGAAGGATTCCACTGACATAGCAATCGAGATAAAAGAAGGAATATTCTCTTGGGATCCTGCTGCTTCTAGTCCAACCATACGAAGTTTAGATGTCCAAGTAAAGAGAGGCATGAGGACTGCAGTATGTGGAACTGTTGGTTCAGGCAAATCGAGCCTCCTACCTGCATCCTAGGGGAGATACCAAAAATTTCAGGCATTGTCAGGACAAGTGGTACCAAGGCATATGTCACCCAAAGTCCATGGATACAAAGTGGAAAAATTTAAGATTCTATTCTCTTTGGAAAGGAAATGGATAAGACCAGATACGAGAGTATAATACAGGTTTGTGCATTGAGGACAGATCTTGAGTTGTTCCCACATGGGGACCAAACACAAATTGGAGAAAGAGGAATAAATCTGAGTGGTGGACAAAAACAAAGGGTACAGATCACACGGGATTTATATCAAGATGCAGATATTTATCTCTTCGATGACCTTTTTAGTGCAGTGGATGCACACATGGGGACACATATTTTCCAAGTATTTTCCTTTTAGCCTTTACAAAAGATTGGTTTTCATGAATTTGGCTGGTTTCAGTGTTTATGCGTGCTTACTTTAGTTTCAAAAAGTTATTTAAATTTTAATTTTTCATTTCTTTAATTCATCAAAGAGGATTAATCAATGGGTCCCTAAACCTTCTAAATCAAATAAACAAGAAGCCCATTATCAACAGCCAAGAGTGCAATTGCAGTCACTACAGACATTTCAAAAAGACACAGGATATCAAGAATGCTTTTTTCCGTCTTAATGTCCATTGCTGCTAATACATCACACATATATAAAAATCTGATTTCAATTATTTTGATGGATCTTCATACCCTGTTCCAGAGCTCCAGGTTTTTGACACAAGCTGGTAAGATGCAGATAAAGTTTGATGAAACTGGATTTACACCTGCAAATTGCATTTTCTTAAAATCTCCCACTCTTTATCAACAAGACTATTTTGATGATATCCAGCAAAGGTTGTGTTAAGTAATCGAAGTCTTCCCCAAGAAATTTTAATTAGATTATTATAATTTGTGTGATTTTAATTATATGTTTAAGTCATGTCAAGATGACCTCCATGAGTAGTTATTACCCTAATGACATTTTTCTTCATGTAGTTTTGGTAATAATCACAAAGCAACTGACCTACTTAGCACACAAGCATCGTAAGCATTTGTTAATAGAGATAAGGAACGGTTAAGATAATCCACCACTTTGGGCTTCTCACCCCCTAGCCTCTTTATCCACTACCTCAGCCTTGAACTTCAAAAATCTAATGGGTTCCCTAGAGTCCACTCATGTCTACACCAATTTCAAAAGACTGGATATTGCAGCTACATAACAATCATGAATTAGTATGGCTGCTACAATGTTTGAAACATATCCAAGGCGATGAAGATTTCAAGGGACACACAAAAATTGCTTCTCTGCAAAAGCCCCTGCTTGGACTGGTTTGTCAATTGCAGCTGCAATCCTAAGAATGGGAATTCCCGATACGTTGAATAACAACCAAAGAAAGATTTTACAAATGTTTATCACTTACCATGAGGCTCAGAAAGAGAAATGTACCTCCTATCGAGTAATAAAAGCTTTCAAAATAGATGGAAATAGTTCACTGAAATAATTAACTTAGAAACAGTCAAGGGGAATAATCAAGTTTATCTTTACCTCAGCCAGATGAATTTGCTTAAAAAACTCCATGTGTCTTTACACTTGCCTGTTTTTATGTTTTTTTATATCCAGCAATGATTGCAGTGCGTGATTCCACAAATTGTTGAGGCATTTCTAGTAAAAGACAAAGCTTCATCAAAAACACTATTTTGTGGACAACATTTTCCTGACATGTCTATCAAGGTTTTGCATCCACATCAAACAACAGCTTGCAATCGATTATTCTCCAAACCCTCTTCCAAAGTCTCCAAGTATGGCACAAGCTAAGAGTATGCTTGCAAGGATTGATGAGACTCAGTTTATACCTGCAAATTGCTTTTGCTAAAAAAAATCAAAGGCTATAATAACAAGCCCATTTTGTGCATATCCAGCAATGATTGCAGTCCATGAGACCACATCTTGTTGAGGTCCTTGTCTAAAAATTGTGTGCCTTATATATGAAGCTGTAGTTTGCATACATGTCTATCAGGCCAGTCCCGACCATAACAGACAAAAGTCCTCTTTCAATTAAATTTAATGGATCTTCAAACCCTGTTCTAAAGCTCTAAAATCGGCATAATCCACATCTAATAAATTTTTAGCTTATATTCCAATCAGAGAAGTTACATCTGAGAAATCTTCATTTTCAATTATGAAGAACACCCTGATTCAAAGCTCCCATTTTGGGAGGATGCTTGAAAAGGCAGCTGAGTTGGATTTACACCTCAAAAAGGTATTTGCTTAAAAATACTGCAAAGAGCATCTTCCCAGAGCAGGACTCTGAAGGTACAAGCTGATAATCCTGAAGAATACATGTTGCAGAGGCTGTTTGGCTTACAGTAAGAGTCCTTGGCCTAATCAAGAGTCCTAAGCCGCTCTAGGACCTCCCAAATGCCCATGGATAAACTATGGATAGTGCCCATTTGAGTTTTTCTACGGAGTCAACAGCTTTATTACTACATGCCCATGAATAAACTATGATTGTAAGATATAGCTGAGAGAAAGCGAATCAATGTACTTGCCTTGTATAAACTTGTATCAAATCTCCAATTTGGGGCATGTCCCTTTATCATGGCTCTTGTTACTAGATGTGAATCTCCTTCCACCATGAGTTAACTAAAATTGAGATGCAGGGCAAGCTTTAACCCTTCCACAAATGCCCTAGTCTCGGCCTCATTATGAGTCCTCAATTCGATTTTGTTTGAGGTTGCCCCGAGTGGGGATCCTTCTCAATCTCCCAAAACCCCACCAGCACCAGCGCTTCCCACGTTTCTCTTTGAGGTGCTACCAAGTATAGTTTGACTCATTGCTTGCTAGGTGTTTCCATGGCTTGAACCCTGCCTGGGCTTACTAGGTCTAACTTCTCTAGTAGAGGTATTTGAATGTTGATAATATACACTTTACTACTTCAGATAGACCTTTTCAAATATTTAAAATATTGAGTTTTTCTCTTGCAGCACTGTCTACTTGGTATTCTGGGCTCAAAGACCATTGTCTATGTGACTCACCAAGTGGAGTTTTTATCTGCAGCTGACCTTATTCTCATAAGTTTGAATTTTCTGTTTGGTTATATACATTTTGAAATTTCAATTTGTATTTGTGGCCTCTTCAACCATGTATTGTAGAGAGGAAATGGAAGGATCCAGATTTTGTCGACATTGAACAATGAATTTTTCTTTGTAGGTAATGCAAGATGGTGAGATAACCCAGGCTGGAAGGTTTGATGATATCTTACAATCAAGCACAGATTTTGAGGAATTGGTTGGTGCTCATCAGAAAGCATTAAAATCCATTGATGCCATGGAGAAATCTGAGATCCTGTCATCACAGATTCTTGATAAAGTACCATCTGCTGGAAATAGAGTTAGTAAGAAAGATTTTAACATTGCACAGCTCCAGAGTCAACTTCAAACTGATGGGATAAGCAAAGTAGACACGGACACTGAAAGAATCATAGCAGAAAAGGGGGCCACTACCATGACAACCTAGAAACTTGCATCGCTGTGCATGCTTCAAAAGAGGCAATCCACAACAAAGAATAAGCCACAAGGTAGGCATAAGGTCAACGACTCTGTAATTGAGAAGGCATAACAAATACAACCACCACAGCCAAAGGGATCTAACACATTGCTTGGCAACCTTAGGACCCAGTTCCATGGAAAGTCCTAGTTTTCCTGCGTGGGTGGTCCTTTAAAACCATGGAGAGAGGGAAATTGTCAAAAATTGTATCTTCACCTTAAAATTCAGAGCGGCATTTGACCAGACTTTCAGAGACAGCTGGAGAGGGGAGATGAAATTTTGTAGCACCCATTCAGATATCTCAGGAATTTTTCTTTTTGCCCGATGTCAACCTATGCAAGGTGATTTTTCCCTGAAAAGTTCCTACTGATAAGTTTCATGCAAAATCATTAAAAACCTGTAGCAGAGAGATGAAATTCCATCATGTGTAATACCATTCTCTGCAGAGTGCTCCCAAAATTTCTCTGCCTACAAGAATATGGTAGCCCCCCTCCATGGGA
This sequence comes from Torreya grandis, assembly GCA_037957365.1. NCBI lineage: Eukaryota > Viridiplantae > Streptophyta > Pinopsida > Cupressales > Taxaceae > Torreya > Torreya grandis. The sequence goes on from JARHVA010000880.1 coordinate 2,910,758, forward strand.
TCATTGTCTTAGTACTAGAGGATGACAATAACATGACAACCTATTGGCTTGCATCCATGTGCTAGTTTCTACATTGACAGAGCTTTTGCTGCATGGAATGTCTTGTGAACCTTTCACTAACTCACAACTGTTATCAATCTTTATCGGGTCCTTTACCCAAATAGAAAACCATAATGATTTAATTTCCTCGAATTCCTGCATTTCTGGGTTGAGTATAATGGGCATTGGACACCACCACAGCATCATAAAATTCTTCCCTAATGTCTGTCTTGTTTGCACAAGACCTCACAATCCATTGATTCTTATATTTATGATCCATACCCACATACTCCACCACTGTTCTGAATCTAATAAACCTCAACAAATCGAATTGGGCAGCAAAGTCTTCCAGATACAGAGCAACCTCCCTGTGGCCTGGGAACCTCCTGCAATCTCTGCCTTCCACCGTCCCAAATGGGTAATCAAGAAAAGCTATTAGCTCACGTGGCAGATTTGTACCGAGTGACAAGTACATGCTGGTGTGTACTGTTGTACGGTTAGGATCCAAGCCAAACCTCAAGCCTCAAACTCACTCACCCCGGCCTTGCCACCTGCCTTCTTACGTAGATGAACACTATGATTATTCAACCGAACCCCGCAGTTGGCTATGGTCACGGTGCAAAGAAGCTTCCTCAACTCCTCATCATTCCTCACCGCCAGCTGAATATAATGCGGTACAATCCTCGTACTTTTATTGTCCTTTGCAGCATTTCCCACTAGCTCAAACAACTGTTCAATACAATGCAAACCCATTAAATCCTAATTAAAACGCAGAGTCCAGATCCAATTCAAAAAAAACCAAACCCTTAAAAACACTAGGATTGTAGGGTTAGAGAAACAAAATGAGATTCTGCAGACAAGTTTGAAAATCAGAAAAAATTAAAAATCCGTAAATCGATACCTCAGCACCAAGGTATTCAAGAAGAGCTGCAAGATAAACTGGGGCACCGAACTGACTCACTCACTGTATTTGCCAGCCTTGAGGAATCTGGAAATATGACTGACTGGGAAACTGAAGACCCGCCTTAGAGCTTCTTGAAAATTAATAATAATAATTGTAACAGTATTTTGTTGAGATATTCTCACATCAATCATGGGCAACAAGTATCAGTGTCATTCTTCATGACGTCATCAATCTGCACGTTAATAACATCCCAACGAGTTCCACCAATGAAAACACTGTTAAATGATGTTTTTAATATTTTTTTTTATAAATACGCAATTTAACTATTAGAAGTTTTAAAATATTGTAATATATAAAAGATAAAAGAATTTTGATTGGTGAACAATGCAGAGTTTAATCGAAACTTAAAGTGAATTGAAGACTATAGTTATCCCTTCAGGACTAATAAGAAAGAAACCATGAACGGGTTACTCTTGAAAAACAACTTATTAAAATGTGCAATGTCATACCTATAGAAATCAGGGCATTGGATTATATAAAAAAAATTGAAATAATAAGTTTATAAGAAGATTTAAATATTTTAAGCTTAGTAGCCGATTGGTAATAGAACACTGGTACGGCATTTTTTGGGCTCAATGATGGCTTTGGGTATGCCTGTCCAAAAAATATTAAAAATATAGATAAATAAAAAAACTTAACCATATAATATGTATAGAGTGAAAATAAATAAATAACCACAAAACATACCCGATAATTCAAAGAAAAATGTCATGATGTTCAGGGGTCGAACTTAGAACTAGTATATTGTGCAACTATTACAAATTACAATGTATAAACAAAAATCACTTGGGAGAGAACTCGGTGAGCAGATTTATGCATTGACTTGTTGCATGTGGTCAAATTATCTGGGGACAGTGCCAATTTAACTTTTCTCCCCCTTGCATTCTTAGAAGGATGAAAACACTTCTACGTGCAAGGATTCTTCTTGGTAGGAGCAGCATCGACCCTCACTTACAACTCATCATGACTTAGAATCTGCAAGAGGTGCCATAAAAATCCCAGACCTTCTGTAGATTGTAAAACATAAATGGATACAAGGATAAAATCAAACCATGTAGAAGATTTTCCTTACCATAGACCATAGTAAAATTTTATCTTTCCCTCTCAGGCTGAACCTTTAGGCAGATATCACAAATAGAAACTATAGTATGGTTTCTTCAACATGATTTCTAGGAAACCCTCCTATTGTTTCTTATACTTAATAATTTAAAATGTGTTTATTTTCAAGAAGAGGATATTTAAATAATGGCAGCAATTTCCCTCAAATGTTTTTTTATTATGTTTTAGTACAAGTTTGACTTTTTAAAACAAAAACAAAACAAAATGTCTCCTAGGTACTGTCCATCAGAGCCAAGTACGCACGGCGGCGGCTGTACCTAGTCTGCTGGGTAGTACCCAGGCGTTACCCACAGGAGGACCAGATAAATACCGGTAAACAAAATGTACCGTACCAGGACCAGCCCCCTGGGTACAAGTACCTGGTAAAGTAGACTTTAAGAGGACTACTCATGGGAGTCACCTTGAGCTGACTTAAAACCTGAATAAAATCCCACAAAAATTAATAAATAAAAATCAATTTTTAAAAAATGAAACCCCCACTCTTTCAAGCACCATTGTCTTCCATTTCTTCACAGCACTTCAAATTGCCCTATGAGTCCCACTATATGGATAGAATAAAAGGAGTGCAAATCGTTCCTGCACATCCATAAGCAAGAAAAACAGTTTTTGGATTAAGAAAGCATTACCTGAATTAAGAGTAGGGTCAAAAGTTTACTTTATTCCACCTCAGAAATGTATGCTTTCTTCACAGTCTACAACTAACTGCGAATATGAATAATAAAACAAAACGGAAGAACAATTTCAATAAAGACAGAAGGCCTTTTTACCTTACATTAAAAACATGGCCGATAAGATATCCAAGACCCTGAAAAGAAAAGGAATTGAAATAACTTCCTACCTATCAATATCCTAAAGAACAAAATGAGATCTACAAAATACTAGTTTGACCCTAGGTAAAGAAGTAGGAAAGTTCATGTGGTAGACCATACATTGGAGACGTGGGAAAATCAATCCAAACAATGAGAAATTGGCATGAGTGGAACATTCACTCAGAACAAAACATGAAATTTGCATTGATAAGGCGAAGTTTTAGCCAAAGATGATCACTACATTAAACATCATTTAAGGGAAGCTACTGAAATTGTATAATGCAGTAAAAATGTTAATAGAGAATGGACGCAACATATGCAACATATGGAAACCTATCATCCAAAACCTAAACCTTAGTAAAAATTCAAAATTCAAAACAATAGACAACATTGGCCATAACATAAATAATTAAAAATGAAGGAAGAATAAGATATTGGACTCGATATCTAACTCATAAATAATACATATACAAGAGTGAAAGCAATTAATATCCTTATTAAATATTTGAAAATACATGAAGAGGGGCCTAGAAGTTAAGACCTGAAACATAAGTTAAAAGGGAGAAAACACAGATGCATCTGAAAATATACTACAAATGTTTACCTGTATAAATCTCAAAACATTAATGAAACAAAACCTTAAAAGTTACGACAAAATTGCAACCTCTGCAAGAATGCACCAAGACTAAAAATCATGAGGAAAGACCTATGCCACACTCTGTAAACTCATCTGAGTTAGTTATGAACTCTCAAAAATGCAGTAAAGTCCAATTCGATATTTCTGTCAACATCCAAGGCATCAACACTTTCAATGATTGAGAGTATTTTTATTGATAAGATAAAGGTTTCTTTACACACTACAAGGGCTCCTTGATCAAAATAACTAAATGAAAATTATAATTCACCGCCTACCAACTGAATTTGGCATAGATAATAGTATTGTTAGCAGTGCAGATCAAAAAAGTGCTCCCACTTGTTGGGATGTTGACATGAAGCTAATTTCACAGCATTAGTAGCACACCAGCATCTACAAAATAAATGTAGAAGTCCATGACCACGATCTGAAGCATTCATCCTGCATTGCTAGATCCCATAATTGCATGAAATCCCCCATCAAATGGATTGCTTGGCTGGTAATCAAACTGTATTCAACTGTTTCTAAGTAGAAGCAGCTGTGTTAAAATACTGCACTTCATTACAATGAGTATTACCCGTATCCATGACTAGAGCAAATTGTTTAGAAATAGTCACCTCTCTATCTATTCAAGATCCGAATTCGGAAATCATAAATGGCAGCTAATTGCGCCATTATCTGATAAGCAGCATGCATAAGCCAAGTTCAGTAATTCCTGCATTTTGCATGGCAGATAAGCCTTTGATCACACACAACAATGATTTGGGATCTTGTTTCATAATAACTCCAGAGGCACAAATTACAAAACATTGCAGATCTGAGCTAGAGGGTTACCTAGAAAGAGCGTGGTATCATAGTCCTGAATATTGTCCCTTCTATGCCACTAGCCACATGGAACTTGACAACTGTGGTCCATGAAGCTCGATTCCACCGCCATGATACCCCTCTATTTTAGAAGCCTGCTATCAAAGCATCACTGGTGTGAATACATAATTTCTATATCATCCATAAAACTTCAAGACACAAGCAAATACGCTACATAAAACTTGAACAAGTTATACAGAAGATCAACATGTATAGTAATAATTTTGATAAATAGAAATTTAAAATGCAAAAGAATTTTGGCGAAAGAGAGATGATGATGCCAGTACACAAATGAGAAAGGAACAAGTAACAACAGCAACAGTATGCTAACAACTGGCACCAGCAATGGAGCCAAGCATTCATAACTAGATGATGTTAGGTATTGATAGCTGTCCAAACATTCCCATTATAGTTCAGTCAAAAACCATGACACTCTACTTACACCCATGTAGACAGGAAGAAGAGATATACTTTGACAAGCACTCGCTGGCATGATTCAGATATATAAATGCATATTTTATTCATAAAATAAATTGTTACATCCAATGGAGGAAACAGACCTTTCAACTAGACAACTAATTAATGAGCATCAACCTCTTTGTTCGACCATATCATATTTATCATTTCTTGAATTTCAAAGTCTAGAGAGACAATTCTTTAGTCTTCTGTCAACTCTCCATCTATATGAATATCTATACGCCTAGATGCTTCCAGCTTCATTCTAAGCTTTCTAGAGCTCAATGATGGTGTTGACAAATTTCTGGTTGACAACTATTTTAGACAAATTGACTCAAGCGGTTGCCTTTAGTTTCTACTTCTCAACTACAAGAACATGAGAGCTGTGTTCAGTGCAGTCTGCATATCATGATAAGGTCTCTGTTATGTCTTTCCCCTTTTGTCTTAGGTTCAATATGGTGGGAGCAATGGCTTGGCCTTCCTTTTGTGGAATACACCAGCTTTTAATTAGGCCTTTCTTTCTTGCTCCAGCATTTCTACTTCCAATTTGACATCATTCTTTGCTTCAACTTGTGAATCCCTTCATTGGCCAACTTTGGCCGAGTCTCATTCCTTTATAATTCTCTGGCTTTTTCAGAATCTAATGAGTTTCCTTTCATTTTTCAAGTCAGTGTATTTGTTCCATCTTTTTCCTTACGTACCCTGCTTTGTCCATGATGACCGTGGCATTTCCCTAGTCAGTGTTCAATATGATTATATTGAGATTCTTGTACACTTTGTTCAGAGTCATGGTTTCATTCTTTGTTGGTAGCCTTGCATTACAAAAAAATTAACAGCGTCTCTTGTCTAAGGGTATCTGCTACTTACCCCAGTATCCCACCTACTGTGACTTCAATGCTGCAAATCATCTGTGTGTGTAAGTGTAACCCATCTTGTAGCTATAGAAAAGTTCAAGTCTTTCTCCAGACACTGATTGCAAGTTTGTGTTCATCCAATCTGTTGTTTGACAAGATAACCACAGTTACTTTTGTTAGCTGCTACTTTTTTGCTTATAGTGGAGATGTTTTAACTTGTTTTGTTGTTTGTGGGATGTTTTGATGTTATTAGTTTCGGCGTTGCCTGCTGATATCCCTGCAAACTCCATCCATAAACTGTTGTCTATGGTACTGGCTAACTTGAAGTACAGCTTGATAGTTTATTAGGAGAATATTAAGGTTACCAGGGCACATGGGCGTCGGTACAGGTGTGTTTCCAGTGCAGATAGGGGAATTGGGATGGTGCTTTTGAAAGTTGGGTGTGCAAGTACAGGGGTGCGGAAAAGAACAATACATAATTAAAAATTACAACATAAAAATTAAAATTAAATTTAAATTTATAAAATTAATTTTATCTATTTTTCTATCGACAATTAAACTAATTCTGTGGCATAATTTATATTTATAATTTCTATTCCTTGATACACTATTTTCTAATTTTAAACTTTAAAAAACAAATATATTTAGAGAACGACATTTATTAGAAAAAATCTTTAAAAGTCAAACTGGAGGGTACGTGTCCCTACATAATTGGGTACATGAAACCGGTAATGCTAGAGAATATATTCAGCTTTCAGCTTTCCTTCCTAATCTCCCATCTGACCAACATCAATATAGCAATGTCAAGGATCATTCCACCTACACAGACAATGGCTGACAATGACAAATCCCGAAATGACACGTGTCTCTGCAACGAGTGAGGAGAGTGATGTCTGCTAAATATATTTCCATCTTCATCCGTTGGTTTTCAAATTTCTTCCAGTCCTGGAGGTTTTCTAATTGAGATAAATTTCTAAGTCCATATCTTGAATAATTCTTCTGGGTATAGTTGCTTTTTGAGTGACTTAATTTTCCATCGTTTAGGGATATGCACTATCCCATCTTTAAGAAATTTAATGGTGTGTATTAGTAAATCAAAACTACCTCTCTTATATATCAAATTCATCGTAAGCTTTGATGCCAGCTGCAATCATTTATGAACAAGTGAAGCTTATAAAAATTGCTAGAAAGCACAACCAAGAATACAATGAGGAAGAACGAATAATATCTCCAACTTTATGTACAATACAAGCTAAATTAAACATTATAGACTGTCATTATATGCATAGTCAATTAAGATGGAATAAAGAAATAAACTGCTAAGTAATGAAAGAGAGTTATCTTATGCAATGAAGTACAATAAGTTGTTAATTTTAATTTTTGGTAGTCTTGGGGTTGTTACCAATTGATGGTTTCTCAAAAGATCAATGAGAAATGCAGAAAGAGAGCAGCAGAGAAAATTATTGAAGATGGAAAAAACAAGAAAAACCAACACTGAAGGTGTTTAAACTTGGAAGAGGAGCAGAGTTTGTGACCCCTACTACAGCAAATAACAACAGAGAAGCAAATGGCAGGAATGTCAAGGGCTGATTGGACAGTAAATAAGAGACAATTGCTGGCAAGCACAAGAAAATTGAGACCGATGGCAGGAGGACCATCATGAAGAACAAGACCAGCGAGGAGAGGATTGGCGAGGAGTATGAAACCAACAGTGGGAGGACCGTCGAGGACAGAGGTGATTAGCACGATAGTTGTAGGAATCAAACGAGGTGAGCAAAGGGCGAAGGAACCCAACAGTGGAAAAAGGCTCGATGGTGAAATTGAGGGAAGGACTTAAATTGAGGGCGAAGGAACCCAACAGTGGAAAAAGGCTCGATGGTGAAATTGAGGGAAGGACTTAAATTGAGGAAGATCAGGCACCAAGCAATAGCTTTAGGTTTAAGACCACCCTTTTTCTAGGTAGTCTGCAAATTGGGTATCAGAATGAGTAATATTGACTAGAAACCAACATGGGTACAATCCATCCAATTATACCAGGGGAGACACAATGTGCAAGCTACAAGACAAACGGAGGATAGACAGGGCAAGTTGATTCAAAGAGAGAGAACACCCCCAAGACCATCAAGACCACCACCGGCACAATAGAATGACATGGCAAATCAAACATTAGGAAGTAATAAGAACTTCATCAGCCAAAGTTTACTGGGGACAGTAACAAGAACCTCATCAACCATTGCAATCTTGTGTTATGATCTTGACTGCGAATGGTGAGGCAAATGAAGGATACTGGTATAGGACACTCCCAATGACTCTTAGAGGAGTTGCGAATAACTTGTATGTAGAGCAGGAGAAGACAGAGCTAAGTACCTAGACAAAGTTGAGAAATGTGTTTGAAAGAGTGTAGTTATTGCAGAGCAATTAAAAAAATGTTGTTGGCATGTAAAACATGAAACTGGGAAAGAATGAGTCTATTTAAGCATAAAACAAAAGGCTTGGAGGAGTTTATTTCCATGATGGAGAATACTTTGGCTAATGAAGAGAAGAAGAGGTAGTTCCTTGGAGGGTTGAGGCCAAAATACATGACAAAGTTGAATATAATACCACTGATGACATCACAACGATGTATAATGATGCTTATGACTGAACCATGAACTTGGATACCAAGGACAAGACTCAACACTCAGACAATTATGATGATCTAACAAAGTCCTAGTGGATAGCCAGCTTTAGAAAGGGCATGATGCTTATGTTCAAGGAATTGAACAGCAAAACAACAGAAAAAAAAAGTTTAGTGTGTGATGAATTTCAAGGGAAGGTTACACCAATGTAAATAGTCCAAGTAATAAGCTTCGAAAGATATGTAGAGTTACATAGCATTGTGTTAAAGACTGTCAATTTAATAAGAAGAGCATGAAAGACCAACAAGTGCTGGCAGCAGCAGCAGTAAACTCTAAAGAAGCTAGAAATGGAGGACAATGGAACCCTACACAAGGTTGACGACATAACCATAAGCATGGATGAGGCAATAGATGGAGAGAGATGTAAAGGGACACCCAATTATACAATTTCGGGCATGCAACATGTGGGTCCTTTCACAACAAATATGTCAATAGTGTGGACCAAATGATGACAATGACCACAATTTCCCTAAACAAGTAGTGAGAACAAATGTGAAATTGCCAAAACTAAAGTGTCATGCAAAGCCTAGAGCGCAAGAAAAGAAGCCAACCTGTGCTGACCTGCTGGTGAAAAAGGAAAGAATGATGAATGCAAGGGACAGTTTTCAGAGGGCCATGGCAAAAGAACCTCATAACAACATGAAGGAAATTAACCCATCTAAGAAGTTGGTTCAACTGTCTATCCAGATGAATGTGAGAAAAATGGGAAAAATGGTCCTAGTGAAGGTGAAAGTGTTGTTGATCACCACGTTGAGATTGCATGCAATACTGAACTGAACCCCAAGGCTAATAGAAGCGCCAAACGAGTAAGATCAAGTCTTGAATCCATTGACAGTAATAATAAAGGTAGTATACCCTATTTCAGTGAATATCAATGTTCCACAGGGATGCGTCCCGCTCCCCCCAAAATCCCCACATTTCCAAGACAAGGACGTCCCCCTACCGCATCTCCACCACCACCCCGAACTGCGGCCGTCCCCGAGACGTTTCCCTCGAAGAGGGAACGTCTCCGGGGCGTCCCTTCAAAAAGGGGGCATCTGGGGGACTCTGGGACGTCCAGGGGACATCCAAGGGACGCCCAGATGTCCCTCAATCCCCCAAGAAACGCGCAGGCATCCCCCGCACTGGTGGACGCCAAAAAGGCATTTTTTTTTAAATTTAAAAAATATTTTGGTTTGTGAACCCTCTACCCTAACCTTAATTGCTAATGGGTACCATTCCCAGCTCCACCCCCACCTCCACCCCCAAGGCCTCCCATAAGTTTATAAAAAGCGCTATCCCTCTCATTCCAAATCACACAAAAACTTCATTGGGTGATGTAGAGAGCTGAAAATAGACGCAGCAAGCTAAGAGAGATTGAGAGAGCATTAGGAGAGGGACAGTGGGATTAAGAAGAGGATAGAGATGCCAAGAAGACTCCAGACTCCTCAAGTTCACCATTTGAGCAAGTAGGCCCTATCACTATGCATTTGATTCTTTGAATTTTTGATTTTTTGTTTCATTTGTAAATTGTATTTTACTTTGATTCATGATTCATTTCTAAATCAAAAATTCCTAAAATTATTTGTGATTCATTCAAATGCTTAATTTTTTTAATCTTCATTCAAATCAAATGCTTAAATCTCAAATTTATTTTGCTTTCTAGGTTGTAGCTTTGTAAGTTTTTTTTCAATTTCAAGATTAGAATTTAAAAGTCAAATTAGGATTTCATCTTGTGTATTCTCTGCTTCTATAGGGGAAGAGGGTGAAGGAGGTGGTGAAGAGTGATGTTTTTTTGGGTTGATGCCAAATATATTGTCTCCATCATTGCTCCAGTCTTCACAGTGATTTGATACGGAGATGCTAATGCACCAACCCTTAGAGAGGTGTATGAGTGCATTGATACTATGCTTGATCAAATGAAGGTTGTATGAGAGGACCCCACATTGCAATTCTATACAAAACACATCCAGTCAATCATTCATCACAGATGGGAGAAGCTTAACACTACCTTGCACATGGCTGCCTATGCATTGAACCTGAAGTGGTATGTGCAAAGCCCTGTTAGAGTTACACCCATACAAGATATTGAGGTGAAGGCAAGGTTCATGAAGGCCATTCAGAAAATGTACGATTCTACAGAGGCCAGCATCATTTGTACTGAGTGGACAAAATTTGCCACTCTTAGGGGATATTCACAGGAGGCCAAAATAGATAGGGAGACAATGGCACATGAGGAACCAATTTTGTGGTGGACTTTGCATGAGCCTGCTTCTTTGACTACCGATCTAACCATTTGTTTGTTGTTCCAGGTTTCTAGTTCTTCTACTGCTGAGAGGAACTGGTCTACTTATAGCTTCATCCACTCCGTTAAGAGGAACAGGCTTACCTCTAGGAGGGCAGAGAAGCTTGTGGTTGTACATAGTGCCTTGCGTCTCATTGACCGCAACACACTTACGTACAAGAGTCCAGCAGCCAGATGGGATATAAAGACAGGGGAGCCAGCACATATTGATGATGACGCTACACAGATAGGGCTGGTTGGTATTGGTTTGGAGGAGCTTCAGCATGTGGAGTCCAACAGTTCTAGTGATGAGGAGTTTGGCAAGAACTTTGGGGATGATTAGCCACTGACTCATTAGTATTTTGTTTTTTAACATTGTTGGTACTTGATTGTAATCATGAATCAACATTATGAAATTTTGAAAATTTTGAATTTGATATTTTGATTTTGATTTTCAATGTTCAATGTTTATTGGTTCAATGGTTCAAACTTGAAACTTCATTGTTAAAAATTTAAAACTTAAATGTTAAATTGTTGATGTTCAAAACAAAATACTTATTCCTTATACATCTTTTTATAACTAATTTTTCAAGTACTATATGTATTTGCACCGCTCCACCGCACCCCCCAGCTGTTCCCCCGCCATCCCCAAACTTAGGGCCCCCGTCTTGGAAACCCATCCCCCTGTCAGGAAACTCTGTGGAACTATGGTTCATATGTACATCCTAGGTTGAAGTTTGACCAATGTGATCGTCGACATTGGCTTAGTGATGAACATTTAACCAAAAGGAACGTGGAGGACGCTGAATAAACCTTGTGGCCGTTGACATTAATATTGGCAGTGGCAAATCAATTCGAGATAAAACCCCTAGAAGTACTTGTTCAGCCCACACGGATTGGTGAGTGTACCTTCATAATAGATTTTGTTACTTTCTAGTTAATCCAGTATACGATGCTTTACTAGGACAAGTGTAGATGAAGAAGCCGAAGGTGCACTTGCACATGAAGAAGAAAATCTTGTCTTGGAGTAGAAAGGTTTGTAGATCAACATCGACTTGAAGACTCAAAGTCCTAGCCAAGAGGCAGCTTACTCTAACTCAAATGATGACAAGGAGTTGAACAATGGGATTATTAATCGCACAAAAAATTGTGCTCTCCAACTGGATTGATGTTCGAATGATGTTGAGAATTCGGAGAGCAGACTACTCCATTTGAAAATGTGGGATAACAATATTTTATCAATCTTGCTTTTCTATCAACGTACAATCCTAGGAAGAGGATGAACCATCGATAACTACCACAATGAGTGGATACCAGTGTTGCAAGGAGACGCGTTTCCTACCCCCTGGGATGCGTCTCGAGTACTGGGACATGTCTCGGGTACAGGAGATGCGTACAGAGACGTCTGTCAGAGACTTACGTCTCTCGACCGTTTCCCAGCAGAAAAATCACGAACCCTAAAAAAAAATGAGTTTTCACATTCAACGCAGAGTTTTATGTTGTGCTAGGTAAGATTTACAAAATTCCATTGTTGCACTCACTCACGGGATTTCAGAGTTTTATAATGTGCGATATATATTTTGATGCTGACCTCCTGCTATTTGTTTAGTTTTAAAAGTGTACTATCCTAAAGAAGCATATATACATTTGCACTTTGCAGATGACACACTTTTGGTACCTTAAGAAAAGCTGAGATTTATAACAGAAGGCTTTAGGACAGCAAGTGAATGCTGAAAAAACTTTTGTGTTTTCAAAATATCCCTCTGCACGCCCAAAGGCAACTTACTAGAATCATAGGCTTTCATGTAGCTACAATATGAAACCTTGGATTCCCATCGGTTCCTAAGAGACACTCTACAGGCTATTCAGCTGCTTTTAATATAAGACTTCCGGCTAAATTGTCCACCTCAAGAACTAGATGGTTTTCATTAGTCAGCAAAGTGCTATTAATAAAGTCCGTATTACAAGCCATTTTAGTCTATCTTGTATCTTTGTTTCTGCTTCTAGCCACTTCTCAAATAGACTTAATCTGTTTGCAGCGAAACACTCTATCACATGGATTTTTTTTATTACTTTAAATTTCTACTGCTAGCATGGACTCATATAGTAAGACTATTTCTGCAGGAGGGACTGATGTATGGAACCTGGTCTTATTGAATGAAGCCTTAGCCATGAGATTTATGTGGCAAATGTTTACAAACACCAAAAAGTCAAGTTGTGCTGTAGGAGAAATGATAATTTTTTTGTCCGCCTTTAATGCTAGTATTTCCCATATTTACAATGATATATAGCTTGTTTAAGGTCAAATCTTTTAGGAAACTGATGATGGCAGCACTGATTGGTTTAAGATGCTTAGTATTTCCCATATTTACAATGATGTATGGAACCTGGTCTTATTGAATGAAGCCTTAGCCATGAGATTCATGTGGCAAATGTTTATGAACACCAAAAAGTCAAGTTGTGCTGTAGGAGAAATGATAACTTTTTTGTCTGCCTTTAATGCTAGTATTTCCCATATTTACAATGATATATAGCTTGTTTAAGGTCAAATCTTTTAGGAAACTGATGATGGCTGCACTGATTGGTTTAAGATGCTTAGGTGGAAGCCATTTTGCTCCTTTAATCCAATCAGAAAAATATCAAATCTTTGAACAATCATTGAAAGTGCTAGTAGGAGAAATATTTGCTTTGAAGTGGCCAATGTCAGCCACAAGTTCTTTGTTTCATAGGAATTGGAATCCATGTGTATATTAAATGCCTCAGTAGTTACAAAGCTCTGGCTTTATCTCAACGTCTTGCAAATCGTCGCATGCAGCAACTGGGTTTTACACCCCATACAGATGCCCTTCCCTTCCTCATGCTAATGCAACTGCACAGAACACTTTGCATATCAAAGGCTACTTGCTCAAAGGATGCAATTCACCCATACTTTAATTTGGAAATGCCTTTGGGCATCCAAAGCGTGGCCAAAAATAAAGGTATTTTTTGGATAAAGCCACTGAGTAAAACACACACTGCAAAAGCACTGAATCAAGGGACAGTCTATCTGCTTGCTTTGTTATTCAGCAGCAGAAACCACAGAACACGGGTTCTTAGACTGCTGACTTCCTAAGGCTATATGTATGGAAGTGGCTAATTGGTTCCACATCATATCCCCTTCTTTCACTTCAGGTGCAGACATAATTCTCAAGCAGCTCAGCTGTAAGTTTCAATTGAACATTCTCAATTATCTCATCCGTTTGTAACCATATTTTATTTGTTGGGGAATATGAGCGGAAAAAAAATGCAGAGTTTTCTGATCAAAACAGCTATAAAGATCATTATCTGCCATCACTCGACAACTACCTCTCTTGTCTATTTTGGCAAGTTCCTGCCATCAGTTTCAAATCCATGTAATAGCAGTGCTTACATCATGGTGCTTTATAGCACATTCTACATGGCCTAGACTCAAGATCAAACCTCCCATTAAATGGACCTTGCCTATAGCACTAAATTGCAAATTAAACTTCAATGGTGCAAGCAGTCACAATCCTGGTAATGAGTAATTGATGATGCTATTTGTGATATATAGGTGCACATTGGTCTAGCTTACATGCTAATGTGGAAGTTGCATTAGATAATATAGTCGAGGCATTTGCCTTGGTTTGAGGATTACACCTGGTATGAAACTGGTGTCACCTCTGTTCTGGATCGTCCTATCAAGATGCCTACAGGCAGAGGTAAAATACAAGACAACAAAGAGGGCTATGCTATAATACCTGCACGTAAACCAGACAATGTTAGTAATAAAAAATAAGAGTATTTACATCTGCAGACGAGCATCCCTTGACATTCATCACTAGCAACACAAACTAATTTGGAACTCCAAAAAACCCCTCATCACCATCTTGCTTAAAACCATCTGAATATCAAATCCATAATAATATGCATGGGAGTTTGGATCTTCTAAGCCACCATTTAATCATATTGTGTCCTTTAGAGATAGCTTACATGTGCCCTGCCCAGGCAAAACAATTTACAGGAATCTTCTTCTGGACAAAGCTTGTGACAAATTATAGATGTCTCACTCACAGTGAACAATATACAAGAATCACCAATCTACTACACATTTTATTTGTAGGATTGTTTACAACTGCCCTGTAACTAGACAACACGTGAAGTTGCTCCAATATCTCACAATATCAACATGTTGCAATGTATAGATCCCTTCTGACAGGAAGATTTACAAGCACTGCCTTAACAACCAAGTCCAATATACAATCCCCATTTCTACGTCACTTTGCAGGTTCTAAATTGGTAGGGCTACATAGTTTCTAGACTCCAACTTTGGGTACCAACTTCACAAAAGAGGAGCAAACCACTGGACCTCATGCACGCTCACAAGTTCACAACCATTCGCAAGACCCTCAAGAGCTCAGCTTTTGTCCCACTCCTTCACAGCTACAACCTTGCCCCAAGACCCCTGTACCACCAAAGGAAGCTTCAACATTTTTTCATGCCTTTGAAGAGATGTATCACCACTGTCTTAATTTACTAATCAAGAATGAGAAAAGAATAGAAAGGCACAATAACTTCAGATGTAGATGCAAAATGTCTCGATATGCAACAAAAGATTCTTGAGACATTACTAATAAGACACAATAAATGTTTTCTTCATTTTAATGGTCAATCACTTAAGGATAATATTAAATGTTAATGGTTGGTGAAGTTGACGTGATGAGAAAGAGATGTAAGGTAAGATTTGAAAAACAAGGGGTACCATGAAGACAACCTAGCACAACGGTGGTGTAAAACTCATGTCGAGTTCACCAGAAATTATGTAAGCTTAGAATAGTCAATAATATAAGGATCCTCTAAAATAGGAAAATGTAGAAGACCATTCTAGATCCAGCATACATACAATACAATGGTTCACAAAGCTATCTAGGGCTATAGATAAGGGTAGCGAGCATAGGAGGTTGTAAGGGATCTAAAAGGGGAATCTACACAAACAATAGCAAACATAGAACCTAATTAGATCCAAGGCGGAAAAAGAAGAGCTATAAGGGTAATCACAGAGAGCAAAATGCCATTACGTTGTAACCATGAGGTATCTAATCTAAAAGTTGTATAGCCATGATCTATAAATAACGAACATGCAAAGATGATAATGCGCTAACAAACATGTACTAATCTAAACATTGATAGACATAATAAATCTAATATACCAATCAAAGTAAAAAAAAAGAGTATAGGGTCAAGGATACTTACCTTGGGTTAACTTGTTGGCGCATTAATCTCCTTGATGGCTTGTGGCACATCATGAGAGATGGTTGTAGGTGAAGTCAAGGTGAAAAAAAGACCTAAGTAGACTCAAGTTGGGAACTTGGGAACTCCAAAGACTAGGTGTACCTCTTTGGCTAGTCTGTTTTCCTTGATATCTTCAAGTCCTTGTCCTAACTTGTCTTCCTTTAGTGTAAGGTCTTTAGCCCCAATTCCTCTTCTTCTTTGTTAAGGTCAATTTGTGTGTGCGAGCAGAGTAGATTGGATGTCTATATTTAAGAAATGACAATTAGGAACTTGATAAATACAGATCAAAACCCTAAAAGTCATAACTCGGATATAGTCGAAAGTCATCGACCTGGCCGATGGCATACAAACAATTTCTAGCAAAAACAATACGTCGTTGGCCCAATAGATGATGTCATCCAAATGGGGGACATTGCAAGATATCATCAGTCAGGTGGATGACGTCGATAAACGGTGCACAAAGAGAAAAAAGAGGCAAAAGACAAAGTGGGAACCTCGGGGAACAAACAAAGATGATGTCATGGTGAACTGAAAGTGGTAGTAAGAATGCATAAGCATGACAAAATCTCTTACAAAGCCCCACTTGGCCAGCTCACCCCGATCCAAGTGTACTCCTTAGGACATATACTAAAGGAGATTAATGCATTGATGAGTCCTACAAAAGAAAAGTCTCAATAAATGAAAATAAGATGTATACAATTTGTGTTGTTAGTGTTCGGGTTATTAATTCACCATTAGATAATAAATGAGTAATATTAAATTACTCATAGTTAATTGTAATACGGTTATTTACTGTAGGTAGATTGGTGGGTTAGTAAGTCTTAAAAAAAAAATTATTGTTAGTAATTGTAACTCCCGATTTAAATTTGGATGATTATATTGTTTTTTAGTTTTACCATTCCTATTTTATAGGAACTATTATGAGCTTATATTTGCATATAAATAAAGCTCTGTTAATGTATTTGTTTTGTTTAGAATAAATATAATTTTATTCTTCCGCATTATCTGGTATCATAGTCATTAAAAAAAAATCTCTGAACCTATGTTTGTGGAGAAGGCCGAGCTCTCCCAAAATTTGCAAACTTTTGTTGTGTGAGGAGAAGACCGTGCACTCCCACACCAAAACCAGAAGCTGAAAAAAAAGAATTTTTTTTTTTTTTTTTTTTTTTTTTTTTTTTTTTTTTAATTTGAGTTGACTCCGTGAGGTTTGTCAACACAAAAATTTGCAGAAACTTTGGAGAAAGACATTCATTCAAGAAAATAGTAGTCTCATTGTTTAAAAAATAAATAAGTAAAAACTTGGCAAAAGTGTTGAAGCAACAATTTGATCTATTCAAAATCAGTTTACCAACACACCTAGCGTGGAAGCTCAAGGAGAGAAGCTTGGCATTGGAAACAAAGCATTAAAATATTGGTGTTTTACAAGGTTGGCATTTATTTTTTTTAAGTTTAAAAATTAAATCTGCATTTAAATATCTTTAGATCCATCCTTAGCGCCATGTACCTTTAAAATCTCAAAACTATTAGTTTAAACCTCAAAACCACCTTCTATTTATCAAAACCGCCTTTCTATTTATCAAAACTGCCTACAAAATATTTTATTTGCTGCAATTTTTTTCAAAAACAACTTTTTTAAAATTTGCGGTATTAGGTGGGAGGGTGGTTTAAGGCTAAAATCAGAATATTAAGCCTTCATATATATTTTTGTGCTTTTATATTGATGTTATGATGCATAGGCGAGTTGGTGGGGTTTCTTTTTAGTAAAGTGGAGGTGGGAGGTTCAAATCCCCCAAAAATATTTTTTAGAGAAACTTTTAGCAGCCCTCCAACTTTGTCCATTCCGCTAAATTTAGTTATAACTAACTAAATTAGCGACAAATGTACTAAATAGGTTTTTTTTTTTTTTTTAAATTAAAAAAAGGGAAAGGCAAAGTTTTTTTTTTAAAAAAATTGCCAAAAAAGAGGCCAAAGAGCCCAAAACGAAAAACAAGTGAATTTTTCATTTTTGAAAAGCATTGTATATTTATTTTGAAAAAAATTGTAGTTGTTTTGCATATTGCACAAAATCATGAGTTTTTCAAACTCGACGCAGTGTTTGGTCATAGCTATGCCTCTGACTCATGTTTACGGATAATGTCGTTGTGCTTGAGTTACTGCATACACAACCTAACATAGTGGCAACAATGACGTCTAAGCATCGTCCCTTTAAATCGTCGAGAAGAAATAAGGCACATTCACTCATAGCCTTCCCTTCATCTACCTGTTTGTTTCAATTGAAGGGCATAAAACCTGACTAGTGGTATTTCCAAGTATATAGCGAAGTTACGTGCACGTATGCAGAAATCCAAGCAGGTGCTAGTGATTGGACGAACCCTTTTTAGTATTGTCTAGGTACCAAGTATCGGATTCTTTCTCGTACGTTTACGCCTCTTTTTCGTACCATCAGGTATACAAAAAGGACGAGCTTCTTTTCTGTACCGACAAATATAAAAGAAGGGCGCGTATAAAGAAAGGTCTGGTATATCAGTCTGACGGTATATAGAAAAGAAGACCTATATACCTGAAGTGATAAGGAACCAATCCATCACCCGCAATCTTGATAATGACTGCACATGCTCCGAAATTCTTTCTACCGGATTCACAGTTACTCAAAAGTGACAACTACTCTGCGTGAAAAACAAAGCTCAGAACTCAACCGAAATTTGAAAAAATTTGGTCTATAGTAGATGGATCATATACCCGACATGCCACAGACATTAATCAGCAACGTAAATTTGATAAAACCAATCAGAAAGCTAAATTGATTATCATGTTCGAAGTATCGGATGAAGTACAACCACACATCCGTGAAGCCAAAACAGCTAAAGAAGCTTGGGACAAGCTCCAAACTGTATATGAAGCCAAAAATGAGAGCACAATTCTACATTTGCAAAGTCAACTCCACTCTCTCAAATTGAGATCAAGGGAAACAGTGGGGGCCTTTTTAAGATGTGTTGCAACACTAAGGGCATCACTTCAATCCTTGGGTGAGACAGTTTCAGATGACTCTCTTGTACCTATTGTTTTGAGAGCACTCCACCCTCATATAGGATTTTTGTGCCCACTTTGACTGTCACAGCACAAAAATCAAGTTTTGAAAAATTGATAAATATGTTGCAACGAGAGTCCTTCAACACTCATGACAAACAAGAAGAACATGTACTGGCTTCTTATCAACAGATAGGCAAGAAACCAGTCAAATCTTCATCAAAGCCTAATTCAAAGCAGAATTCACCAGGAGGAAACTCACAGAAACAATGTCTCATTTGTGGTCGTCAGGGACATGACCTAAAAGATTGTTGGTACAATACCTTCAAAAAAGGATCTTCTAGTGGTCAGAAGTTCACTAACCAACAATCATCCCCTGACGCATTCAATAAGCTACAAGAACAAAAAAAAGGGACTTGGCAAAGGAAATCAAAGCAACAAGGCAATATTGTTGAACAAGAACCTGATGAGGAAGATGACTACCTGTACTTTGCAGATACCCATGATGTATCCACATCACAAAGTGACATGGTATGTTGACTCGAGTGCAACCCAACACATGACAAGGAGAAAAGATTGGTTTTTCACTTTGAAGGACACACCCAATAAAAATAAGGTTTCTTTGGGTGATGATTCCTCATACAGTGTGCAAGGAATTGGCAACATTGCCTTACCCCTAGGCACGCAAACATGTAAAATCACAAATGTTCTATATGTACCTGGATTAACCAAAAACTTGTTATCAGTAAGTCAACTCTGAGACCACAATTTGAAGATTTACTTTGATTGTAAAGGTGGAACCAAATTGTGTTTGATTAGAGACGAATCCAAAAACTCCAAAATTGTTGCACGAGCATCCAATGTGAACCATATGTTTCAGCTTGATTTCCTTTAAAAAAATAATCAAGCACTAATTGCAAAGGACACAGACTTGGCACAACTGTGGTACAGGGGATTTGGCCACATCAGTTTCCGATATCTTGACACACAACCGCAAAACATGGTAAGAGTCTTACCACCTCTTAAAAAGGGTACAGACAAATGTTCTGATTGCTTAGCAGGAAAACATCGGATTCCATTTCAAAAAAGTATTTATAGATCCAATGGTAAACTTGATCTGGTTCACATAGATCTGTGCGGACCAATGACACCTAGCCATGCTAGATTTAAGTACTTTATGCTCTTTGTCGATGATTGTTCTAGAAAAATATGGATCTACTATCTGGAAACAAAGGATCAAGCTTTTGAAACTTTCAAGAAGTTCAAAGTGGTTGTTGCAAATGAAACTGGTCAACACATTAGGACCATCCGCACAAATCGTGGGGGGGAATTCACTAGTAATGAGTTTAAACATTTACTGCAAGCAAATGGTATTCGTCGTCAAATGGCACCTCCACATACACCACAGCAAAATGCAATTGTTGAACGGAGGAATGGTGTGATGTATGATACATGACTCAGGTTTGACAAGGTAGCCATGAACAAGAATAGACACATCCAAGACATTACCTTCAGCTTTGAAGACGGAGGCTCACTTTGCATGAAAAATTTAGGGAGTTTAACGTTGGGGAGCTTGATGTGATTTACATGCATGCACTCTTGTTGGTTCACTTTCAAACGTTCCAACAACTCGAGGGGAGTTCCAAATTCGGATGTGGAGTTGATTGTTCTTAATTTAGAGTAGACTAATTGACAAGTGTCACATCCACTCGTGTTTTCAACACAAAGGAGAACTTTCAAACATTCTAGCTCAGCTTTGAACGGTTCAAGCTTAAGTCAAGACTTCTAAGGTTGGCGTAGATTTCATGCATGTTGAAAAAGCATCCCAAAATTAGCCATTGTCCACTTCGATACCAAGGATTCTTCATGCAAGACAAAAGACAAGAAAATACAAATTTGGAAGGCTCATACAACGCAAATTGGACTTAGGCTAATGAAAGAATTGTCTCTTCTTCTATTTTCAACGCCACCTCTTGTCTATTGAAAATTTTCTATATTAATGGCTTTTCAGCCTTGTAAAACAATCATTCTTTTGACAAAAAAAACTTCTGCCAAAGATTGCGCTGTAACCTTTTTTTTCAAATCAATGAGAAGAGGACTGTGTTTTTTCAATTTCCAGCAGCAAGTATAGTGTACTATTGTTATATATTTGCCTAAGTGATAGATTTTATTTATTCCTTGTCAAATCTGGATTTGTACCTAGTTACTAGTTGGTCATTTATGTAGGTCACGTTCTGTGTTGGATTGTCTTTTGCTGAGTTTATAGTGGATATTAGTGGTTGTTTAGTGCCTTTCATCCGGTATATTTATATGTTTCCCTCAATCTTAGATCATTAGATAAAACCTTTTCGTGAAATACTTATGTGTATTGATCAATTGGAGTTGAAGTTTTGCCTCTTCCTTGTCTGAATTAGTATTCTTAGAAGCTCGATTTGAGTGGATCAAGTAAATTAGGTGTATCACCGCTTTAGCTAGGATTTTCTTGCAAGTTCTTTCTTCCCTTTTCCCCATGGAGTTTGTAGCATAGAAATTGAAATCCTCATTGATACATCTTACAGGGACCAGCCTTCTCTGGAGGTTCTTCTCACCATTGAGGCACCCACTCTCATGAAAGATCCCATTGTTTCAATTGGAGAGAGGATTAGCCATTTCAGCACGTCTTCGATTCAAGGTGCAACTCCAGGTTGACAACAGAAACCTGCAAGGAAAACTGAATAGGAGATAATCTTATGAAAATAACAAGAAAGAAAGCGATAAGAAGAATACATGTCATGACTTGGCCTTCTTATTGCTTCTGAAATAGAAAACCTTTCGATGTTTAAAATGATTTAATGTTCATTAAATTGATATTCTTATTGCTTCTGAAATAGAAAACCTTTAGATGTTTAAAACGATTTAATGTTCATTAAATTGATATTATGAATTTTGACTAATCATAAAACATACAAGCTAACACCATCTTGTGCATATCCAGTAATGATTTCAGTCCATGAGAGAATATACTTATGCATCACCCAAATAAGGTTCATATAACATTTCAATAGCCAATTCACATAATACCATAGCTATTCAAACCTCAATTTCCAGTAGGTATTAGTAAATTCTTTTATCTTCAGCCCAAGGAGTATTTCTAGCAATCAGGTTAGTTCACATAAGGGCTCCAATGAGCACCTGTAGACCCCAGTTTGCTTCTACAAAAATACCAATAACTACAACTTAATTAGCCATAGGGCTGCAATTTATAGCCCATGTCAAGGAAGCTTTTACCTATATAACAACTCAATTGTCTTAACACCACTAGATATTTACACTTCTTACCCAATCAAGTCCTAGAAAATTCAAAAATTCTACTATTTAAGCAATCTATTTTCTAGCCATACACTCAGATTTATCATGATACAGACCCCAAATACTATCTTGATATTTCTATGGTGAAATAAAATTAACCCTAGCCCTAGTTGTTCACCTAAATTTTTACATTTAGGAGAACATATACCTGCCATTCTGGTAGCAATCAATAGAACAAATGAGCAGGCACAAATCCTGAAAAGTGCCATCGTTCCAAACTACAAAAAGCTCATATAATATCCTCACGCATTCATATACTATCTTTCTACAGCTAACTGAGATTTTATAAACATTCACCCAGATTTACGTAGATGATGCAATCAAGGGGGATGATAGCTTGGGTGTTAGGGTTCAAAATATTGTCTAAACTCTAAAGTATAGGTTTCCCTCAGATTGGACCCAAGGCAAGAAGAGAGCTAAAAGTGGTCATCTATTGGCGGTGAACAACATAACCATTGTATAGTCATTGCCCTCTTCATACGTTATTCTGATTGATGTTTTCAGATTACTGATGGCACTCATGAAAATTTTAAGGATCCAAAAGCATGGCCATCAGACCCTATTGCAGTATAGACAAAGATGGATATGATACCCGCCTTCCTGAGTCATGCACAATAGGCACCTGAGTTTGTCAGACCATGGATTAACAATTCAAGCACATATGAGTTTCATTAACAGAGTTGTCTCATCTTTAAGAAACAAAGTATATAGCCAGCAGTCCCTCATTTGCACAATGATTGCAAGATATGCACAAAATGGGTTTTTAAAAAGCCTTGGAAACTTTTAAGCAAATGCAATTGGACAGTGTAAAGCAAAAATGGGACCTTTGGAACAGGGCATTGACATCCACCAAATATTAATTGAAAGCAATTTTTCGTAAGATGTTGTAGTCTCATATTCGCAATTGCCCTGGTAGATATGTATGTCGAACGTGGAACTAAATGCATGACCATTAGACCCTGTTACAGTATAGATAAAGATGGATATGATACCCACCTTCCTGAGTCATGCACAACAGGCACCTGAGTCTGTCAGACCATGGATTAACAATTTGGTGGATGTCAACCCTGTTAAACTGATCTCTGGCTTGGTCTCATCTCTGCCATAACATTTTCAGAGTAATAGGTCATCATGGAGAGAGATTTACTCCCTGCTAGCTACACTAAGCTTAATAGTGTATCTGACTGCATACTTCGTCGAATTATCTGGGATTCTTGTGGAGTTAGACCATTCAGATCCTAAAGATATGACAATACCCTTTCTGTCTTAGCCATACTTTGTGGAATCATCTGGGATTCTTGAGGAGTTGGACCCTGTTGAAAGGATTCTAAATACAAGGGTTTGAATAGGATTGAAGTGCCTATGGTGGGACTCTTGTGGAGTTCGACCCTGTTAAAAGGACTGTAAATACATGGGTTTTAAACTGATGATACAGAGCTTCGTATGGAGATTTCAACAGGCCCAGTTTTTGCATATCTTGTAATAATTACAGTCCATGATGCCACATCTCATTCCGGAATTTCTTCGAAAATCCTTAAACCCTCGTCAAGAAGCTGGGTCTATGAGTTCTATGAAAGAGCATTAGGAATTTTTATGACAGAAAGGGTATTGTCATAACTTTAGGATATGAGTAATGGCTGTCATGTTGCTGAAAGGCCTTTATGTAATGAACCACCAGGCAGTACTACTTTCCATCAATGACCAAAGAGTTAATGGGTAGGCCAAAAATGGCCACTTCCAACAGGGTCTCACTCCACAAGAATCCCAAATGATTCCACAATGTGCCTAAACTGCTGATACAGAGCTTCGTATGAATGATTTCAACAGGCCAAGTTTTTGCATATCTTGTAATATTTACAGTCCATGATGCCAGATCTCATTCATGAATTTCTTCAAAAATCCTTAAAGCCTCATCAAGAAACCAGGCCCCTAAGTTCTATGAAAGAGAATTAAGAATTCTTATGATAGAAAGGGTATTGTGATAACTTTAGGATTTGAGTAATGGCCACCAAGTTTCTTAAGGCTTTTATGCTATGAACCACCAGGCAGCACTATTTTCCATCAATGATTAGAGAGTTAATGGGGAAGCCAAAAATAACCACTTTCATATGTGATAGGATAAGATTTAATGATACACATGCTTTGGTTCCAAGAGGCAGGGTTTCTCATGGCAAAGTTTATAAATTGCTTTCATTACTTGTCAATGACATCACCGTACTTATAAAATATGTACAAGAATGAGCTAAACGTGAGTTTTATGAAAGAGCATTAGGTATTCTTATGACAAAAAGGGGTACCGTTATAACTTTAGGATCTGAGTAATGGCTGCCATGTTGCTTAAAGGCCTTTATGTAATGAACCACCAGGCAGTACTACTTTCCATCAGTGACCAAATAGTTAATGGGTATGCCAAAAATGACCACTTCCAACAGAGTCTCACTCCACACGAATCCCAAATGATTCCACAATGTGCCTAAACTGCTGATACAGAGCTTCATATGAATGATTTCAACAGGCCAAGTTTTTGCATATCTTGTGATATTTACAGTCCATGATGCCAGATCTCATTCATGAATTTCTTCAAAAATCCTTAAAGCCTCATCAAGAAACTAGGCCCCTAAGTTCTATGAAAGAGCATTAAGAATTCTTATAATAGTAAGGGTATTGCGATAACTTTAGGATTTGAGTAATGGCCACCAAGTTTCTTAAGGCTTTTATGCAATGAACCACCAGGCAGCACTATTTTCCATCAGTGATTAGCGAGTTAATGGGGAGGCCAAAAATAACCACTTTCATATGTGATAGGATAAGATTAGATGATACACATGCTTTGGTTCCAAGAGGCAGGGTTTCTCATGGCACAGTTTAAACATTGCTTTCATTACTTGTCGATGACATCACCGTACTTATAAAATATGTACAAGAATGAGCTAAACGTGAGTTTTATGAAAGAGCATTAGGTATTCTTATGACAAAAAGGGGTACTGTTATAACTTTAGGATCTGAGTAATGGCTGCCTTGTTGCTTAAGGCCTTTATGCAATGAACCACCAGGTAGCATTGTTTTCTATCAATGAACAGAGAGTTAATGGGGAGACCAAAAATGACCACTTTCAATAGGGTCTAACTCCACAAGAATCCCAAATGATTCCACAAAATACCTAAACTATTGATACAGAGCTTTGAATGAACACTTTCAACAGATCCAATTTTTGCATCATGAACCCCACGTGAATCTTACCCCACCACAGGTTGGGTCATTTTCCCTTTTTTTTTGTTTTAGCTCCAAAGTTTTTCTATTATCTATTTTCATTCAATCTCAATCATGTCACCTCTTAGGGTTTTCTAGTGAATCTCAACCCATTCATACTCTATATGGGTTGCTCCTTTCTCCTTTCCATGCACATCATTGAGTGTAATAACTCATGGCGCAATTTTTCTCAACCTTGACCTACCACCAACCATCCGATCTATAACATAAATGAAGATCCGTAAGAAAGTCTTCCCATATTTGACCAAAGATCCACAAGAATATTTTCCCATATTTAACAAAGATCCACAAGATCTTCAAGAAGATATTCCTATATTTGACAAAGAACTGCAAGAATAACTTCTTATATTTGACGAAGAAAATGAAACAGATCCTCATGATCCATTCCAATATGAACATGACAATTTTCACTTTGATACCAGAGATCTAAGTCACAAGGTCCGTGTTTTTGTTCGTGTTCCAAAGATAAAATTTGGAAGAAGTTCACCAGCACATAAAAATCAAAAAAAAAAAAACACAAATGAGTTCGAAGAATATAAATATGTTTTTTTATTATGCCGATAGGCATTCTACAATGGCAGTGGTGGGGTGAAGTGTAATGTAGTGAGTTGTTCACTTTTATGTTTAATTTTAACTTTGACATCAGTTTGACCGTCATATGACAATCACAACCTTAAATTTGATGTTCATTTGACCGTCACTTGAAGCTTTTTCTCTTTGCTTGGAGAAGTCAATTGATGGAGTTTCGAGCCCCTTTTTTTTGCAGAAATATTTTTTTCGATCTTGACACAATGGCGTCGCTAGATTGATGCCATTTGTCGCAAGTTGGTGGGAAATTGACGGAGAAAGTAATGGGATTATTAAGAACCTTGAGATTGATATCTCTCAGCATATTTCAGATAGATGCATTTAAGATATATGTAACAGTTATTTTAATAATTCAAATTATATAAATATAAAATAAAGTTCACATTGCGCAATACTAAAAATAAATAAACAACCCAAATTAATATTTCAATGTTGACATTTCCCAAATAATAACAATTAATAAAAGAAATATAAATATTTATATTTCTAAATTCAAATTTATATTTAATAAACATTTATTACAATATTTGAATACTTTTTAGTATTTATTGTTAATTAATTGTCATACAGATAGTTATAAGTGTATATAAATGTTTACTTAATAGTAAAGATCAATGAATGTTAAACTGTCTAAAAACAAATCTAAAAAAATCTAAAACCTAATTGCAATTTGTGAATACTCTCCACGACATCCCTGTTTGGCAACAAATGACAAAAGTAGTTGAAAACAGTACAAGCGAAATTGGAAGGGCTCCAAGTCTTGACGCTCTTGTCCCGTGAAGCTGAGTATGTTGTATAGCAAACCCCCAAATGCCAGAAGGATATGGCCTTTGTGTGCCAAATATGCTGCTGTTTCAATTTGTCGAGATGGGCTGATAATTTTCCATAGTCGAAGACTTAATAGGACGTCCAACATAGTAAAAATACTACATTTTTGTCTATATGCAATACATCCGGCTTACTCAACCATTTATTACAGTCCACCTTCTTAATCACTATACAGAGGGCACTATTTCCACTCTAAATATAAAACTTTGCAATACATATTATGTTGTCGCTTAGTATGATATATCTTTCAATGGACATTAACTAGTCTAGAATCCATGGCTAAAGAAGAGAATTTATGAAATCTGTGCACTTTGCAATGGCTTTTGTGTGAAAGGAATTCAACCTCCCATAACAAGGTCGTGAGGTAGATGTGCAAATTTCACAATTTTTATTCAGCCAATTTTAGGGTTTTCGGAAAAAAAATCATTTTGTAAAACACACCCTCCCACCATTCCTCCCTTGGAAAACACAAGATGGATCATTCAACAAATTTCAAATTATGCCAAATGCTACCTACAAAGAACAATCCCTGAAATCCTAGCGGAAAAATTAGAAAATCCTGACACCATCAGCCCAACCAATGATGTTGAGAAAAAATACAAAAATTGCAACGACATTGGCCAAGCCAATGAAGTGCAAAAAAACACAGAGCAACACAACACCATCAACATGGTTCCAAAATTATCAAAACAATGCAATGCCATCAGCCAGACCACATTTTGTTTAAAATATTAGGACAACCCAATGTCATCGGTAGGGCCGATGATGTTCAAAATGGCACAGAAGAATCTAAGTCATCAGCTAAGCCAATGATGTCCATAATAGCACAGAATAATCTGAGTAATTGGCCGCGTCAATGATGTCCATAAAAATTTGCAATCCTTTTTACCAATCAAAACTGATGCGAGAGCATTTGATTCAAAAAACAACCTTGCATCACACAAAAAAAAATGAATCATTGTTTGTGTGTTTTGGTGCATGTTTGTGCCTTGTTGGAGATGTTAACAATTATTGCACACATCATCAATGATTAGAACCAGTCCACGGAACATCATCTAAAATCCAACACTTCTGGAACATCAAGGGAAGCGGGCTACAGTCGTCTACTATAGGTCAATTGGACCGCTTTTCGGCAGATGACAAAACCACCGCTTAACGCATGTGGCAGTTTCGAAACCGCCGGTCTGCATTGACCAACAGTTACATAGATAGCAATTTTGCGCTCGGAGGCAGAATAAGTCAAAAAACTGCCCAGAATAGGAAAACATAACGTGTGAACCATTTTCCAAGACGAGGGAACTCAAAGAAGCCCTACAGGATGTCAATGCTAATCAGGTGAGATTCGGATCAGTCTTGCAAGAGCAGGGAGTCAATTGGGCAAGAGGGACAGTTAGAGTTAGTTCAACTTCCAAGAATAGAGAAAGTGGGGGGAAAAGAAAGGAAAACTTGCAGAGCTTGCTAGGTAGCAGATGTCTAGAATAGATAGTTTAACCAGTCCATGAGAGAATGAAATTGGGTTGTGTCCTTTTCGTTTTCATTGCTCAGGAGGAAAGCAAGTGCTTGAAAGCATCAAGTCTCTATAATGCTGTAATACAATTCAATAAAGAGGGTGTTGCTGCTTCTAGTATGAGCCTTGTGTCTTAAGTGTGTCCATTTGGAGAGTAAGTCTAGGCTAGGGAGTAAAGCAGCCATTAATATGACCACTTCACTCCCATCTGCATCAAGAACATAACCCTTGATACCATTATCACAAACGTCAAACAAATTAGTCAAGAAGAACATGACAACAGAGGCAACAAATACAAAAACCTAGTGTAACCAGTCCATGAGAGACTGAGATTGGGTAGTGTATTTTTTCATTTTCATTGTTCAGTAGGAAAGCAAATACTTGAAAACATCAAGTCTCTATAATATTGTAATGCAATTCAATAAAGAGTCTGTGGTTGATTCTAGTGAGTCTTGTGTCTGAATTGTGTCCATTTGGAGAGGGAGTCTAGGCTAGGGGAGTAAGGCAGCCATTAGTTTTGCCACTTCATTCCCATCTACATCAAGAGCATAGCCCTCAATACCATTGTCACACAAAACAAACCGATTAGTCAAGAAAGAACCGGACAACAGAGGCAACAAATGCAAAACCCTATAAATTAAAATTAAATACAATGAACCATTACCTTGCATTACCTCATACTTAGGGCATCTTACAATGCCCATCCTTACCTTAGTTCAAACTTTGGGGCATCTTATGATGCCCATTCTCTTGTCACCTCACACTTAAGGCATCTTATGATGCCCATCCTCACCCTTCCTTAAACTTGAAGGAATCTTATGACGCCCGTCCTTTCTCAACATCTCACATTCCAAAAGAAGAAATAATCAAGAATCTTGCAGCCATTAAAGACAAACAAATTCAACTTAAAGAAATTTTCAAAGACTAATGCTCTGTTTTTAAAAACGTACAATGCTAGAGGTATGTTCTTCATTATCTTAAATTTAGTTAGGCATATAGCATAATCCACATTTCATGTTCTAACTATTTGCATATTTCGTTCTAGTTTACTTCATGGTACTCATTTTAGCATTACTTTACTTACACCCTCGGGCTCTTTCCTATTTAATGCACCTCTTGGCTCCTACTCCTTACTCCTATATTGTGTGCCGCTTGGCTCCTACCTCTTTACTTTGCCTCTTAGCTTTATTACTACTCTATTACATTGTCTCTAAGCTCCCTCATACTTTAGCACGCCTCTTGGCTCTTACCTCCTATTTTTTGCAAGTTTGGGCTCCCTCTAACTTTACTATGCTTCTTAGCTTTATTCCTACTCTATTACCTCGCCTTCGGGCTCCCTCATACTTCAGGACACCTCTTGGCTCCTCCTCACTTTATTATGCCTCTAGGCTCCAAGTTTGTGAGTCACATTGTAAGAACTTGGGAAATCAACTATGCCTTCCTCACAAGCACCACCTCAAATGTTACTTGCTCTCCTTTGCTCCCGCTCCCAGCCATAGCTAAGTGTTTCTTAAAAAGATTACGCAATGGTTGAGAGTGTCACTTTGTCTCCTAATAAGTGTTCCTTGTAGCACAACTATTGTAGTCTATCTACGCATCTCTCCTTCACATTTACTCTCACTTGTGACAAAAGTTTCAAGTTTGTCTGTCATGATATCATCCCTTTCTACATCTTTTATAGGGGCCACCCAATCATATTCTCATTTCTCTCCCCTTATTTTACACTTCCTTATTGGGCACACCAAGGTCGGATTTAAGATCACACTCTTTTCTAAGGTGCAATTCTAGGAATATCTAAGCGTCTTGGTTTCTATGTTATCCTCTTTAGTAGCTAGGTGTAAGCTCTCTAAGTGTTGTCATCTTAAAAACCTATTGAATAGTCTTTTGAATATGTATGTAGGAAAAGAGAAAAAGCCAGAATATCAAAAGTCAAAAGCCAAATAGAAAAATCAAAAGCAAAAAAGTCAAAAGGTAAAAATTATTTCAAGTCAATCGCACAAACGACATGATGAAATCATCGAAATGCCCCCAATCCTAGTTGAAGCTCAAACTCCACAATCAACCCCACACTAAAGCTAGAGGTCCATTGGAATACAATAAACTAGTAGACTGGGATAGGAGACCTCATATCTATCATTCATGTTTCCTGCCTTGTCATGCAAATACCCAATCCTCGTAGTTAACCAATAGCTCTGGTGAGGTCCTAAGGAACGAGAAACACGTAGTGGGAAGGTAGGCATCTTTCCTTTTCTCGCATAGCCTTCATGGGATATATCTACATACTTTAATGGTTAGCCCAAACTTTAAACTTGCTAGGCAGGGTTCCTAAACCTTTCGATGTCGAAAACACCTAGTCTTACCAACTTGATTAGAGTGTGTTGTCTACAATACAGAACGTGTTTCCACTTCAATGGCGCCCTTTTTCACTCCATCATTTCCCTTTGAAAAACTAGTTTGTTTTCAAGTCTCCCTCATTTCTTTATATTTTATTCTTCATCTTTTTCAGAAATGTTCACATCACAACAACATTACAGTTCAATGGTTTCAAATAATAAGACCTAGGGAATCAACCAAGATTTGCCTTTGAACCATACATTCTTTAGAATTGGTTGCATCTTTGGGTTTTCACGATGTTCTTTCAACCATTGTGTTATTTTTATCGTGTTCCTCTTAGTTATGATCCGGGGTCCTAAAATTTCCCCTCTCTTTCCTTTGGGTCATCCGAACCTTATCTAGCCTTTCCATTGTGGCTATCAGGCCCCTTATTTTGTCACCTTCTTTCCTTTGGGTCATCTGAACCTAATATAGCCTTTCATTTGTGGCAATCTAGACTCATCCTAGTACCAACCTCCTTAAGAGCTTCATATACCTCAATTTTTAGACCCATTTGCGTAAGCTTGCATTGTGTTAGCCCATGTAGTCTTGTATCATTAGGGTGACCATAAGCAACTTTATCATCTGCAACAATCAAGACTAAGGTATTTATGTGCATCCATTTCATCAAAAACGTAAGTCAAGGTACATATATGTTGCTTTCATTTATCTCATTATTTACCAACATTATTACAACACCTACTTATTTTTTATTTCCTTTGGGTCATCTAAACCTAATATAGCCTTTCATTTGTGGCAATCTAGAATCATTCTAGTACCAACCTCTTTAACAGCTTCATATACCTCAATTTTTAGACCCATTTGTGTAAGCTTGCATTGCATTAGTCCATGTAGTCTTGTATCATTAGGATCATAGTTACCATGTTCGAAAAATTCGGTTTGTTCGGAAGGGGGAAAAAGTTCGGAAGTTCGGAATTTTGAAAAAAGTTTGGTTCGGTAAGTTCGGAAGTTTGGAATTATATATATATATATATGCAAAATATTTCAATCTACTAAGGAATGAACATTAATTTAAGTTTAACACTTGCAAAAATGAGAAATGCATAAGAATTTCAAACTTGAATTACATTAAAAGATAGCAAAATATTCATAGTTTAGAGCCTAAGCTCAAAATTGATATAGAACTTAAGTTTCAAACATTTACAACATCAAACCCAGCTTCAAAATCAAAACTAGCACTAGCACTAGCACCATCGTTCATTCATTCATTCATTACTTCAAAGACAAAATGTAAATTCAAATCTAGAATAAATCATCTCGATTGCCCACAAAATCATGAATGTCACTCCCATTATTTTTCAACTTTATCATTTACTGACACTTTCTCTCACAAGGGCTCATCGGTGCATTGAAACTCACAGAGTGCATGCCTTAAGGGGTGCACTGGGAATGGGGTGGGATCGGCTTGTGGCACTTTGCGAGAGATATTTTCATACTATTCTATCACGCATACATCCCTTCATGCAGCCTTCATACCTCCTATGATGTCTCCTTGAAATCTTGAAACCCTGGAATATGGCTAAGTTTGAAACCCTGGAATCTGACTAACTCTGAAATATGATAGGATCCTCCAAAACCTAGAATTTGCATTATAGCTCCTAGCGATCCGAAACCCCTCTCAAACATCCTGAAAGTATATAAATAAAATATAACTTAAAGTATAAGTTAAATGTAAACTTATACTTAAATGTTTATTTTATTTATATACTGTTGGGTTCAGAAAAAAAAAAGATTATTCGGTCAAGTTCGACCGCACAAATTCGGTCCATGCCATTTGTTCGGTTCGAACCGAACATGAGCCATGTTCGGTCGAACATGGTAACTATGATTAGGATGACCATAAGCAACTTTATCGTCTACCACGATCAAGACTAAGGTATTTATGTGCATCCATTTCATCAGAAAGGTAAGTCAAGGTATGTATGCATTGCTTTCATTTATCTCATTATTTACCAACATTATTACAACACTTGCTAATTTTTTTGTGCTACTATGTTCTTTTCCCAAAGCACCATCCCACGTTACACTATTGAGACACATGATGAGATTTGGCTAGGGCATATATGTATACACAATATTTTTGCTTTAAGGGGTACGCTGGGATCAAGGTGGGACTGCCAAGTGGTGCTTTGTGATATATTTCATTGTGCTTATCCATTCTTACTACCACTATCAGTCCTCCTTGACATCAACTTTACTTGTCCCCTGAGGTTTCCACTCTCTCTTACGCCTCTCTTTTTCCCTTTGTGTTCCTTTTCTCAATGTCATTGGCTCAACTGATGACATCTTGCAATGCCCCTCATATAGCCAATGACATCGGCCCATTCCACTAGAAACTATTTGAATGCTATCGGCCAGGTTGATGGCATTGCCTAGATCTAAGTTTTGACTTTTTGGGTTTGGATCCGTATTTATAGGGTTTCTATTTGTCATTTCTCAAATATAAACATCCAATCCACTATGCTCATACACGCAAATCCACCTTAGGAAGAAGAGGAACCAAGGCTACGAAGCTTACACTAAAGGAAGACAAGTTAGTACAAAGCCTTGAAAATATCAAAGAGAGAAGTTGAGCCAGTGAGGTACACCTAGTCTTTGGAATCCCCAGCTTAGGTCTACTTAGGTTTTTTTCTTTCCACTTTGACTTCACCTACAACCATCTCTCACAAAATGCCACACGCAAAAGGGGAGATTAATGTGCCAACAATTCAA
The DNA here is from genome assembly GCA_037957365.1 of Torreya grandis. Taxonomy (NCBI): domain Eukaryota; kingdom Viridiplantae; phylum Streptophyta; class Pinopsida; order Cupressales; family Taxaceae; genus Torreya; species Torreya grandis. Next base: position 2,944,401 of record JARHVA010000880.1, read on the forward strand.
CTTAAATTAAGTATCCCTAACCCTATATACTTTATTTGTACTTTGGTTGATATATTAGATTGGTTCATGTTATGTCTATCAATGCTTAAATTAGTACATGTTTGTTAGTATATTATTATCTTTGCATCTTCTTTATTTATACATCACGGTTACCATATAATGACACTTGTACAACCCTAGATTAGATACCTCATGATTACCACCTAGTGGCATTTAACTCTCTTTAATTACCCTAAAAGCTCTTGCTTTTACCACCTTGGATCTAGTTAGGTTCTATGCTTGCTATTGTTTGCGTAGATTTCCCTTTTAAATCCCTTGCAACCTCCTATGCTCACAAACCTTGTCTATAGCCCTAGACCGCTTTGTGCATCAGTGTATTGGATGTGTATTGGATATAGATTGGTCTTCTACCTTTATTTATTTTAGACAATCCTTATATTGCTGACTATTCTAGACTTACATACACAAATGGCAAGACATTCATCCAAACCATCATGTAAACAAAAGTCACAAGGTTCAAAAACAAGATTCTTTCCAAATTTAAAGCTAGACACAACATTTGAGGGACTTATTGGCCCTCTTCAAAGATATTGAAGATTTTCGATGATATAAATGGGATCACAGATAATTTTGCAAGGAACAAAAGAAACGAGTTGAAGATTGGCTAAGAAAAAATTTCCTTGTCTGTAAAACTGTTGTAATTTGAGAGACACTGCACAAATTATAAGAAAGATACATTCAACATAAAATAAAAGTAAAGACAGATTGGAGGAAATGAAGTGATATAAGATATTGCAAAACGAATACTCCACAAATGAAAGTACAATAAATAAATATGAAGCCTACAAAGGGCACCTCTATATCTCCGCAAGAACACATATTTGACAATCTATTAATCCTCTCTTTATACATCTTGCTATTTGTGTAATCATTACATAGAACAGAAATCATTTGTATAACCATAAATTTGACTCTAGTGCGGTATAGCTTAATTGTATTGGCATAAGCACGGACTACTCATTATCTCTAACAACCCCCTTAATACAATTAACCAATAAAATTGATTTAACTTTTACAAATCTTAGTACTTCAATTTGGTTGCTCGATGCTAGAGAATATTCGTCCACTCCTAACTCCCATGCAACAAAACACTACCTCGAACTACCAAACTGCTACCCCTCAACAAACTATTGATGAAGTCAACCATTGTCTTGGAACTATAAGCAACCTTCTCCTCCAAATGAGAACCCCATTACGCTCCTTTAGTTGGTTTAGCAACTCTTCCAATGTTAGAAGCATAATCTGCAGATTTGCAAAGGCCACAGATTTACCTAAGTAAAGCTTCTCTGAGAAACTCATATTTGTTCTCCAAAACTTAGAGGCAATCCCAATCTCACATACTTTTTCAGGTGCATTTTTGGTTCCTTACATACAGTGATGATTGTTGCTTACATCATAGTGAGGATTAACAACTACTATAGTAAAAACAACAAACCCGTGACAAATATCAAAAGACAATCAGAGGCTACATCAAGTGCAACATCTCCAAATAGATGCTGCAAATACATATCCTGATAGCGATAATAGAACTCAACCTTGATGCGAGATTGAACTATATTCACACAATATTGCAACAAGTAGCATCATCTTTTTTACTGTACCTTTTATACCATAGTCATGATGTTGTGTGATTTTCAGGGTTCGTCTACCAAGACTTATACATGCATGAACAAATTTAAAATGGAAGAAACATAGCTACTCTAATGTACAATGCATCTCTTACACTGAAAATCTTATTAAGGTTATTAGTAAAGTATCAAGAGCATACGGTATCACTCGCCTATATGCCTTGGAGATGCGGATCAAACGGTTGTCTATTTGCTGAAAATGAGTAACACATGCAACTGTAAACAGATGCATTCCCTCCTCAAGCATTTTCGCATTACCTGCATTACATGATAAGAAACCATCCACTTAATCATCTTTCTTTACATAACATCAGATCTGAAGAGAGGAAAAAATTTACTGGCCCTTTAATCATCCATAATTTTCTAGTCACATGGACTTTTACTAAGTATAATAACAGTTACACAATACTTCAAATCAAACAAAACGTAAATCATAATTGTTGTGAATCCTATCTAAATGCATAGAATTCTAACATATTGATTACAACTAAAGCACCAATACCTTTTGTATCGTTGAATGAACTGAACCTACTCTAAATCAGCCATAAACTTTTGTCCAGCAATCATCAATGGCCCGATGCACCTTTCTGAGTGTACAAAGTCCTTTCACCGTAATGGTCCAAGTATAAATATCAGGAACAAAGCCCATTTTTAACAATGCTTCCAAAACAGTTGAAGCCCCATGTGTTCTCCCTTTCTTAGCAAGACGGTTGACTAATTCCTCAAAAATATCTCCAGCATTATCTAACTTCCCACATTTGCATAAGCCACTCATAAGAATGTCACAGGTTCGAGCACTTGGATCACAATTAAAGTGTAACATCTCATCTACAAGGTCCATGGCACGGTATATATTGCTTTGTTTGCAAAAGCCATCAATTAATGTGTTGTAGGTGACAACATCTGGTTGGCAACCTTTGTACAACATCTCATCAAGCAGCTTAACAGCTTCATCCATACGACCAGCCTTGCAGAGGCCATTAATCAATGCACTGTAGGTCACAGCATCTGGATTGCATCCGGAGTCCATCATATTTTGCCATATTTTGGTGGCCTCCTCTAAGTTCCCATCTTTGCAGAGACCATGAATCAATATACTGTAACTGAAGGCATTTGGAACATGTCCCTTGTCCAACATCTCATTCCACACAACAATTGCTTCGTCTACATTGCCTGCCTTGCATAGGCCATCAATCAAGGAGCTGTAAGTAACAACGTTTGGGATAAGCCCCTTGTCAGACATCTCCCTGAGAAGCTTTTTTGCTCCGTTGATATCCCCTCCCTTACAGAGGCCATCAATCACGGCACTGTAAACAAACTCATTCGGTTCACAGTTATTGTTTTTCATTTCATCCCATAGCTTAATTGCCTCTTGTACCTTGCCCTTCTTGCATAGTCCACTCATCAGAGTAGAGTACGTAAACACATTAGGACTACAACCTCTTTCCAACATCCCCGACAATATTTTCGTTGCATCTTCCAACTTGTCAAGCTTGCATAGACCATTTATCAAGGTGCTATAGGTGATTGTATTAGGAATACACTTCTTTTCCACCATCCGATGGAGAACCTTTGTAGCTTTCATCAACTTCCCCTGCTTACAGAAGCCATCAATGAGACTATTGTATGTCACCTCGTTTGGGGAGCAGCCCTTAAGCAGCATATTGTCCATGAGCTTCAGAGCCCTAATCATGTCACCCTTTTTACAGAGACCATAAATCATAGCATTAAATGTCACCTCATTGGGAAAACACCCATCAGCCTGCATTTCATCTAGCAGTGACATAGCCTCCTCAATCCTATTCTGCTTGCAGAATCCACTGATTAGAGTGCTGTAAGTAAACACATCAGGGTCACAGTGCCAAGTGGGCATTTCTTGAAACAATTGATATGCACCATCTACACGATTACGTTGGCATAGTACCTTACAGAGAATATTAAAGGTGAGAACATTGGGTCTAATTCCAGCTGCCTTCTTGTTTGAGTAAAACCGAAGGGCCTCATCAAAAAGCCTCCCTTGAACAAGCACATTTAATACAGAATTGAATGACCTAACAGTGGGCTTGCATTCATATTTTTCAAGAATTTCATTAAATAATAAAAGGGCCTCTTTGGGCATGCGGGCATTCCCATAAGCTTTGATAATGTAAATAAAGAGCTTTTCCTGTAATACACGGCCCTCTTTTCTCATTCGATTCAAGACCTTTTTCAATGCAGAAAACTGACCTGAAGATGCGAGCTTTTCAATAAGGATATGATAAGTGGCATCCCCTTGCTTGTATGAACCCATCTCTGGCCCTCCTTCAAAAATTCCTCTGGCAAGAGGAATATCCTCCTCGTCGTCTTCATCACTGGTAAAGCCTCTGTTTGCATCATTGTTATCACTGCTTTGTTGGGCATGAGCCTCTGAATCTCTCGAGTCTTCTCTAGCAGTTGAAGAGCGAGAAGAAAACGATTGTATGAAATGAGCGAATGGGCATTTACAGAAGGGCAGTATTGGTTTTTTTCGTTTTCTTTGTGTGAAAATAGGCATGGCCCTGTTCAGGGCTAGTTTTAACATTGGGTTTCCTCTCGTGCTTCTGCATCAAAGCATACTATAGAGATCGATATCAATGGATTGGAAGCTCCTACCCTCGACTAAGAATCCAGAGAAACTCGTATGATGTATTATTTGGTTTTTTTCCCGCACGAGACAAAAAAAAACATTTAAATTAGTGACACCATCTTGCACCTAGAAGTTCTGAATATTAATGGGGAAATCATATGAGTTTTATGAAATTTACTAATTAGAGACAATTTACGAGTATTTAACTATTTTCTTAGAAATTAGCTTTTTAATTCTTAAAAATATTTAGAATACTTTGTGTGTGTGTGAACATATTGTGTGAGTGAGAAAAACATATCAATTTTGAGGGGTTTAGTTTGAGTTTTCAAAAACTCGTATTAATTAATAATTTTATTACATTTGTTCCATTTATTCACATCATATATTGGGTGAGATTGAAAGATATTAATTTTGAGGGGATTAAGTTGAATTTTTAAAAATTCACATTAATTAATGATTTGAAAAGATTTATACATATATTGTGTGTGAGAGAAAAACATGAAGAGATATCAATTTTGAGGGGTTTAGCTTGAATTTTTTAAACTTCCACTAATTAACCATTTCATTATATTCTCTCTAAAATTATTATAAGTTGGAGATAGATGGCCTCAATCTAGTCACACCACTGTATCACCTCGAAAAAATCTTTTTGAGAAATAAAATGATTTTAAACTCTACCATATGCTTAATTTGTCATGATTTTTCAATCACCTTCTCCAATCCATAAGAAAAACTCACATATGGTAGTTAAATGGCCATCAAATTAAAGATTGAAATTTCTCTATGATAGTCAAATGGACAACAAATTTAAAGATGACCATTTTCGCTAGCATCTCACAGTATTACACCTTGCCACCCCCAACGACCGTTATAGGTTACACCTATCAATGTGATAATATAAAAAAAATCTTTAGAATATCTTATTAGTTCATGTAGAATGTTGGCATACTCTAGTTTTCGTGGTGATGTAAGCCATAATCTTTATATGTTCTTTCACTACATGAACAATTGGCTATGGTGCAATATGAATACTCAAAAGTAAATTTTGCTCTAAGCACTTCAATTTTTGCTTTTACAAATTTGCTTATCACTCTTGCCCTTTTTATGAAACTCTTTCTTTCATTTTTTTATTTTTTTTTAATGCATTAGTGTATATATATAAAAAATTAAATTCAAATTAAGACCCTATTGGTAGGTAAGATAACACGTAAAGGGCAGGGAAGCCAATAGAATGGACGCAAAGACCAAAGAAGCAAAGGGAATGGTCAACAAGATCCCCAAAAAGAAGGGACCAAGAGTGTATCAATACGCTCTTAAAAAATATATATGGGGTACAAAAAACACTAGGGGAAGCATGGAGGATAAATAAAATACAGAGATATAAATGGGGCCCAAAATAAAGGAAAAATGCATCAATAAGAGCCTAATATGAACTAACAATCAATAGACATACAGGTACCCTAAATTAATGCACTCTGACATCTAAAACTACCCTTAGAGTAAAATAAGGTGTTTACATAATGCCCCACTTTGATTTGTATATATGTGTATTTATTAGAGTAAAATAAATAAGTGTACAAGGGAGGGCTTGAAGAAGATGTTGCAATTGAACCCTATAAGAGTTATCAAAATCAATATAAGAAATGATAATGATCTAAAAGTCAAAAGGAGAAGAAAAGTTGCCTTATCTCAAAGTCCAATTCCTACAACCTACAAAATAAAAGAAACCTTGTGCTTCTTAGAAGTCAATACATGCATCATGATTACCATTGTGAAAAGCCATGAAGATCTTAAAACAAGTATCGATGTTATTGAGTATGGAATGTGAAAATTTTGGTGCCTATAAAATAATGAAAACGTTTGTAAGCAAATCAATGTCTATGTAAATTGATAATCAAGGAATTCCTTGAATCAATGTAAAAATGAAAAGTAGAAGCAAATACACCTAGTTATGCAAAAATTATGATGTCGTCTCTATGAATTTTGTATATTGGGATACGCATCTCATTGAAGAAACTATGTGGAATATTCCTTATATCTATTTGGAACCACTTCCAAATGTGGTAGCAAGAAGTATGCCTTATAACTCTCTAAGATTACTTCCAAATGTGGGAGAAAGAAGAAGTATACCTTGTAACTCTCTGGGACCACTTTCAAATGTGAAATCAAGAAGACATATGCCTTATAACTCTTGAGGGCTATTGTGTATCATCATGTAATTGAAAGTAGAATAAGTAGATCATATGACCTCCTTTTAAGGTGTGGAATGAACATGTGAACCACATATCTCAAAATAAATGGATTGCATGTACCACATGTGTAAAATAAGAATAATAAAAGCTCTGATGTATAATTGTAAGAAGATGTCATAATTAAAGCTTGTATATATAAAATATTTATTATAATCATAAAAATATATTATCATGAAATCATTGTGTATGTAATAAGGGACTGTAGCTTAAGTGTGTCCAAGTCTAAGTTGTGTATGTAATAAATAATCATGAAAGCAAATATATTATAAGAGGGACTTTGACTGAGCATGTATCGAGGTCTAAGTCATATGAATAAGATAATGAGAGCATCTACATATTGTAAACATCTAATTCCTATCACTATCGTGCCAAGATTGCAAGTTGAAATGACTTTCTGCAATAGCATGCAAACTAGACCCAAATCACCAAAACATTAAAATTTGATCACACAAGCTAGTACATGTGCTAATTCGCATCCATGCATCCCTGATTAGGGAAATGTATTTTATGGAATTGTTATCTTCTCCTAATTCACTTCGATTCAAATTAAGACCAAGTAAAATGATGCTCTAGAATAGTGAAATCCTCTAATTCAACTGCACACATCACGTGCATGTGTCAATTTGCGTCTATACTACCCTGAATGGGGTATTACCCTATATGCAATTAAAGCCTTCCTCTAATTCAACTTCAATCAAATTATAACTAAGTAAATTGATATTTTCAACTAGTTTGATTAAACAAGTAACTAATTTCCAAGAATTGCAAAAATAGTAAGTAAAATCATTTAAGCAAAACAAATTAGATTAAGAGCTTAAGTGAGAAATCCATGGAAAGTTATTGAATATATATTACTGGAAATTCATAATTCAAAATATCTTGGCCATGATGTCACCCATGACATCATCATAGGGGTGTCAAAGCATTAATGGAGATAAATATTAGGATTAAAGCTACCCATGTCTTATTAATGCTCCATTCTTTCAAATATTGATGGCCATTTTTATTGCTTGTCCCTCCAAAATTGAATGGTTTTGTGACCCTCCATCTTGATCTTGAGGCGTGGCCATAACCTTTAAGCTTTTTTTGGTGTAGAAAAACTATGTAAAAATATCTCTAGAGAGCTTCACTCATCCTTTCAAAATTGATCAAATCAAAAGCCAAATCCATTGGTACAAAGAGAGATGTATGGATATGCTTGTGCTACCACATTGACAAAGACTTGGAGCACCAAATCCAAGCACAAACACATTTAATGGACCGATCTTGGAGGAGGGCCACTTGGGGAAGGCATTGTCCATGTTTTCTTGTCTAAGTTTCTTGACTTCATTGACCCATGCCCCTCGAGGGAGTAGCCTAACATGTTAGATCTTTATGTTTTCTCATTTTTTTTATGTTTTAAACGCATGAACTAACTTGCTCCGCAATCTTATTCTACAAATTTTACATTTACCAATTCTACAATAGGTGTTTATACCACTACTCTTACTAAAATTGTTCATATGTCTACACCTATGGGTACACATGTGATGCCCACTCAGTGTGTGCAAGAAACATAAGGTTTTCCTACTATTGATGTGGATTTCCATATACAACATAATTTTGTGCCTACTAATTTTATGATATATTTTGTCATTCATATCTTGTTCTTAAGCTGGTTACATTTTATATTTAATTGTTAGTTCTTTCTTTTTGTTTTATGTTCAAATATAAATGTTTTCAACTTATGTTTTGGTATTTATATCATTATTTTGAGTTTTAAGCATTCACATTTGAATTGGTCCATTTGCAATTTGAAATCCAATGTTATTATAAGTTGTTCATACTTATGATGCATAATTTCATTTGCCATATTAAACACAAAGTGCTCCAATCTTACAAAATAATGTGGCGCTAAACATACATCTCTGAAAGCACCATGTTATATATCCACTTCCTAACCAGGATATCATCCTCCAATCTTGATCCAAACATTGGAAACAAGTATGAGACTCTTTTCTACTTCAGGACGTGTATCTCCTAGCTTACGTATCGAGTCATGTTATCCATCCATTTAACCAACATCTATGGCTACTTTTATATTGATTTAGGACTTGCATCTCCTAAATTATTCTCTAGTATCTAGTCATGCATCAATTAAAAATAGGGATAAATCAAAAATCCATGTGCTAATTAAGGACATGCATCTCCTAACATTAGTATACATTATCATCTCAAAATCATGGTAAACAAATACACATCCATCTCCATATTCTAATCCAATCTCCCCCCATGCACTTATGGTTACCCTATTATTCACAAGAGCCTCTTTTTATCCTTGTTTATCTATTTTTAGGCCATTTTCTTATAATTCTTTTATTTTTTGGCCTCTTTGGCTAAATTACATGTTCCTTTCTTCTGATTGAGGGCCAACCTATCAAAATTAAAATATTATCGTTCTCCCCTTGAGGGGGCAGCATGGGCCACCTAAATGTTGTTTGAGGCATTTTCATAACTCCATTTTTTCGCATCTCATGTAGAATTTAATGGAAGGTGGGAACAAATTTTCTTCTAATTATGATTATTTTAAGTGACCTTTTTATTCTTTGAAAAGTCATTGTTTTGATAAAATGTCTTGCCACACCTTCTCAAATAGGGGGAAAATGTAGACATCTAATTCATATCAATATCATGTCAAGATTGCAGGTTTAAATGATTTTATGCAATAGCGGATAAACTGGACCAAAATCACCAAAATGTTATAATTTGGTTGCACATATCATGTACATGTGTTAATTCACATCTGCGTATCCCTGATTGGGGCAATGCATTTTATGGAATTGTTATCTTCTACTAATCCACTTTGAGTCAAATTATGACTAAGAAAAATGATGCTCTAGACCACTGAGATCCTCTAATTCGACCGCACACATCACATGCATGTGCTAATTTGTGTCTATAATATCCTAATTTGGTTGCTTGTTTAATCAAACTAGTCAAAAATATCAATTTACTTGGTAATAATCTGTGTCTATAATATCCTAATTGGAGTATTACCCTATATGTAATTGACACCTTCCTCTAATTTAACTTTAGTCAAGTTATTACCAAGTAAATTGATATTTTTGACTAGTTTGATTAAACAAGCAACCAATTTCTAAGAATCACAAAAAGACTAAGTAAAATCATTTAAGTAAAGGAAATTAGATTAAGAGCTTAAGTGAGAAATCCATGAAAATTTATTATCTATTATTGGAAATTCATAATCCAAAATATTTGGGCCATGATGTCACCCATGACATCATCACAAGGGTGTCATCCACAAAGCATTAATGAAGATAAATATCAGGACTAAGACTACCCATGTCTTATTAATGCTTTATTCTTCTAGATATTGATGGCCATATTTATTGTTTGTCCCTCTAAAATTGAATGGTCTTGTGACCCTCCATCTTGATCTTGATATGGAGGGCCACAAATCATTTTATCCATTTTGGAAACAATATAAATACATGAGGCATGGCCATAGCCTTTAAGCTTTTTTTGGTGTAGAAAAACTATGTATAAATATCTCTAGAGAGCTTCACTCATCTTTTCAAAATTGATCAAATCAAGAGCCAAAGACATTGGTACAAGGAGAGATGTATGGAGATGTTTGTGCTACCATATTGACAAAGACTTGGAGTACCAATCTAGGCATAAACATGTTTAATGGACTGATCTTGGAAGAGGGCCACTTGGGGAAGGCATTGCCCATGTTTTCTTGTTCAAGTTTCTTGACTCCATTGACCCATACCCCTCAATGGAGTAGGCTTAGCATGCTAGTTATTTATGCTTTGTCATTTGTATTATGTTTTAAATGCATGAATTTACTTGCTCTGCAATCTTATCCTACACCTTTTACATGTACCAATTTTATAATAGGTGTTTATACCACTACTCTTACTAATACTATTCATATGTCTACACCTATGGGTAAACATGTGATGCCCACTCATAGTGTGCAAGAAATATAAGGTTTTCCTCATATTTCTATGGATTTCCCTATACAACATAAATTTATGCCTCTTAGGATGGATACGAATGTGACACCATCCATTACTACCCATATACTATGTCTACTGCTTAAATCCTTTTGTAATTGTCCTTGATCTTCAGGCTAAGGTTTTACAATTGAAATAAGTATATTTTAAATCGGGCCATTCGAGTGATTCTAAAACATTATTGCATAAACTATTGGCCCTAGATATTTTAAATTATCCCTTACTCAAAGGATTTTTTACACATAATATCACATTATATGATGGTAAAGGTGATCCCAAAAAAAATCTTAGATCCTTTCATGCAACATGTTTGGATTATGCATCTAATGACAATTTTTTGACCAAGTTATTTTTGTAGAGTTTTAAGGACTATGATTTGTGATGGTTTTATGACATCCCCTTCCAAATGGAGCATGCTTTCAATCCTTTGGATGATCAGTTCCTAGTGGACTTTTCAATAGACAATAGTGAGAAGTATTCATATGCTCAAATTGTAAAACTTAAGAAAGGTTCTAATGAAATCACTAGTGTGTGCTTCATTATAAGACCTTACTCTCTAAGATGAAAAATATTATGGTTGATAATGAATTGCAAGACATATTCAATAAAATCTTGTTCACCCTGCTACATGAGTCCACTGTGTTCAAATGCTTCCAATATTTCAATGACTCACATCATATGTTCAAGAATTATGAAGTTAAGATCCTTTCTATGAATAAGATAAATTATGGGTCTAATCCTCCAACTATTTTTGGTGAATTTTTTTAAATCAAACCAAATTTTAAATCTAAGGTAAATGATACTAAGAACGAGGTAAATGCAATAGTTAATTTAGTGTTGTAACCTAATTATTAGTTTGTCCTAATAGCTTCACAAAGAAGGTGGTTTACACAACTATTTGAACCTCCTCATAATATATAACATAAGTTACTTGAGTGTGATCTCATATCTCTCCCTCCATAAAATGATGTTGATATGAATAGGGCACCATCTAAGAGATTCAAATTCAATGCATATTATAATTATTATAGATCCACATGACACTATGAACAAATGTTTTGGGTTAAGACATAAGATTTTTAATGTAATTGATGATAATATCATTTATATTGATGATATTAGCACTTTTTTTAATGATTTAGGATCACAAATTAATGAAAATGATGCATTAAAAAAAAATTAATCCCTTTCCAAATCAAGCAGAAAAAAAGACTAAGACTAATGTTGAGGTACATATGACTTACAAAATATGTCCTCCTTATAATTTGTATGGTATTATTGGTACACTTAAGGACACACAAGTTCATAAACATAATTACACATCCAATGAGCATGAGCTTTTTTATGATGATTATATTAATGCACCATTATTTTTTCACACTTACTTTAACTCATAACCTATAAATAGTGTCATGGGGTATAATGGACCAAGTGAAAATATGTTCACTATGACATTGCTTACTAGTCTTGGATACACACATGAGAATTTGTTTGGTACAAAAAATACAGTGAAAGGATTTTCTGAAAAGAGACAAAACATCTTAGGAATATTGTATTACCACTTATGATAGGGCTTGTGGTAGTTGATACTTTACTCTTATTTCTACCCAATACGAGGCATTCAACATATTACTAGGATGTCTTCAGATATGTAAAATAAGTGCAATACCATCTTTGGTACATTGATGTGTGAAGTAAGCATATAAAAACAAAGTGGCTACAGTTTTGAGATTTCATGTGAGTACCTTACATAGATGGATACATCACCTTATAAATGTACATCATAGCTCATTATATAACTTATATAGGTTCACTCTATGTAGTAAATTTAGATAAAGGCAATTGATCTTCCTGAAGATGAGTATATCCATTACATTAAATGTCTATTTCAATTTCACAGTAGACGTTATCTAATATATCACATCCTAAGTTGGTTGTATATGTTGATTCACATGTTCCACAATGAACGCCATATTATAATAGGATATGCTGATAATGATTGATATAGTACAACATGGTAAACTTCTTAGATTTTTATATAGATAATGCATTACTACTCACTCAAGGCATGTGACATTTTCCTCTATTGATCTAGGACCTACATGTGAGCATCTCATTGATTAGATAATTGGTTAGCATGAATAAATTTTAAAAAAAAAAAAAAAAAAAACTCAAAAAAAGTAATATACATACATACATATATATAAAGGACCTGTGCATGACATACTTTGTGAATTACATGATTGATTGATGTTATTCATTGTATATACATGGTAGATTATGCATCCATGCTCTATGCACATGTTTTCCATGATATAAATGAGTGGGATGTAGGACATATAGGTTATATATAACAATGGTCATTCAGATGTGGAACATTCCTACACCTAGGGGCTACCTTTATAGATTTGGGGCATGCCTACATTGAAAGCATCTTAAAACACATTTTCAGGTTATATCTTTCTGTGACTATTCCATTGATCATGCTGAGCCACTTATAATAATTATACATGACTTAATCTTAAGTATACTATTTAGAGTGTTATAATCTATGCATATTATACTTAACTATGTGTGATGATGACATGGATTGATTATGTATACTATCTTTACTTGTTTTATGCATGTTTGATGCTAATTATTGTTGCATGATGTGATCATTGATTATGTAATTAATTTTTTCATGACTACTTTGTGTGACCACTGTGTGTTACAATGTGTGCCTCTATACGTGATCATTATTGACTATTACATTGTGTGCTCATGGATTATGTGAAATTGAGTGTTATTTTGTGTGATTAAATAAGTGCATAAATTATGTATTATCACCTCACACATTCATTGTGTTTAAGATCCTCTAGTTTATGTCATAGCTATGTTTTCTATGTCAGGTTAGAGTTGACTTAAAGTTGAGTCATGTCTTGAGTGATTGCATGCATCTTGATCATGACATTATGTGTATATGTGTGTGTATCTACATGATTGTCAAGTTGGTGGTGTTTTTATTTACATCACACACTCTTCTACTTGTGTGCGGTGCCATGATTGTTATCATGCATCTTATGTGTGGTTTATTAATGAATGATTAAATCTATAATGATTATGATTGTGATGCATACTATTACATGCATATTTACTATATCCATTTGACATGACACTTATATGCCTTGGTTACATGTTTCATATGTGTGTGAATGATTGAGTATTTATATGATAAAATAATATAATCATGTTAGCACACATGTTGTACATGCTTATATATTTTCTAGATAGCATGAAGTGTATAAGTCTTTTCTTTTGAGATGAGTGATTTTTAGGATTCATCACTCACCTCAAAAGGTGGGGCATATTAGTGGGCTTGTCATAAATATTCAAGCCTTGAAAAAAAGACAATTCAAATTTTGGGTCAGATTAAATGATTCAAATGAGAGATTAGGACATACCATGATTCAAATGGGAGATGTTATGGTTTAGCTTGGGATAGATTATGATTCAAATTTGTACAGATTGAGTAGAATCACACATATATGGGACATATGTGGGGCATATTACAATATCATGATGAATAAGTGTCAGATTCTATGAGAAGATGTGACATATTACGTGGATTAAATTAAGCATACTTATAATATTTCAAGGGTCAAATTATCATATTGGGTCAAAATATCGGATTGGACAGAGTGAAATATAGATTTATGTCATTATATATCACATTAAGGTATGTATCAATAAGATTATGGGGCATGGATGTTGTTCATGCATGCGATTTTATATTTCTATGTTGAGAACTTTGGTACTACATAAGAACTTTGGGTCTAAAATCCATCTGCAATGGTCGATTTAAATTTTCAATTTTACATACAAGCTTGGTAAGGGATTCCACTTTAGCATACAAACCTTGTAAAGGTTTCACAAAAAGATCTATGATGACATTTTACATTTTATTTGGGAATAATCACCCCATGACATTCTTCTAGTAAATGGAAGTGACAAATTAGTTCACATACTCATAGGTGTATTCATTCCTTAATTTTTTAATTTCAAATATTTCAATGATATAGATTGTTTCAAATTTTATATCATGAGTGGACATTAATTTTTTCATGCTTATTGGCACAATTTTCATGGATAAAGATGTATATATAGGGCATACCTAAATATACCAAATATGGTTATACTTCGGTACCAAATTTATTACATTATCTTTTTAATCTAGCATTTTCAACACTAGACTAAAAAGTGGGCATTTATAGACACATAAATTTGGTATTAGACACTTTAAAATGCCATTTTTGACATATCCTTGGCATGCATTACTTGTGCATACAGATTTAACTCTTGTTTACATTATCTCTTAACCATTTGCCTATATATGGACTTGGCCTTCTCAATATTTTGTCTTTCATATGTAAGATTCCCCTAGTCTATGCCTAAATTATATATCATTCTAAGGAGACTGTTACCATATTATAGATCACCATTTCGTCCATCCTAGATAGTGCCCACATCAATCAAATGCTACTAGTTACTAACAATGTCCACCTTCATCGATAATGTCCTAGGTTCATCAAATAACTTTTTTTCAAATTCAAATCCATCCCTTTGGTCACCCTACATATTTTACATGTTGATTATGGAGGGAAATATATATGTACACACACACATATACATACGTACACACACACACACGCACACACACACACACACATCAAGCCTAAGGTTATTCCTATCTAGAGCTCACTTGAAAAACTACATGCACATTAAGGCATATATCTTAACATTTCTAGGGCACTACCTTAAAGTATCCAAATTTGAAAACTACTCAAAGGAGAAATTTTTAATCCGAGTCTGAACACCCAAACCAAGATCAAAGTTACATGTTTTCAAGTGTTGAAAGCTAAATATTTGCATTGAATTCTATCATATCACTATTGAGCACACATACACATAAGTGGGGTAAATATTTGTGGTTTGAGCCCTTTTCAAAGTATTGAATGTAAACAATGCTCAACCTTTTAGTGGGTTGTGGTTGGAGATATCCAATCCATATTTATACCCTCTTTTTATAGGCTACACAAGTATCAAAAGTGGAGCTGGGGTTTAAAGGCAAAGTGGAAAAAATTATAATATATGTGTAGGAAATAGCTTCTAAAATTACAAAAGAATCACCTTGATAGTCAGGTACAATGATTTATGTGTCAGTGTAGGATTTTTATCACTTTCAGTTTTACTTATGTGGTTGTTAGTCAACTTGCTTAGGGTTGTTAAGGTCATTAGGATAAATACACTTAATATGTTTTTTAATTGTGAGTTGAGTTGTTACCTTTATGATATCATAATATCTCACTATAAAATGTACTTACTTTGCACTTTTTGGCTAATGAATCACTTAATGAACATTTATGAAGCCCACTTTTTGCTTTGCATTTCTCTCACCTACTCCTAGGGTTTTCATGCAATACATGACATTCAAAGATCTTAGAGTGATATGATATGGTATCAGAGCTCTAATCTTACTAGACCTATACCACACTTCTATTTTGGATCCTACTCAAAGATATTGCTACCTCCTTCATCTTCTACTATGGAATCGATAAACTTCCAATACACCATTCATATTCTTCCTTTTGTAAACATTATTTGATGCAAATAAAGCTTATTCAATCTTTAGGTAGCGGATCTCATTAGTAATATTCATCATTCTATGAGCTATTATGTAGGCAACTTTAGCATCTTCTATGAGATTTCTTAGCTCTTCTCTCTATGTGCTATATTGTCCTCACTTGTGGACTAATTTAACTTTTTAGGGTTATGGAGTGTAAGCCCTAGGTTTTTAAAGGGATTGAGTACAATAAATCACGTAGTAAATAAGTAATAAATATAGCCAATGATTTGTAATAGAATTGACCTAGTTTGACCTTTTTAAAAATATCAATAAACAATGAAAACAAGTACCTAGTTAGAAACTAATGTAGACAAAAGATTTGGAGGCTAAAGACTAGGACAAGAGTTGATTTGAGTGTCACAAACATGATTCGAGTGTCAAAACCCTTCCTAGACAATAGTGCCCTAAATGGACAATAACACTAATGGAACTAGTGTCCTCTATACATAACTACTCTGAGATTTTAGGTGCACTTGTATCAAATTCTGATAAGCTTGTTCATATGCGCACAAGTTCTAATTCCCTTTTAGTGATCTATTTTAACTAATTTTGCATATAAAACCTAAACATCTATGTTATTAGGACATTTTATTGGCATAAGTAACAATGTGTGATGTTAGTGGGGTAGATTGGACATCCTCAACATCCCATTATGATGAGAGTTGCTTACATACCAATACTATGAGGAGCGATCAAGCTCAATGTAGTTCTCCCCATCTAAGTGTTGGTGCAAGTGCAAGTGAAACTAGTATGAATGCCAATTTGAGTGCTTTGAGTGAGGTTTGAGACTATAAATTTATGTATTTTAAGCTTAGGAAGGTTGTAGATGATTATATGTAGAAGTAGGGTAGAACATGGATTAATAACCTTGATTGTGCATAACTTGTTTTGAGCTAGTTTGTGTTATTTGCATCTGATTTCCATCTAGTGAATAAAGGGCTAAAAGTCATGTATATATATTATTATAGTGCTTGTGCTCATATTGAAATAGGTATAGGCTGACCCTAGGTAGTTGTTGATTCTAAAATATAACTGTTGGTGATAAAAGGTGGGAAAATGATAATAGTACCCAAACTGGGACACTAGAATGGCACTAGTGTCGAAGTTATTGTGCTAGTGTCCAAGTGGTAGAAATTGAGGCACTAGGGTCTAGGATACTAAATTGAGTGTTTGAGACTACTTTAAGGATGTTTAGGGATGTGTGTGGCTCGCACGAAGGTTGAATAAGTGTTTAAATAGGCCCTAAGAGAGGTTTGGAGCTAAGCCATGGACAAGAGGTCTAAAGTAACACTCTTAGCACTCAAGTGTCATTTTTAAATGATTATATTTGCACCTCCCGGCCACCCTGCCTGACCCCCTCGATCACCCCGCCCCGCCCTCCCTTATTATATAAATGTAATAAGAGAAATCACTAGGATAAAGGAAAAAGAAATGTGACTAGACTTACTTATGAGGCAAGGTTCGTGAATTTAGATAGGATTATGTGAAGCATGCTCCAATGTGTGTCCTATAAATGAAATGTGCATAGATCAATCCTTAATTAAGAGATATCAAAATCAAAGACATAACTGAGTAAAGAGATAATTGTTAAGTTGTGGAGCTAAAAGCTTCACTGATGCAGACATGGAGGAGGTTGCAGGAGAGTTGCTGAGTGTCATAGACACCGGCGTCGGTCAGGCCAACCGATGTCGGCAAGAGGGCAGGAGAGCAACCGACGTCGGTCAGAGATCGGCCGGATCGGCGACCCCCAGGCGGACAGGGACCGGCGTCGGTCACCTGTGTGGTTCGACTGCGAGTATATTAAGTTGGTTGACGAACCAAGTGTTTACATGCTTAGGGCTAATTATAGACTAAGAGTTGCAGATCTAATTATTGTACTAGGAGTCTAATTATTGTTTGGATGAGATCTATATAATAGACTCATGGTTGTATTGTAAAAGTGTAGCTAGGGAGTAAGAGAGAGCTCCTTCGGTGTGTGAAGTAGAGCAATGGTGTGTTCCTCCTAGTGCCATAGTACCAAGGTGGGTGATGGATTAGAGAATCAGCAGGGTTCTTCAGGAGTGTATGATCTTGGTCATCAGGTGAGCATGGCTTTTATAGGAGATCTACATGGTAAGTAAGATCATTGATATGCAGGTGTGTGTGTGTGCAAGGTCAAGGTTCACAGGTGTGCAGAACCAACTTGATCTGTAGTTTGGAGATCGATAGGACAACAACACAACAAGAAGTAGTATCAGGAGAGATCTACTTGGAGTACATGGAGTACTTGTGGAGTACAAGTGTGTACTTGTGGAGTGCGTGGAGCACAGGTGTAAGGTGAATACCAACTCTGTGTTTGAGTTGGGTGTTGGGACCTAGTAGAGAGAGCTTTGAGGAAAGAAGTACTATTCACTTGAGGTGTGGGAAACCTCTGAAGAGGTGGTGGAGAAGAAGTGGCATCTTCTTTATTGTATTCTTTTCTGTATGAGTATTAATACAAGTTGTGTATTGTCTCTCATATCTTGTGTTATTCTGAATTCTAGTTACTTGGTGAATCTGGTTAATTTCCGCGTATTAAGTTGCTTGGTTTAGTAATCATATTGTGCTCTTTTGGTGGAGCAAGATCCTGACAAGTGGTATCAGAGCATGTTTATTGTTCTAGGTTCCTGACAATAATAGAAAAGAAAGGAATGGATAAACTTCATTAGGTATGTAGACCAATGCATAAACTTGGTGAAATATGTGATCAATAAGAATCCAAGAGGAGAGTTAGTATTGTGTTAGTATGATAAAAACCAAATAAAAACACATTAATAAAGTTAACACCTCAAGCCTATACACTCAAGAAGTAAGAGAACAATACAAGTAACTATCAATGGAAAATAAAACAAGCATTATTGACCTTTCTTGAAAACAAGATTTGCATATTGGCCATGGAGGAATGTGCTCGATTGTGTGCTCAAAGAGTCTTTGATAATGGTGCTCCTTGCATCATCTCTCCTTGTCAGCTTGGTAATGTTGAGTTTGGCTTTTGCTTTGGCTTGGCTTTTATGCTTCTCTCTCTCAACAAATGAACTTTATAACATTACATAAAGAGGCTCTTTGAAGGTATTTTTGCATGATAAAATCACACCAAAAGATCTTGTTGAACAATGGGTGAAGCCTTGTATTTATAGACCTTAAAAATAACTCTAACCCAAGTGTAGTTAGGTTAGATTTAACCACAGTTAATTTTAGTTTAACTTTAGTTGAGTTACAGAGGGGACAAGCCATTAATATTTGGGATAGAGATCCCATTTATTAAGCATGGAACTCCATTTCTAAATTTAAGGCTTTAGGAGAGATAATTTAAATTCCTTTACTTTGAAGATGATGACATCATCATGACCTCAATTTTATTAGAATTTTCTTTTTACAAAATTTATTTTCACTAATTGCACATGGAAATTTCAATTAAACATTTATTTTGATTTTCTTTGTTAATTTATTCTACTTAACATTTTTGCACTTTAAGAATTGTTTAAGTGCCCCATTTAATGGGTCCAAAATCCAAACTATCAATTTATTAGGTTACAAGTTGACTGGAGATGAATCCATGAGAGGTTACTATTGCATACATGATAATACCCCAAATAAGGATGCCTCAACATAATTCTAAGCACTAATGTTTGATGTACAAACTAAATTGGGATATTCAATGATTCTTAGGCTTAATTTGTAATGTTTGGTAGAAATCAATCTGAAGTTCAGTTGGAACATAGTTGTCATCAAAATGGGGTGCCTATAGTTTGACCTTGTGTGGGAAGGCATTGCAAGATAAATGCACAATAATGTCTTCTAAAAGAATGAAAAAGTCATTAATGCCTTAGCCAATGCCCCAGAAGGTGATGGATGAGCCTTGGATGCCCCCTTAAGGGAACGGTCGACAAAATAGGGTTAAAGAACAGTCCCTTGAAAAAGAAGGAAACAATGCAACCTATAGGTAATGGGGGTAGAGATACTGATTTTCCCAAAAGTGATTATAGTTAGTGGCACAACAAGGTGCCCTATTAGGGTAGATGAAAAGAATGATTTGCCCAAAGGTAGTTATAATCACTAGCACAATGGTTTGCCCAAATAGGGTAGATGGAAGTGTGATACAATTTTTCTTTGGCCCAGTAGAGAAGATATGATTAGAAAAGGTTTACATAATTTTTCCCTAGTATGTCAAATTGTGAAAAGGGGCTTATGTATTGAATCTATACTCACAAAGTAAGAGTAAGTCAACATAAAGGATAAACATGAATTTAGGCTACCTGCTAGTATGAAGATGCCTGTTTCAATTAGAAAGGATTAAAATTTGTTTATGATTTAATTACTCTACATTTGGGTAGTGTTTGGGTAGGTCAGGAATTTTGCTAAGTGTAAATAAGGAGAATTACTGCCCACTACATTATCTAATAGATTCTTTGGCCTAATTTTGTTGTAGCTTGGGATATTATATATCATAGTTATAAACAACTATAATAACAATGTGTATCCAAAGAAGAGAAAACTCAGTTTAAATGCAAGTATAAATCACTTAGGCATAAGATATGAACAATCAAATCCTAAATGAATATACTACAATAAACTAAGTGTAGGAACTCAAGTACAAGATATGAGAAATCTAGATGCAAGAGTAAATAAAGTGTAAGAATCCTATGACAACCAAGAAACAAAAAGGCAAAAGAGAAAATAAAAACAAAACAAACAAAACAAAACACTAATAAACAAATGAACAAACAACAAAACACCAATAAATAAAAATAAACAAATAATAAAACACCAATAAACAAATATGGCTGCAAATAAAATAAACAATCCAAAGCAACGAAAAGTGCAATAAACAAAATATTCTAAACACATAACAAACACAATACAAACAATGGTTAATTACAATGTTAGTGTAAATAAAATACAAATTGTTCATGCATGTGTAATAGAGGTATTACTCTTGGCAATAGAGTGACTCCTAAGCTAGATGGAAATGATGCAGATATAAAAATGCAATAACAAAAGACTAACAATGTTTCCCCTAGGCTATAGGTACAATAACATAGACAAGAACAAAAATGGGAAGAATAGAAGAAAAGGAAGTGGTAGCTGAACTGAATCTAGATGCACTAGGAAAGTGGATGTTGCCTATATAGTTATATAGATACAAGATCTAATATGAACTTCAGGCCAAATATAATTCTCTCAGGATATGGGATAAAAGAAAATGAATGATTTAGAAATCATGATGAACTTTTAGAATAAAATGGGAATGGTTTCGCAAAACGGTGAGTGTGTAGAAAAAGAGAGGGATGACATTCACAATCATAAAGTGTCAACACAAATAACTCATGCAAGTGCGAGAGTATGGTTTAGGCTAAAACCACACTAAAAGGTAAGAGATAAGTATTCATGAATGTATCAAATTGGTAATTCATAGTGTCTACTACATATGAGGTTCAGAATGAACATGAGCTTGAAAAATGGTGAGAACATAAATAACTAGCAAAATGATGAGAGCATTGGAAATGGTTGCTTACAAAATGATGAGAGGATAAGAAAATCCAAGTGGTCATTATTACATCAAAGTTGAACACATAATGTTCACAATATAAACTTGTAAAATGGTGAGCTCGTACGACTAAGTTTAATAAGGGTAGGGAAACTAAAGAACAAGTGGTTACTTATGAAATAACTAGGAGTCCCAGAATCCTTAAGGTAATGAAATGGTAAAAAAAAATGAAGGTGCAACCAAGCTAACCCAAGATACCCTGTGTATCAAAGTGTTGCTTACATAGTATGTGAGGACCTCAAGCCGATGTGGTTCTCCAAAAAATGGGAGGAAAAAGACCAAGATGGTCTAGAAAAAAATTGAATAAATAAGATGGTCCATCCCAAAAAAAATTGATGGCTTTATATCTCCCATGGAAATTCTAAGTCATTTTTCATGATTTTGTGATTTTTAGGATTTTTGAAAATTTTAAGTGTTCTTGGAATTTTATAGGCATCTCAACTCAATCGATAAATATGAGATACAAAATGGTCCAACTCACAAAATAGTGAGAGCATGGCTTAAAAATGCTTACAAAAAAATGATAGCATTCAAACTTAAATTGCTTGTAAAATAGTGAGAGCATGTCAAAGGGGTAATTGGGTTGATCTCAATGTAAATCAAGCACTACCTACATAGTCACAAATGATACCTCAAGTCACTATAGTTCCTTCATATAGTGTAAAACTTTAACTAAGTAATAGAAAGTTCATGAATTAGGTAAATGGCATAATATAAAACAGTGATGTGGTAACGTGGATAAAAATAGGGTTATTCCTAATTTACCCAAAGGTGGTTATAATGAGGAAACAATGACATGGGTCCATGATACTAATTTTACCAAGGGTGGTTATAATCAGTAGTACTAGGAATGAGATAGCTCATGACAACCATGAAGAATGCAATTGCTAAACCATTGTCATCTTGCCCCAGGATACCCTCTTTATGAAATACCAAATTAACTACTGAAACTTCATCTAAATATAATCATTGAAGGTGCCCAAAAAACCAATGGTTCAGAACCAAGGTCAAAAAGGGGTGGGTAAGGGAGGGTAAAACTAACGTTGACCAATAGGGAATGTATGGAAGGAACGATATTTGTTATAGTATGAGGAAGGTGTTAGGATCTTAGAGTACAATTGATTACTTTTGTATAAGCAACTAAACACGAAATTGAAACCAGAAGTAATAAGTAACTAGAAATCAGAAACAACAAATAATAGGAGATACAAGAAACAACCAATCTGTATTAAACTCTTCCAGAAGGAAATACAATGAAGAAATCTCTCTCTCCTCACACCTCGCAGATGTACAGTAATTCTCCCTCAAGAGTTCTCTCTCTCTCTTAATCAATTACAATCAACTCAGATTGCTGAATTGTTCTCTAGCAATCATGGAACAAGATTTTCAATAATCTTCTTGATTCTTGCAGATCTTCTTGATCTTGCTTATCTTGCTCAAATTACAATACTGCCCCATGGGTCTCTTAAATATAATTGCAAAGCAAACAATAATTATAAAAGTAGACTCAAGACTAATTTTAGTCTTTACATGCAAACTAACTGTTCTCCTAAAATTAGCAATTCTTAAAACGCATAGAAGTCAGTGTCAGTCTGAGGATGACCGATGTCGGCTGAACCTTAACCGATGTCTGTTGGTTCTGACCAATTCCACCGATGTCGGTCGACGCCTAACCGATGTCGGTTGGTTCTGACCGATGCTGGTTACTGTGTAAGCCCAACAACCTCCACATTAGCTCATTAGTGAAGCTTTTAACTCCACAACTCAACATAAGGTGATATTACGATATAATGTAAATGATCCTCATAGACAATACCTTGGGTCTCTCAAGTGAAATAACACTTGAGATGTATTATATTCATGGGCTTACCAAGTTTATCTCCTTTTAATGTAGCTAACCAATAAGCTCCAAAACCATAATTAGCAATAATGACGTAAGGGCCTATCCAATTAGGCTTGAACTTACTTTTATTATTTTAATCGGCCATGGTGTTCTTATGGATTTCTTTGAGAACAAAATCACCAATATAAAACTCTCTATGCTTGACAGGTTAGTTATACTGACCACATATCTGGTTCTGATATGCTTGAAGGTTGTTTACAATAGCCATGCATTTTTAATCTAGTAACTCTAGCTCTTGCAGATAAGCTATTCTATAATCCTCATCGTCAAGGATGTGCTTCAATGAAATACGTAGACAAGGCCACTCAACCTCAATGGGAAGAATGGCCTCAATGCCATAGACAAGGGAATATGGTGTGGTCCCTGTTGGAGTAATGTAATTAGTATGGTAAGCCCCGAGGGCATGAAAGATTTGCAGGGGCCAATTGTGACTAGCATCATTGATAATATTATTAATAATATTGATAATGGTTTTATTAGATGCCTTTGCTTGGCCATTACCTTGTGGGTAATATATAGTGGAAAAATGTTGGGTAATGTTAAACTTGACACATAGTGCTTTGACATCCTTGTTTTTAAATGATCTGACATTATTAAATATAATGTTCGATGGGATACCATAGCGGTAGATGAGATGGTTGAAGATGAATTTGGAAATTTATTTTCCAGTCACTCAAGTGAGGGGTATATCTTCAACCCACTTAGTGAAATATTTGGTGGTAATAAGTATATGCTTATGGCCATCTGAAGAGGTAAGGTTAATCTTCTCAACATGATCGAGTCCCCATGTTGAAAATGACCATGGTGTAGTCATTAGTTTGAGTGTTCTGGCTAGAGCATGGATCAAATTTGCATGCCTCTAACATTTTTTACATCTTTTTACATACACAAATGCATCTACTTCCATGGTTGGCTAATAATAACTAGTACGTAGGAGGTTTTTGGCAAGGATGGCCCCACTAGTATGGGCTTCATAAACTCCTTTGTGAACTTCCCTCAATGCTAATGCAACTTATACTGAATTCAAACAATGAAGTAAAGTTACATCAAAGCTTATGTGGTAAAGGGTTGGGTCAAGTAGGGTATATCAAGAGGCTTGGTGTGTGAAAGGTTTTTGTTATTTTCATGAAAGGTATGGTGGAAGAATTTGATTGTGAAGGTAGTTATATAAGTCTGAATACCAAATAGAATTGGGACCAAAAATATCACAAATCATTTCAATGGTCAAAGTTTCATGAGCAGGCACTAGAAGATGTTCAATGAGGAACTGATAGACTTTTGCTTTGTTTGTGTTGTAGATCAAAGAACTAATGGTAGTCATGGTATATGTTATCTTGTTATTAGCTTGAGGTATGTTTTCAAACTAAATGTGGATAATCTATTGCTTGAGAGTGTCCACCATGGCCTTGTATGGTACCAACTTATCATCTTTGGTCTGTAACTAGTCTAGAATATGATTGATGATTAACTAAGAATCACCATGAACTAAGAGATGTTGAATGTTCCATTGTACTACTTGATAAATCCCTAAACTAAGTGCTTCATATTCAATGATGTTATTGATACAAGGAAAGTTGATACAAAATGATTTAGGAATGAGATCTACCTGTGGTTTAATAAATATCAAGGTTCATGATCCATGAGATGTGATTGACCCATCAAAATACAAATTTTAGTGTTGCTTCTTGGGAGTTGTTTATATGATGGTCATGATGGACTCATTTGGGATTGTAAAAGTGAATGGTTGATTGTCTGAAAGGGGAGCTTTAACAAGATAGTCTACAAGTACTTGTCCCTTAATGGCTTTCTAATTGATGTACTCAAACTTAAACTCACTCAGAAGCATGATCTACTTAGCCATGCAGCCTTGCAAAGTTGTTTTCAATAGTAGATACTTGAGTAGATCTACTTTGGCATTGACTATGGTTTTTTTGTTAAACATGTAATGACACAACTTCTAGGCTATAAAGACCATAGCTAACAAGTTATTTCTATGGGCGTATAATTAGGTTCATAGCTATCAATGTACATCTTAGGTAGTGCATGACGTGTTCTTTCCCATGTTCATCATGTTGGGCCAAAAGTGCCCCTAGGGCATTGTAAATGGCAGATAGGTATAGTAGAACTCCCTGGTATTGGTGGTAGTAAAATAGGTAGATTGGCTAAATGTTCCTTTAGGTACTCAAAGGTTTTCTAACATTCTACATCCCACAGAAATGTAATACCTTTCTTAAAAAAATGAGTGAAAGGATGGCATTTATTGGCCAACTGTGAAATGAAACATCTAATAGACTAGATTTTGCCTTACAAACTACAAAATTGCTTCAAAGTGGAAGGTGACAACATCTCGATAATGGCTTGAACCTTGGCAAGATCAACTTTAATGCCTCAGTGAGGGAAAATAAAGCCTAATAATTTTCTTGAAGTAACACCAAAGATGCACTTTTTAGGATTAAGTCAAACCCTATACTCATGAAACCTTTCAAATATATTACATAGTATAGATGGATGATTTGCTTGACTCTTAGATTTACCCAATATGTCATCGACATAGTCTTTGATAATACCATGCATCATGTCATAGAATATAATGGTCATAGCCCTTTGGTATGTTGCCCTAACATTCTTGAGGCCGAATGGTATAACTTGATAGTGAAATGTCCCCTAAGGAGTGGTGAATATTGTTTTGTGTTAGTCATCTAGAGTGATCCTGATATGATATACTAAAAATCCATCTATGAGGGAAAGCATTTCATACCTAGTTGTGGAGTCAATTATCATGTCAATATTCAATAGAGGAAAGTTGTCCTTCAAGAAAGCCTTATTGATGTCTCTAAAATTAGTACAAAATTTGATCCCTTTTGGCTTTTTACTAATAGGCACAATGTTTAAAATCCACTTTGAATAATCGATTGGTATTATGCATCTCGCTTCTAAGAGTTTTTTCAACTCTTTCTTAACTAACACAACAATACAAGGATGCTTCTTACATAATTTTTACTTCATGGGTTTAGCATCAATATGTATAATGAGATGGTGTACAACTAAGGTGGGGTCTAAACATGACATGTCTGAATAGGCCCATGTAAATATGTCAACAAATTCCCTCAAAAGGGCTGTAAAAACTTCATGTTCCTCTTTAGTGAGGGATGTGCCTAATTTGATCCATTTTGAATCTTTCAGACTCCCAATTTTGACTTCTGTAGTATCCTCTACTAGGAGAGTCAAGCCATCTTCCATAATAGTTGTTTAAGATGTAAATTAGCCAGCACTGGCAAAGTCCTCTGGTCAAACTAGTTCTTCAAGCTCCCTTAAACAAGATGAATCTGAATCTCTTAACGATAGTAAGGGCCATGTAATAAACATTGTAGGCCATTCTCAAACAATTTGATCACATGCATGTTGTTCCTTTGTACTGAGATCAGACCCAAAATCAAGTTCATTATTGGTGGTCTCTTGAGCTTCATTCAAATAAGGGTGAACATCCCCATCTGGTGGCACCTAAAATAGGTTTTCGCCAAGAGATTGGCCTTTTTCTTTATTTTTACCCTGGTCCAAAAACACCTCAAAGAAGTTTTTGGTTTGGGACCTTAATGTTTTATTATTTTGTTTTTGGCTTAAGGGTGTCCATCTGCTCTCTAAGATAGGTAGCAGGATTTAATTGGATAGAAAACCTTTGTTTGTGGTTTCCCAACAAAACATTCTCTCTTAGGCCCAAAAAATCACAAAAGGCCTCATCATTCTCAAACTCGTCTAAAGGTACTATGAATTCTTATTAGTCTTGGTCTATCAGTTGAGGATGATAAAGGGTAAGCAGGGAATGTTGGATTATTGGCATGATGGTGCAAATGGTATATGGGTTGAATATATTGGTACTAGTAAGGTCTTTGTATATGCTATGACTAGACTCTGCTTCATTGTCATTAGTCATTGGCATAAGAACACAATTAAGATATGTGGGATCACCCCCCGATAGTTTAAATCCAAGGCCACGATTTACTTTGTATTTGGTCATAGAGATGGGTTCAATAGTACCATGTTGATTTTCCCCTAGGCCTCTACCTTCTTACGATTGGTTATCCACAATCATGTTAGGAATGGGATACTTTGTACCTTGGTAGCAATCAACCAATTTGTCATTATATAACCAAGAATCATCATTGGCAAGTGGGTCATATTATTGGCTAGTGGTATGTGTGAAAATAATAGGCACAAGGCTATGAAGCTTTTAGTTTCCCTTTCGTCGCCATTTCATGCAAACTGACTTAGCTTTATGTGTCTTCCATATGTCTTAGGATTTTGTGGAAGCTTGACTATATGGAATGTATCATGGGTAAAATACTCTCTTGAACCATTGTTTGAAATGGTAAAATGATTTTAAATTTCAATATGAGGTGTATGTGAAGTTGAAGCAAGGCTATCAGGATTAATGTAATTGATCTCTGATAATTCAACAAGTAACTCTTTTTCTTTGTCCTTATTTGGTATTCAGTCAAGACCAAATTGGTAATTGTAGATTTTATATTTGACCTCCAAATTCTTTTAGTGTTCATATGGCTATAAATCTCCATGGATAGTTACCTCCATCCCAGCATGAGGAAACTTGATACATTGGTGCAAGGTTGAAGGTATTGCATGAATTTCATGTACCCATGGTCTACCCAAAATCAAATTGTATGATAAATCCAAGTCTAACACATAGAAAAGTTTATCGTGGGTCAAAGACCCAATGATTACTAACAAGCTAATGGTTCTTTGTGATTCTCACTCTTCATTATCATAGGCCTTGATAGTAATAGTCTTTGGCTAAAGGTTGATTGTATATCTCAGATGCTTGATTAGCTTCAAAGAAATAATATTCAAGCTTGATCTATTGTCTATGAGGACACATATAAATTTGTGTCACATTATAACAACTTCAATGTATAATGGGTTATTATGGAGAGGGCCAAGGGATGACATATCACTTTGGTCAAAAGTTAATTATTGGCCTAGGGCTAGGTTCCAACCCAAGCTTGAAATTTGTTAGTTGTAATGTCATTTGGCACTTGGGATTAGCCTAAGAGTTTTGTAAGGATATTCTTGTGGATGGTAGATGTATGAAACAAATCTAAAATAGAGATTTATGTGGGTGTATTTTGGAGTTGTTCCACAATGTCATACATTTTTCCTTAATAGTGGTAATTGGCTTACTCCTAGCAGGCATAGTGGGTTGAGTTGGTGCACTGGTAGGGGTTTATGGGCTTGGGATGGTAATTTTAGACTATCAAGTTGTGATTGCACAATATGAATTAGGTATAGGATTGTTGTAACTAGAAAATGATGGATATGGGCTAGAAAGGATAGCTCTTGATTGTTGGTGCATTTGGTTATGGTCATAGGGCAATGAAGAGTTATTGACATAAGGTACTGAGATGGTAATCCTTATTTATTGTTGTGCTTAGTTGTAGTCATAGGTCAATGAATAATTACCATCATTAGTAGGTTGATTGACATTGTTAAATAATGGTCTTGGTCTATTGGCATTTGGTATAGGATTGATGGTAATGGTAGATACATGACCACATGCAATATGGCCTACAAATTTATTGTAGTTGTGTGCAACTACATGATAAGTCTATTGGTTATTGGGGTCATTCTGGCCTTGGTTCCTTCTATTTTATAGTTGATGTTATTTTTGTTACTGATATTATTGTTGTTGTGGCGTGGGATTCATCATTGTTGTTGTTGATTGGTATTGTTATGTTGTGGAAAAGGATATTGGTAAATACCCAGGTTTTGATTTGAAGTAGATGTTATATTATCCAACTAGATCTCTCCATTTTCTAACATATTATCAATAAGGTGCTTTAGCTACACACAACGACATATATAATGTCTATGAACATGATGGTATTCATAGAACTCATGCTCTTTATACCAATCTAGATAAGGAATTCCCTCATAAAAGTGTTTTAGAATCAGCTAACTAATCATATTGGTCACAACTAATTTGTAAAACATTGCTTCAATAGGCTCACCAAGGTCACTGAAGACTCTAGGAGTGGGTCTTCTTCTTGGAAGAGGGGTTTACAAAGGTGGTGGTTGTAACATTTGAGGAGTTAGTATATGTTGAAGCATAAAATACACTTATTAGATATGCTACATTTGTGGAATAAGTTGCATTTGTGGCATAGGCTGAGAAGATGGTGTTTTTACCATTTAAACATGACACAACTCAGTGAATTTATTACCAACAACATTCTTGTTGAGGTTACATGGCTTAGGTTTTTCATAATTATTAGCTTGAACAAGTGTAGATGCTTGAACTTAGACTGGGATGGGGTTCTGACTTGGGCCTAAATTTTGGTTTTGGTTTGAAGAAGATAACTCAATTATAATCCCTTTGTTGATAAGGGCATTTTCGATCTATATGCCTTTTACAATGATCTCTTTGAATGTGTGAGCACATTGAAGCTCTAAGTGAAGATATTTTACTGTGCATATTTTTGGTAAACATAGCTACCAATTATTTATTTGGTAGGTTATGTGTGAAGAGACTAGCAAATGCTTTCCATCGATGTAAGTAGCTCGAAAATCTCTCACCAACTTTCTACTTGGCCTAATTCAAATATACTACTGAAATATCATGTTTAATATTATAGGATAAATGTTGTAAAAACTTATTTAATAGATCATCAAAGTTAGATACTGAGTTCTTTGGAAACTTAAGAAGCCACTCTAAAGCTTGTCCAGTTAGACTTTGAGGAAAAAGAATAAGTATGTAGATGCCACTATAGGACACTGGATGGCAAGCGACAAAAATATTTTAGATGATCTCTAGGGTTTCCTTTACCCTTGTACTTGTCAAATTTTGGTGGCTCATAACCTGGAGGAAATGGTATCTGAAAATGTTCCATGTTAAATGGGTATGAACATATGTCATCCAATTTAAACTTCTTTGTCTACTTTCTTATCTAAATGGATGCAATTACATCTTTCATCTCTTATAATTATTGGGCTAAGAAACTTAGTGGCACAGTTGATTGTGGTTATGATTGGGTGGTTAAAGGTGGATTACTTTGACCATGGTATAGTGGAGGTATGAAATATTATGGAATGTTGGTTTGATGGACCAATCAACCAATAATATGCATCCACACATTAGGATGAGGTTGTCGATACTACATAAATTATTGGTAAATATTCTAGTTTAGATTTCGAATATGGCCTTGGGTCTAAAGGAATTGAGATTGTGATGAAAGTATGTGGTTTTGTGGAACATACTATGCCTGTTGTGTTTGAGTAAGCACTTGTTGTTGACTAGTCGAACCTAGCTATATAAATGGTACTTATTTTTGACTAAGGCCTTATCTTTGAGTATGTGACATTTGTTGGGTAAAAGTTAATGGTTGCCTAATAGGTATTTGCTATACTTTGGCACCTCTTTTTTGGATAAACACCTATTGTGAACTGGATGCTTATTAAGTGTTTGGTATTTATCATTGACCAATAAGAATATGTTGTTGATTAGATAATGTTTGTGATTATTTAGGTACATTGGTCTATGATTGTTGAGGTACATTCATTGCTACCTATTGAGGTGGAACATTTTTTGCCTCATGTTGAGGTGGTATAGTGTTTTTCCTTTACTAGAAGTGGTAAATTGGTCTATGTTTATAGACATGAAATATTAGTTGTCCCTTATTGAGGTGGGCTAACATTCATCACTTGTTAAGGTAAAATGTTTGGTAAGGCCTAGTTACTCACCTCCTACTATTACATGCTTGAATAAGTAGCTAGTTGTGGAGTGGGAGTAACATGCTGTGGTTAGGAACTAGGCATTCATGCCCCTTGTTGTTGTGAACCACTTTTGGTATTAGTAAGAGGCACTTGTTATTGTATATTATTTGGTGGTGCATTTAACCCACCTTGGCTTGAATTGGGAGACACTTGTGTGTTATCCATTACTTTTGGCACATGATCTTGAGTAGAAGCCACATTTACTTCCTCAATGAATGGGACATTAAACATGTCATCTACCAAAGTATTTTGGGCAAATAGGTCCACACCCAGATTGGTATGACCCAAAAAATCAACTGTCACTCCTGTTGAAGGAGTTAGCTCTATACGTGGAGTATTCGAAATGGCTATAACATTAAAATTCCACACTAGATTAAGATAAGTTTGATAGCCTTGATGCATTTGCACTAATTGGTCCACCATAGGGACCTTTACCTTTTAAATAATATTCAAATCTTGGTTTGACATTAGCATGAGTTCCTGAGGGTAACTGGTAGAGGCATGTTTGATAGGTTGGGTATAAGGTACATTTATAGGCACTCTAACTATACTAGGTAAGTTTTCATGGGGAAAGTCTTTCAGAAACTTGGCCCCTACCTCTATAGATCTAAACAAAACCTTGTCCTCATTTTCAAGAAAGTGACGATCAAACAAATATGGGTTATAGGTTAACGACATGATAATGTAGTAAAGATGTTATTGAACTTGTTCAATAACAAGTGGCATACTAACAAGGTATTAAGTCATTTGTTCATATTCCTGACCTAGATAAGGAGGTATATCAACTAGGTAGTGTGCTAATAGATCTTGTCCTTGTTATGTATATTGAGTAATATAAAGGGGATATTGATTTGTCTCACAAACTACGACATCACCATATGGGTCTTGAACAAAGGCATCATTCATGACCACACTTTCATAATTTGGATTGTACATGGTCCCACTACATGTGTAATGAGACATATTTGAACCCACGACTAATGTCTCACAAAGAAAAGGTCTAAATTTCACAAAAGTCTTGAAACATAGTCTAAAAAGATTGGTCGATGCTTGGTACATCTTGAAACTTGGTCTAGATGGAAAACTCAGTCTATTATTGCAAATGGTTTAAACTTGGCCTAGAATAAATCTCTTCTCCAAAATCATCAATAATAATCTCGGTCTTAAATGTCTCCAAGGTCTAAGGTCTTGCACACAAATGGTCAAATAAAATGCAATTTTGAATCCTAGTCTTGACAAAGTGTTTCAAACAAATCTAATCTACATCTAAAACAAAAAAGTGTGCTAGGTCTTTGGTTAAAAAGGACAAAGCTAGACTTTAAAATAAGCTAGGTCCAAAAAATGTTAGGTAATGTTAGGTATTTTCTAAGAAGGCACAAATTTAGACTTAAAAACACACTAGGTTAAGGTTAAAACTTAAGGCAATGCCAAGTCTTTTGTAATAAGGCACAAAACTAGACTTTAAAACACACTAGGTCAAGGTAAAAACTTGAAATTAATCTAACTCTAAGTCAAACAATCTGAAACACTTTGACTCAATCTTGGCACATGGATTTTAAAACAAACTTGACCTTCATATAAAAGCATTCACTCTAGGCACACACCTAAAACTAATTGGGAATTACAATCTCAAGTAAGCAAAATAAGAGCTATGAGTAAAGCATTCAAGCCCAAGTGATAAGCAAGGCTCCAATGTAAAGTAATCATGTTAAGGTTATACTTGAAAAGAGAGTTTTAACCTTTGTTTAAGACAACAAATATACTCGAGACTATCAGAGTTGTTGCTAGAATCTGGATAAGGTGAATGCAATGGAGATGTGATCGCATGAGATGAAGCAAGTGCACACCACATAGATGCTAAAGTAATTTGAAATTATACAAGACGATAAATTGCACAAGACAAAATAGGAGAAAACTCAATATCTGATTAACATGAGATGGCCAAAGTGAAGAATACATATAGGAGAGCACGTAACTCCTCCACAAAAGGTGGTCAAGGCACCCCAAGAATAGACTGTAACTCCTCCATGAAAGGTGGTGACAAGGTGCTAAGATTAGAGAAGTAACTCCCATCAAGGGAGTTACTTATGACATTCATATGACACCTATGACACATCTATGACTCACATCTCCACATAAGCTAGCCTATCCCACAAATGTAGGAAAACTCCATGTATGCACAAAAAAACAAATTCCCTAATTAAAAAATAGGTAAAAATAAAAATCTACACTAATACCCCCCCATAAGCGCAGCTTAGGTGGGCAGTGTGGAAATATAAAATGGGTCCCAACAATTAGGCCTGATGAGGTACCCATGCACAAAAGCAATCTCCCATAAGATAGAGAAAAGGAGAAAACCCATAGGAAAAAACTCCCACTCAAAAGAGAGACATAAAAGAAAGGAAGAGGCTAGTGGCCCCCCCTGAAGATGATGCTAATGCAGATGTGGACCACACCCCAAGAAGAGCTCGTAGATGAATGAACTTACTCTTAGTGAAAGGTTTGGTGAAGATGTCTGCAACCTGCTTCGAAGACTGGCAAAATATCAAGTCAATGACCTAACTATGAATAAGCTCCCGAATGAAATGCATGTGAATCTCTATGTGCTTGGTTCGCTAGTGCTGAATTGGATTCCTACAAATCTAAATGGTACTCTAGTTGTCACAATGAATGATGGTGGGCTGCCTGATAAGAATGCCAAACTCAAAAAGAATCCCCTAAAGCCAAATAGCCTCAGTAGCTGCATTAATAGCTCCCCTGTACTCTACCTCTGTGGATGATATAGCAAGAACATTCTACTTCTTGCTAGACCAACTGATAGGACCAGAACCTAGAGAGAAACTATAACCAGAAGTGGACTTGTGAGTCTGTGAATCACCAGCCTAGTTTAAATCTGTATATCTAACCAAGCCAACCTCTATGCCAAATCTGTAATGAATCCCATATCTATGTGAACCCTATATGTAATGCAAGATCCTCTTAGTTGCTTTCCAATGCAGCTGATGAGGTTCCTACATAAATATGGAGACAAGTCCCACTGTATATGATATGTCAGGCCTGGTGTGAATCAAGTAGATGAGACTACCAACAAGTTGTCGATACCGAGTGGCATCAACCAATGGTGAAGAACAGTCATCCTCAAGCTTGACTCCTGATAGAAAGGGAATCAGAGATGGCTTGCAATTAGCCATGTGAAACTGAGCCAATAAGTCAAGAGCATGCTTAGGCTGTGTAAGAGAAATCCCTGAATCTGACTGTGAGATCTTGATGCCAAGGAAGTAGTGCAACAAAACCAAGTCTGTCATGTCAAATCTATCCTGAAGAGATGCCTTCACCACTGTAATAATTGATGAAGAACTCTCAGTGATCAAAAGGTCATCAACATATAGAACCAAAATCAAGAGCGAATCATCCTACCACAAGAAGTAGACATTGGGGTCAAAATGGCACCTAGTGAAACCCACTGTGAGAAGGAAGGAATCCATCTTGGCATACCACGCTCGAGGGGCCTCTTTGAGGCCATAGATAGATTTCCTAAGTATGCATACTAAGAAAGAATCCTGATCAAATCTTGGTACCTGCTCCATGTAGATCTCCTCCTCCAGGACTCCATGAAGAAAGGCACTCTTCACATCTATCTGGTGCACATCCCAACCATGTGTTGTGACAATAGCCAAGGTGAGTCAGATAGAAGTCATCTTTGCAACGGGTGCAAAGGTCTCTGAGTAGTCAATGCCTGCCACCTGTGAAAAACCCTTGGTGACTAATCACGCCTTGTACTTATCAACTGACCCATCTGCTGCAAACTTGGTCCGATACATCCACCTACATCGAACCATCTTTATTCCCTTGGGAAGAGAAGTTAAATCCCAAGTGTGATTTTTGATTAAGGAAGAATATTTTTCCTCCATAGCATTATCCCACTTAGGTACCCCTGATGCCTCTTGAAAGGTTTGTGGATTCGAAACTGAAGTAAAGAAGGCATGTGGATCTCTCTGAAAATCCCCCCTAGTATGTCTGTCATTTGCAGGATCTCCTGCCCAAGTGCCAGCACTCTCAAGTGTCTGTCTAGCCCAAAGTGGCCTGGAAGTGGGCGAGTCAGGTGCTAACTCCTCATCCTCTGACTGACTAGAGGTGGATGACCCTGCATCACTGTCCTTGCTGTCTGAACTTGAAGAAGAAGATGTCTCTGGCTCAAGAACCTGCTGTGGCTGATCTGAATCTGATGAGGAATCATCATGAGGAAGTAGATTTGATGAGGGAGAATAAGTGTCAAGTGTTGAGTCTCTAGGACTCTCCTGAAAATGGACACTTCTCTCGATGAACAACTCATGAGTGACTGGATCTAGAAGAGGATACCCCTTAATACCATCTGGGTATCCTACAAAGATGCAAGGCTTAGACTGACGTTCCATAGATTTGCATTTCTTCTTCAGAATGCGGGCCATGGCTAGGGATCTAAAAACCCTAAGGTGCTCAACATCAAGTTTCCTTTTATGCCAAGCTTCAAAGGGTGTTATCCCCTTCAAAGCTTTGTGAAGAACCCTATTTTGAAGGTAGTAAGCACAATTGATGGCTTTGGCCCAGTACTGTGGTGCTAAGGATTTGGAGTGAATCATACAGCTACCCATCTCTTTCAAGAACCTATTTTTGCATTCTACAACTCCATTTTGTGAAGGATTGTAAGTGACTGTGCACTACAAATCAATCCCCTATGTGGTGCAAAACTGTTCAAACCTGTTGCTGACATACTCCCCTCTATTATCAGTTTGAAGAACCTTGATGGATTTCTCACTCTGTTTCTCAACAAGAGCCTTGAAGTCTAGAAAATTTTCAAACACTTCAAAATTTTGTTTGAGAAAATATATCCAAGTGTACCTAGAGAAATCATCAATGAAGGTGAGGATGTACTTGGCCCTTGTGAAAGATGGTTTGGGAAAGGGTCCTGATACATCACTGTGGACCAACTCCAAAGGTTGTGAAGCCCTCCAAGCTTTGCCTTTGTCAAATTTTGCTTCGGGATGCTTCCTAAGGGAACACCCCTCATAAAGTCCTTTTGAGAATTGGACACGAGGCAAGCCAATGACCATGTCATTTTTGCAAAGTTGCTCAAGGTAGCGGTAGTTAAGGTGGCCAAACTACTCATGCCACAATTTACTAACTCCATTTGAATGAGTCAGCAATGCTGTTGGAGAAGAATCTGGTGCAAAATGTGAGGTGTATAACCTTGCTTGGTGATTTGCCCTACCCACTACCACTATAGTATCACTATGCAACTCCCTAATAGCCACTGAATCTAGTGAAAACTCAACTCTCTGTTAGGTTGTGGAGCTAAAAGCTTCACCAGGATGCAAACAGGAGGAGTTACGGAGGTTGCAGAGAGTTGCAGGGTAACCGATGTCGGTCTGATAGCAGTGTAGAAGCAATCGATGTCGGTTACAAGTTGGCTGACATCGGTCAGGAGGAGCCGACGTTGGCAACCTGAGTGTGAACATGTAGTTTGCATGCAGATTCCAGAGAGTCTATTTTTGGACTGTTACTTTGCATGTTAATGGCTAATTATAGTCTTGGAGTTACGTGTCTAATTATTGCAATTAAGATAGTCTAATTATTGTAAGCATGAGATCTATATAATAGACTCATGGGCTGTATTGTAAACAAGTGCTAGAGAGTAAGAGAGCTAAATAAGCTCCTTCTGAGAGAAGAGAGCAATGGTGTGTTCCTCTTAGTGCCACAGTACCAAGTGTGGGTGCTGGTTTGGAGAATCAGAAGGGTTCTTCGTGTATGTATGATCTTGGTCAGCAGGTGTGCAGGACCATGTTTGGAGATCTACAATGGTGAGTAAGGTCTGGTCATTTGTAGGTGACAACAGAGAGCAGGAGATCTACTTGGAGTACGGATGTGTACTTGGTGCACTGGTAGCGTGTTACTGACTGGTGGAGGTGAACATTAATTATGTATTGGAGTTGATTGTTGTGACTGTGAGAGAGAGGGAAGAAGGTCTTAAGGTGTGGCAAGCCTTTGAAGTGGAAGAAGAAGTGGCATCTTCTCTATTGTATTTTCTTCTGAGTGATTATTAATACAATTGTGTATTGTCTCTCATATCCTGTGTTGTTTCATATTTCTAGTTACTTGTTACTTCTGGTTAAATTTCATGTTTAGTTGCTAATACAAGAGGTAATCATATACACTCTACAAGATCCTAACATGTGGTATCAGAGCTTCAGGTTGGGTTGAATAATAGGTGGTTCAGATCTGGTTAGTGTTTGTTGATTACAGGTCACTCACAGGGGTTTCAGATTGAGTGGGAGTATAGCAATGGCAGAAAAAAGTAAGCTACGAATGGAGAAACTGAATAGCACGAATGGTCTAATTGATGGAAAGAAAGAGCAGGGAAAGGACGATTGTTGGTCGATAGAAGATTAGTGTGTAGAAGCAGATGTTGCAGGTGTTGTTGCACAGGGTGCTCTGGATAAAGTAGAATCTTTGTTTATAGATTATTTTGCCTCTTTTCATGCAGCCTGAAATAGAGCATCTTTTCATGGGTATGTCTTTAGAGACTTTGGAGAGATTTATTTAGGGGTTGGTGAGCCTTGTCAGATTATTGACGAAGGGGAAGTGAAGCTGAAATTGCAGATGGATAACACACAGGTGTTGAAGAAGGTCATGCAGGTTCTAGCCTTGGAGATGAGTCTAATTTCTTCAAGAAAGTTAGGTGATGAGAGATGCACAGTAACTCTCACAGCGGATGCACTTGAATTAGACGGTGGTAAGAAAGTAGGTATCCTTTATCTATCTACTTATATTACTTATTCACCTTCTGTTGTAGAGATGTGGCTTTGTAGGCTTGGTCACATATGTAGGAGGGGAATGCATGTTCTTAAGCGGAAGACAGATGTTTTTGACAAACTTAAGAACTAGAAGGCCTTGGTGTTCATGGAGGAGATGACAGATAGAGATCAGCTGAGGGGATTGAATTATTCTGAGCAGGACTGTGTTAATTTGAATAGGGTTTTGACCCAAAAGAGCTCACGGGTAAAAAGTTATCACTCATAGGCGAACATAGGTACCGACGTCGGTTAGACAGTAACCGATGTCAACAATAGGAAGACCGACGTCGGTTAGACAGGAACTGACGTCGACAGAAGGGATATCGGCGTTGGCTAGGAAAATGACGTCGGTAGTTAGGGTCAGTGCAGGGAACTGACATCGATCGGTTGCAGACTGGAAGATGGTCGAGATCGGTCACTGGAATGGATATTGGGCAGACAACAAGCTGTCAACAAGTCTCAAACGCCCATATGGAGGTCAAAAAGGGTAAGTGAACCTCATATTCATTGTTCACCTTCTTACTAGTTGCTTACTGATGGTCGAAAACCAGGAAGATGTGAAGAGGCAATGCAGGTAGAATCCAAAAAAAGTGGGAGCTTGGCATGGATGAGGAGTGTGAGTCCTTGGAGAAGAACCAAACAGGAGTTTGTTGGTGGAGTTGTCAGCTGGAAGAAAGCACTGAGAGACGAATGGATTCCCAAGTTGAAGAAGAGAGTGGATGGATACGTGAGACCGAAGGCTAAGGTATGTGGTCTTGAGGAAGCTGCAGGATAGTGGTACAGGTTTTGACAGGTGGATGACAAAGCAGGGCTTTAGTCAATGTCAGTGTAACTATTGTGTTTGTCTTTACCAAGTGGATGATGAGTCGCAACATTATCCTATTACTGTATGTGGATGGTATGCTTGGAGCAGGTTTGTACATACAGGGATTTGCTAAGCTAAGGATAAGGTTAGTTCAGAGGTATGTCATGGAGAATTTGGGAGTAGCAAAATTCTTTGGCATAAGAGACATGGAGATTTTTGGGTCTCCAGTGGGAGCTGATGTGAAGACGGTATTGGTAGGGTTTAATTCGCAGGATGCAGAATCGGTAAGCACCCCAAGGGCTAGACAGTTCAAGCAGAGCTTAAAACAGTGTTCGAAATCACATGAGGTCTAGTGTAGATTTGAGTTTTCCCAAGCAGTGGGAGTTGTCAGAAAGTATGGAGCCAATTCAGAGAAGAAGTACTGGAGGGCAGTTCAGTGGGTTCTTAGGTATCTGAGAGGGACTAGCAGTAGGTTAACATGTTATACAGGGTCAAGGTCTTCACTACATGGAGTTGTAGGTTCGAATGTGGCAGGTTACTTGGATGACAGGATCACAGGGTTTGTGGTGGGTGGTCTTCAGGATTGATCTTGAAGAGGGATATAAGCCAGGGAATAAATTAGATGGTGTATAGGTACAAGTACAGGTGTAGCTGTTTATCTCCAAGTGGGAGATTGTTAGGTTGTGGAGTTAAAAGCTTCACCAGGATGCAAACAGGAGGAGTTATGGAGGTTGCAGAGAGTTGCAGAATGAGTTGCAAGGCAATCGACGTCGGTCTAATCAACCGACGTTGGTCAGATAGCAGTGCATAAGCAACCGATGTCAGTTACAAGTTGGCCGACATCGATCAGGAGGAGCCGACATTGGCAACCTGTGTGTGAACATGCAGTTTGCATGCAGATTCTGGAGAGTCTATTTTTAGACTGTCAGTTTGCATGTTAAAGGATGATTATAGTCTTGGAGTTGCGTGTCTAATTATTGCAATTAAGATAGTCTAATTATTGTAAGCATGGGATCTATATAATAGACTCATGGGCTGTATTGTAAACAAGTGCTAGAGAGTAAGAGAGCTAAATAAGCTCCTTCTGAGAGAAGAGAGCAATGGTGTGTTCCTCTTAGTGCCACAGTACCAAGTGTGGGTGTTGGTTTGGAGAATCAGAAGGGTTCTTCGTGTATGTATGATCTTGGTCAGCAGGTGTGCAGGACCACGTTTGGAGATCTACAATGGTGAGTAAGGTCTAGTGATTTGCAGGTGACAGCAGAGAGCAGGAGATCTACTTGGAGTATGGATGTGTACTTGGTGTACCGGTAGCATGTTACTGACTGGTGGAGGTGAACATCAATTTTGTATTGGAGTTGATTGTTGTGACCGTGAGAGAGAGGGAAGAAGGTCTTGAGGTGTGGCAAGCCTTTGAGGTGGAAGAAGAAGTGGCATCTTCTTTATTGTATTTTCTTTTGAGTGATTATTAATACAATTATGTATTGTCTCTCATATCCTGTGTTGTTTCATATTTCTAGTTGCTTGTTACTTCTGGTTAAATTCCGTGTTTAGTTGCTAATACAAGAGGTAATCATATATGCTCTAATTAGTGGAGCAAGATCCTGACACTCTCATGCCCTGACCAATGTGAGTGATTTGATACACTTAGAGGAGATTGGTTGAAAGAGAAGGAACACTTAGAACATTATTGAATGTTCCTCCTTCCATTTCAACTGACCCTCTCCTTACAATAGAAGCTGATGTGTTCACCCAAACTAATTGAAGTCATGCTACAAGGCTCTAAAGATGAAAACTCAACTAGTGAAGAGCCCATGTGGTGAGAAGCACCCGAATCAATGACCCATGATGTTGTAGAAGATGTAGTAGCTACAAGGGCCTTGCCCTTTTCTTTCTCCTTACCCTTGCCTTTTGCCTTGGTAGAATCTTGGGTAGATGAATTCTGCTTGATGGACTCAAGAACACCTATGTTGTGCTTCTCTAGAAGATGAGTTAGGTGATCTATTTGTTTCTTCATGCATTTGTGTTCATCATGCCCTATCTTTTTACAATAGGCAAACTTAACCTTCTCTTTCTTAGGTTTAGCATTGGAAGAGGAAGACTTAGTGTTATTTTTGGTAGGATTGTTGTTTTCTTTCTTCTTCTCCTGGTCCTTGTTCTTTTTCTTCTTCTCCTTTGTTGAAGTCTTATCCTTACCATTTCCAGCTATCAAAGCTTGGGATTGAGTAAACTTCATTGTGCCCATTTGAATTAGCTTATCTTGCTCCCTAGTCAAGTCGGCAATGAATGAGTCCAAAGAAGACATTTTCCATGTAGTGCCAAGGGCACTTTTTGTGGCATGGAAAGTGGAGACAAAGACTGAATAACTTGGACCTAACTTTGCGAGAATATAAAGGATGAGTTGATCAACTTTTTTTTCTATCTTCAATTTTTTCAATTGCAATATAAGGGCCTTAAACTTAGTGAAGAAGTCCTGTAGGGTGTCAAAGTTGCTAAGACTTAGACTTATTAGTTCGTTTGCAAGCTCATGACCTCTCATCTCATCAATCTTCCCAAATAAGAGTTCTAAGGTGTCCCATATGCCTTTGGGAGTCTTGGAGGTTTCTAAATGGAAGAGAAGTCTAGAGACATAAACAAGCTCAGTAATACATAGGCTTCATCACTACAGTTGTACCACTTAACCTTTTCAACATCAGTGTTGGGTTCTACTTCAGTACCCATGGTGATCCTATACAACCCTTTGCTTCTAAAAATGATTGACATTTTAACCTTTCATTCATGATAGTTGAAGGGTGTTAGGGGGTTAAGTTGAAAATAATCTATTTTAAGCTGAATTTAGGTGAAGTTGTGTTGATTGCAAGTTGTGAAATTATGTAGAAAGGAGAATGAAAGCAAAGATTTGCAAGTTGTGAAAAGCAATCACACCCCCCCAAAATATTGAGCCCCCCCAAATATGCAAGTGCACACTCAAAAGACATCAGGCTTAGTCGAGAATGTGTCTTAGAGTAATCAGTGCAAGACTTTAAGCAAACAAGACGTCGAACTCAGCTGAAAATGCGTCTCGGGAGACCCAAATTTTAGGCACTTTATAAACTAGTACATTTTTGACAAATGACAAGCCTACACTGTGGAGAATTGAATTACAAACACTTTTGCAAAAAATGGCACCCAAATTTGCGCTGCAATTTGCAAGATATTAAAGGTTCAATTTTCTCGTAAACTAGTGTTTTTGTAAAAAAAACACTAAAACATTAAAAAATGCCTGTTTTGAGAGAGAAAGTGGCCTTCCAACCACTCGTTAGATTTGGCATGGAGCGAGGAATCCAAAGGAGGTCTTTGTGAGGGGGAATTGCCCTCATGCCAACCCGAGCTTCACCCTTCGTCTTCGATAGGCAAAGATACAAGTTTAAATCTAAACCCCCAAATTATCAAATTGTCTAAAAAACTTAATATTCAATCAAATTGACTGATTTTTTTTGACAAGTCAAATTTTAACTGAAAAAAATAAAGCAAAAGACAATTTGATGGATGCCAAGTGTCCAAGGGCCCACATGGGACGTCAAGCAAGAAAGGGGCGCCATTTAAAAAAAACAATTCTGATTTGCTGGGAAAAAAAAAAGAATAATTTGCAGACCTCTCAATGCATAGCAGGTCTAGCGTGTAGAATAAGACCAGAATAAGGTGCCATTTTCAGAAATAGACAGTCCTAATTTTGCTCATTGCTGGACGCTGTATGGCTGCTTGGCGTCGCTGTCTGATGGCGTGGCTGATGCTGCTCCTCCCTCTGCTCCCTGCACACAATAATTGCACCCGAGCTGAAGCAAAACCGACACCTAAAGTTGCTGCTGCACCTGTAAAGACTGAAGAGAAGACAACCAAGACACCCAAAGGCCAAGGATCCCAAGGAAAAGATACAAGAAAAGATATTGAAAGTTTTTATTTATTTATTTATTTTAGATCAGATCTAGAAATAAAATAAATAAAGAGAACTCTACTCCTCTTGATTTCAAAACAAACTAATAGCATAACCAGACACACGATTATTGGGTTGGCTCTGATACCATATCGAAGTTGTTGCCAGAATCTGGATAAGGTGAATGCAATAGAGACATGATCACACAAGATGAAGCAAGTGCACACCACATAGATGCTAAAACAATTTAAAATTATACAAGAAGATAAATTGCACAAGACAAAATAGGAGAAAACTCAATATCTGATTAACATGAGATGGCCAAAGTGAAGAATACATATAGGAGAGCACATAAGTAACTCTTCCACAAAAGGTGGTCAAGGCACCCCAAGAATAGACTGTAACTCCTCCATGAAAGGTGGTGACAAGGTGCTAAGAATAGAGAAGTAACTCCCATTAAGGGAGTTACTTATGACATTCTTATGACACCTATGACACATCTATGACACACATCTCCACATAAGTTAGCCTATCCCACAAATGTAGGAAAACTCCATGTATGCACAAAAATACATTTTTCCTAATTAAAAAATAGGGAAAAATAAAAACCTACACTAATAGAGACACATATAAATAGACCACTTCCTAAGTCTTGGCAAAAGGGTCTTTAAAATAAGTAAAGAATTAGTCCAAGTTACATAATTC
The DNA here is from genome assembly GCA_037957365.1 of Torreya grandis. Taxonomy (NCBI): domain Eukaryota; kingdom Viridiplantae; phylum Streptophyta; class Pinopsida; order Cupressales; family Taxaceae; genus Torreya; species Torreya grandis. Next base: position 2,988,134 of record JARHVA010000880.1, read on the forward strand.
AAAGGTAACAGGTAATCACCCAATCCAAAATTAAGCAAGACACAAGTGTAGACTGATCAATTTTAAATCTAAACTTTGCAAGACAAATTCTGAACTTAGTTTAAAAGACTTTGGAATTTTTAAATGGATAACATCCTAGACCCAAATGGACGACACAATGACACCATTTTAAGACTAAAGGTACATGCGACTTCAAACTTGGTTTAAAATAAGGTAATATTTTGGGAATAACATGTGCAATGTAATAATGCTCATTCAATCAAATGGTATGATAATGGTTTTTGGATTCAAAACTCCAAGGCAAATACTTGGGATAAAATGGGTGGGTAATGTTGCTCCGTTTAAACAAATGACACACACAAATGTTTTTGGGATAAAACGTCTAAGGCAAAAGTGTGACACTAAATGGACATAATAACACCTCTTAGGTGAAAGTGTGATAAAATGTGTGATGTTTATGATTCCTTTTGAATAAAAGAGCATTTTATAGTCTGTAAAAATACATGTAAATTAAAGAAAATATAAATAACACAAATGGCTTATCCTATCCCTATAATTGACACGGGCGTGCATAACTTTTGCCAAAGTTTCCACCGATATATCAATGATTTTGAGGAATTAAGTGTTAATCAAAAAATTAAAGTACAGGTGTAGGTAGATTTTTTTACGCCCCTTGTCTGTTAAGTGCTGGTACATGACATGAACTTAGAGTGAACAACACTTAACCTTTGGCAAGAAATTCCATGGCAAGTGGGGTTGACTAAAAATCTATAAGTTTCAAATGTAATAAATGGTCCCAAGTGTGGCTAACACAAGGCTGCAATCGTGTCAATTGGGTTCATACATGATAACTTACTATGCAATGGTCTATTCCTTTGCATAAAGACTCCAAATGTGTACTACTTAGTGGATTTTGATGTTTCACAAGATATGACCTAAGTTTTTGTTAGGATTAAATAGGCTAGCTAATTAGTCCCCTGGCAATACCAGTATCATGTGCCCTGATTTTTATACCCCACCATGAAGCGGGGTTCGTACGATGTTGGGAGATGAAGCCCCAGGTCAATGCACCCCTAAAGAACTTGTGGGGAGGTGATGAATTCCTACCCACAATCCAAATGCATAAAAAGAAATAAATGAAAATAGAAAGACTTTATAGGCCACTTTTAAATCACCCAAGTCACTTGGAGCTTGGGGAGAGCATACACAACATTCTTTCTAACATAACTTTATAAATAATGACAATAAACCAAGTGCTTTTGATCACTCGAGTTCCCTAAAGGGGATGGGGGAGAGCATACACGCTAAAATTTATGTTTGTCAAAATCAAAGAATCTAATCCAAGTAATTGAAACTAGCTTAAAGAACAAATAACAATTGAATAATCCCCTAGGAGCTCTAACTAAAAATGTAAGTTCTTTTTACTGACACCAAATTAAAATGTGTTTGAAATTTTTTGGCCCCTTGGTCATGTTTGCACTTGTAAAAGCTTAGAAATTGCTAAAAGACAAATTGTTAAGTCATTTTTAAGCACCTTAACAAAATGTGAATGAACTTTAACCTTTGTTGTAAATTTTGACTTTACAAAATGAAAAAATTGATTAAAAAGCACCCAAACTTATTCTTTCTTGTCTGAATTCTTTGCAAACATGGTTAGTGGATTAATTTGTGTTTAATCCAAGGTGAACTTCCTACAAGTTAGCTTAATAAAACAAAAAATTTAACTCTCAAGTTTATAAAAAAACACAGGGAAATCATCGATGATTACTATAGGGATTGGTGCCAATTTCGATGATCAACATCAATTTTTTATGATTGTCACAGAGTTCTGCAATCACACCAAAGACAAACATGTTTTGAAAGGAAAATGTTTGATAAAAAATGTTTCAAACTCAAACTTCTTACTACCCTACAAGAAGATGGTTAGATAGGCAATAAATAAGTTGTTAAGCACCAAAAAAAGTAAGAAAGAGTTATTTTTTACTACATTTTTAGTTTGTTGTGGTTTGACACATAGATCATTGAAAATTATTGTAGTGATCATTGCCAATTTAAATACAAACATCGATGATTTAAGATGATCATTGTCAATCCTTGTAACTCAGTCAAGAATTCAAATTTCTTCACTTTTTTGGTAATTAGATAAAAAACTTGGCACAAAAATAGTTAGAAAAACATTCTAAGAAGTAACTAGAAGAGTTTTATGGGGTGTAAGTCCCATAGGACATGACATCATGTGATCAATGGGAATATAAAGAGGAAAGTTAGTATTGTGTTAGTACGATGAAAACCAAATAAAAACACACTAATAAAGCTAACACCTCAAGACTAGACACTCAAGGAGCAAGAGAACAATACAAGTAACTATTAATGGAAAATAAAACAAGCATTATTTACCTTCCTTGAGAGCAAGACTTGTATGTTGGCCATGGAGGAATGTGCTTGGTCGTGTGCTAAATTTTTTTTTGACAATGGTGATTTTTGCATCATCTTTCCTTGTCACCTTGGCAATATTGGCTTTGGCCTTGGCTTGGCTTGGCTTTGATGCTTCTCTCTCTCAATAAATGAACATCATAACATTACACAAAGATGCTCATTGAAGGTATTTTTTCATGATAAAATTACACTAAAAGAGTTTGTTGAATAATGGGTGAAGCCTTGTATTTATAGCCTTTCAAAATAACTCTAACCCAAGTGAAGTAGATTTAACTATAATTGAGTTTACTTTAATCCTAGTTGAGTTAAGGAGGGGACAAGCCATTAATATTTGGGATAGATATCCCATTCATTAAGCATGACTCTCCATTTCTGAATTTAAAGCTTTAGGGGAGATTTTTTCAAATCCTTGACTTTGAAGATGATGACATCATCATAACCTCAATTTTATTAGAATTTTCTTTTTTACAAAATTTATTTTCACTAATTGCACATGGAAATTTCACTTAAGCATTTAATTTGATTTGCTTAGTTAATTCATTCTACATGTCATTTTTGCACTTTAGGAATTGTTTAAGTACTCCACTTAATAGGTCCAAAGGCCAAATTGTCAATTTGCTAGGTAGATGAATCTATGAAAGGTTACTATTGTGTATAGGATAATACCCTAAATAGGGATGCTTTAACATGATTTTGATCACTAATGTCTGATGTGCAGATGAAATTGGGATATTTAGTGATTCCTAGGCTTAATTTGCATTGTTTGGTAGAAATCAATCTAAAGTTTGTGTTGTCACTTGAACTTACACCCCTTGAGGAGATGATTTATCTCTCCTCATTCAGGTCACATAATAGAAACCCCTCAAACCTGTGGGTGACCCAAATTTGAGGTGAGTCTTTAGATTAGGCCTAGTTCCCCTTGATGTACCACTTCCACACACCACAACCACACTTACGCTTATGACGAAAAGGGTTAAAAAGCCTAAACTAACCTATATAAGGAGGTGATTCACCAAATAGATTGTCTACTCACACCACTTGCAATGCACTTAGAACTAAATAGAAACTTGCACATACACTTCATCAAACTAAAATCTTTTCTTCTACATCATGTTTCAAGCATGGGGTCTTGGAGAGAGCCTAGATTATGAGGACTAGACAATAGGTATTCTATAAAAAATAATGAATAGACTACTCACTATTTTTGTAATCCCTATTAGACACTTCTTGTTGACCTGCAAAAGAGAGCTTTCAAACTACACAAGGCACTAGGAAGGATAACATGTCAAGGTAAGCAAAATACACTTGTACAAGACCAAAAACCATAGTATGCACTTTATGAAGTTATGAATGAGGTAAAAAACAACATTCTTTATTGGTTCAAGGCAAAAATTGAGTAGGGCTTCAGCATACTTGGGTGGAGAGATCCATACAATAGCCAAAAAGGCTAGTATATATAAGAATTATGAGAAAAGAGAGAGAAGGTGAAGCTCCAGAGTCACTAAGATACTTTTCAAGAAATAAAAAGGAGTTAAAACGACATAGAATTGGGCATGAGATAGGTTCTACAAGGAAAACAAGGACAAATGTCTATTAAGATATCAAACTCCACCAAATGTGGCATAGATGCTCTCTTGTTTGCATATGAAACTACCCTCATGATTTACCTTCATTAGACTACCTCACCACTAAATAGGGATAGGTTTGATGATTTATCTTAGGGGGACGGGTTACTAATAAGACTCCATAGGCATTGGAGTGGTCTCTAAACATTCATATTCCCTTGGACATGAGTAATCATCCTAAATAGTTACAAATGACACCTTCTCATACACCCCTTACATTTGACACTCAAAATGCTTCAAATTATTCAACCCAATCCATTAACAATGAGGGATGCCACCTTTAAAGAGTCTCCATGCTATTAGGTTTATCAATCAAGCCTCAAAAGGCTTCCCAATTGAAGTTTTCATCTTTTTTACTAAGTGATAACTGCTTGCTCACTAGATTGGATGAGATGAGGAAGATATAAGACACACTTAGGATCTTATATACCTCAATAAATTATCATGTAATATTATAAAAAGTCCCATAATATCTCCCAAACTTTGTTTCATCATCTAAAGCTTCTCCATATCTACAAAACACTAAAATTTATCAAATAAATCCATGTTGTACACCATTCGCCCAAGTGAAATACAGCTAAATTACATGGGGAGGATCCATAAATAGTCCTCTACAGCTTAAAATCATCTCCCTAACCTTTACACCACATTTGGATGCTCCATTTGTCTTATCTTTCCAATCGGGTCCTTAGAGAGGGTCTGTGAGGGTTTTTAGCAGTTTATGTTCTTAGCCATTGTTAATAAAGAATACACGTGGAGTTATGAACCAATGAAACTAATGGGAGATATGATAATACATAAACATCCATCCCTAAACTCCTTAATATACCATGAAAAACTTCATTGGAGATATGAGCATTTCAGTTTGGCCACTCGGGTCATTTCTATACATTCTGCATGGTTTGAGTGCCTTCTAATGGCCTCTTGATGAATTTTTATGCAAAATAGTGGCTCAAACACCTCTGTATACACCCAAATAATGTACCCCAAATGGTTGGAAGTTTTTCTTCATGCTAAAAGTTTGAAAGGCTTCTCATTTAGAAACTAGGCCTAGTCTTACTCTCTAGGTCCGCCTATAAACCTTATTGCCCAAGCAATATTATTCGGTTTCATACCTTCAAGCTTGGATTTATATGATGTAATAGGAATAAACCAACTTAAACAATAATCTTCGAATGTTCCCTCAACCTTGGCTGATGTTCTTACCTATTCTTCAATATTTGTAGGGCTTAGGCATGGGGAAAGTGCCCCCTGTCTGACATAAAATAGGGGACACTTCCCTTATTTACCCACCAAAAATTAATATTGGACAATGTTTTATAAGTTATAAGGATGAACCATATGAAAATTCATCTCCTAAATTAGTCATTTGGCCCTTTAAAGACCTCAAAAACCAAGACAGTTTCTCAAGGCAGATTATATAGGGTGTTAGAATGTGGACTGTGTTTACTTGTGATGCAAACTTCATTCCTAATTACATCCCATATTCATAAGGTTAATAGAGACCTTCATATTCCTTATGGAGGTGTTCACTTACCTTTCATCATTTGAACCTTCCATTTATCCTTCATAATCACTTTAGTTTCTCAATTGAGTCTTTGATTCCTAGTCTAAGACATTTACCTTTAGATTCTGCTGAAGGTGTCATTTGGATCAGCTCAATTTGTTCATGATGTTAAATAATTCATCATTAATCCACTTTGAGGTCAAAATTTATACTTAAAAACACAAATTGGGTATCAACTCTGGGTCACTGTCCATGCTGATTGTGTTCTTTGTTGAAAGACTCCTGCCTGAAGGTGTTCATAGCTTGGGGGTAGCCTTGAAACATTGAATTAATTATATTGAAACTTTCCTAGGTAATTGGAAGTGTGATGAATTTCATTCATTCTTGAGGTATAATAATCAACAAAGGACTTTTCAAACCACTGCCATACCACATTCAATAATGTTGAAGTAGATGTAACCCTATAGCTGTTTGTGTTAGCTCCTTTTAACTTTATCATGGTAAATGAGGGTATCTTTTGTTGTATTTCATGCTCATTTGATATCCGTTCTAGTTAATATCATTGATGTCTCAATGATTTAGTACCTAAACTCTTCCTTTGTAAGACATGGGAAATAGGTCTTGGCTGTAGGTGCATCTCAGGCCTATTGTACACACTATCTTGTCTTCACCAATGAATGTAAGACATATTTATGCATGTATTAATGTTCATCTTGCCAAGGTTGTGTTATTAGTGTGAAAAAACATCCTATATTAGTCTTAAGTATCAAATCTAATTATCAGGCCAAAGTATCATCTTTGATTCATCCTACTATAGATATCACTATGGAAAATGAGTATTTTTGGAGGCACTTTTAGGACTTTTGAAAACCACTTTCCTTTTATCAACTGCCCTTCCCACTTGGCAAGGGTCTTATCCATGTTATAGGCTACAACATCACCTAATTAGATGCCTTGAGACTCTTATTAAGCATGTTATATGTCATCTTTAAAAAGCTCTTCGGCATCTCATTTGCCCATTTAGGGACTGTGGCTTTAAAACTTAGTCAACATTCTTTGAAGATGACCTTCAACTTTGCTTGGCAACCCATCACTTCATGAGGTCTATCATGAAATTTTAATCACATTAACACCTTAAGGAAGATGTTAATACATATTTTAGCCTTACAAAAAGGACTCTAAACATATGTTCAGACCACCTGTAGGTGGTGATCCTCAGGTGTGCAGGCATCAAGGTATAAAATAGGCAGTGAGCATGAAAAGTAGGCAATGTGCTTTGAAGGATGTTGATATATTCCCTCACAAGATCATCCAATGAATTTTTTTAACTATCAATAACCAAATAACACTAAAACATCTCCATGGAGCCTTTGAAATTCACCATAATACAAGCTATGCATTCATGAATGCAAGTTTGAATACCAAGCATAAGCAAGGAGTCTTCTACCAAGGACACCTTATGAGAGAGAGAGAGTTGGATGATGAAAACACTATGGAGAGGACCTATTCAAACATAAAAATACTCCATCAAAACCTCATAGTTTTATAGATTTCTTAAAGCAAGGAACAGGTGCAAACCTATACCCTTCTTGAATGAAAAAGCATAAAAAACTACTTAGATTATTACCAATGATTCATAAAGGAGGAGCCATGAAACTCAAACTTTTTGTCATGAATTTGAATTTGACTAAGACCCCTTTCAACCCTCAAGATCACTCCCCCAACTCCATCTGTACGGACTATACCAAGCATTCAAAGATGGCTCTTCTTGGCTTGTGAAGGCAAAAGGAGGAAAAGAAGCAAAATTTAATCTTTCTAACTTTGTCCCTGCACACCAGGTGTATTTAATACTTTAGGAAGCTCAAAATACACTTAACTCATGTTTTCATCTAAAGATGGACTTTCCAAGTTAGTACAAGTGCCATTAAGAACCTATTTTTAAAGAGATTTCCTTATTTTTGTGCATGAAACTACTTATTTTTTTACCTCTGATCACTTCTTGACATGTTATGACTTCATCCACATTATAATATTTCTTGGCGATAATTTTCTTCCTTGGAAAAGTTTGTACAGGTCATTTAATGAGCCCAAAATGTGACCAAAAGGCACTTTTGTCATATGAAACATGGCAAAGGGGTTAATACATGACTTAGAACAGCTTAGAATAGTTTAATGACCCTATCAAAACATTTTAAAAACAATTTTATCCTTTGATTATGTTTGACCATAGTTGACCAAAGTTGACTTGAGTTGACTAGACAAGTACAGGGAAGCTAGGCTTATACCAAGGCTAGAACAAGGATAGGTCAAATGTTTAGACACACATGAGACCCTATAAGACATATATAAACCTTTTAAAAGTTTCAATATGTAGGGGTTGACTCAATTTGACTAGATTTCAAATTTGGTCAACACTTTTGGCAATTCCTAGGGCTAACATGCTTACTATGTTAAAGATTGGATGGACTTCTAAGAAGGGAAACTTTGTGGAATGCATGAAGGACTTGGGAAATTTTGAAGCATTATTGGATTATAATTTTGAATGGGTATAGTTGACACACATGAAGGCTGATATGGGGTGTATTGGAGCTAACAAGATTGAGTTGGTTCATGGGCTTTCAACCTCTCTTCTATGTGAAAAATTATACCATAAACATCAAGCATTTCACCCGTAAGACCTTGCCAATTAGCTTTCTCAACGGGCATCTATTCTCTCTTGAATAACTCTAAAACATCCCTCACACTCTTGATATAATCACTAGAGATGACTTGACCACAACCATTTCTGGTATCAAGATCTAGCATATAGTCCTTATAGCCAATGAGAGTCTTCTTGAAACTTGCAATGGATTGACTTGGAGAAGAAATATGTGGACTAGGTGAAACATAAACTTAAGAAGGCTAATTATAAGACTGATGCAAATCATAGTAGGGTTGAATATGGTCATATTAGGGTTGATAAGACTGACTAAGGACTTGTTCTTATTGATAGCGAATGGGCCAAGATGGATATGTTTCACCAACTTATGTAAGACAAAGCTCAACATCAAAATTAGCCATGAATCATTCATGAGAAGTGTATAAAACAAGAAACAACCTCAATTAGAGTACCTATACTACTTGACTAGTAGCTTTTTGCTTGGAGTCACCATTGGTGCTTAGTGGAATTGCCTCTAAACACTGATATCTTGAGGAGAACACCAAAACTCCTCAAATAATGGACTTTTTACTCCCATCGGGCATGCCAAAAACTATTGTCACTTGAAATTACACCCCTTGTGGAGATGATTCAACTCTCCTCATTCAAGTGGCATAATAGAAACACCTCAGGGCTGTGGGTGACCCAAATTTGAGGTGAGTCTCTAGATTAGGGTTATTTCCCCTTGATGTACCACTTACACACACACAACCACACTTAAACTTGTGAGGAAAAGGGTTAAGAAGCCTAAACTAACCTAGCTAAGGAGGTGATGCACCAAATATATTATCTACTCACACCACTTGCAATGCACTTGGAACCAAAGAGAAACTTTCACATTCACTTCATCAAACTCAAATCTCTTCTTCTACATCAATGTTTCAAGTACGAGGTCTTGAAGAGAGCCTAAATTAGGAGTACTAGATAATATGTCTTCTAGAAAGACTAATTAATAGACTACTCACTATATCTATAATCCTTATTAGACACTACTTGCTAGCCTGCAAAAGAGAGCTTTGAAACTACACAAGGCACTAGAAAGGATAACATGTCAAGGTAAGTAAAATACACTTTTACAAGACCAAAAATCATAGTATGCACGTCATGAAGTAATGAATGAGGTAAAAAATAACATTCTTTATTATTTCAATTCAAAAATTGAGTGGGGCTTCACCATACTCAGGTCGAGAGATTTGTACAACCAAAAAGGCTAGTATATATAAGAATTATGAGAAAAGAGAGAGAAGGTGAAGCTTCAAAGTCATTAACACACTTGTAAAGAAATAAAAAGGAGTTAAAATAGCATGGAATCAAGCATGAAATATGTCTTACAAGGAAAATAAGGACATGTCTCTCAAGATATCAAAACTCCTCCAAATGTGGCATAGATGCTCTCTTGCTTGTATATGAAACTGCGCTCATGATTTGCCTTCATTATACTTCCTCACCACTGAATAGAGATAGGTATGATGATTGATCTAAGGGTGAGGGGTTATTTATAAGCCTCCATAGGCATTGGAGTGGTTTTTAATCATTCATATCCCTCTGGCCATGAGTAATCATCCCAAACAGTTATAAATGACTCCTCATGCACCCCTAACACTTGACACTCAAAACGATTCCAATTATTCAACCCAATCCATGAACAAGGAGGCATGAGACCTTCCAAGAGTCTCCATGCTATCAAGTTCATCAATCAAGCCTCAAAAGGCTTCCCAATTGAAGTTTTCATCTTTTTCACTAAGTGATCACTACTTGCTCACTAGACTGGCTGAGATGAGGAAGATGTAAAAAACACTTAAGAGCTTAGATACCTTAATAAATTATCATGGAAACTTATAAAAAGTCCCATACTATCTCCCAAAGTTGGTTTCATCATCTGAAGCTTCTCCATATCTACAAAACACTCAAATTTGTCAAATAAAGCCATTTTGTATGCCATCTGTATAAGTGAAATATAACTAAATTAAATGGGGAGGAGAACTGAAGAGTACTATACAACTTCAAATCATCTCCCTATCCTTTACACTCCATTTGGATGCTCCATTTGTCTTATCTTTCCAATCGGGTCCTTAGAGAGGGTTTGTGAGGGTTTTTTGTAGTTTCTGTTCTTAGCCATTGTTCATAAAGACTACACATTGGATTTCTAAACCAATTCCACTAATGGATCCTTGTGGAATTTATATAAAATCCCTAAAACCTTGCGCCATGATGCAAACCTTCATGGGAGATATGAGCATTTTAATTTGGTCACTCGGGTCATTTTTATAAATTCTGCATGGTCTGAGGGCCTTTCAACCAAGGAATGGCCCCTTGATGAAATTTTATGAAAAATAGTGGCTCAAAAACCTCTATATACACCCAAATAATTTACCCCAATATGTTTTAATGTTTGATTCATGCTAAAATATTTAAAGGCTTCTCATTTGGAAACTAGGCCAAGTTTTGCTCTCTAGGTTTGCTTGCAAACCTTATTGGTCAGACAATCTTATTTGGTTTTAGACCTTATATATTTACTTTATATGATGTAATAGGCATAAAAAAACTTCAAAAATCATCTTACAAGGTTCCCTCAACCTCTGGCTGATGTTCTTACCTATTTTTCAATATTTACAGGGTTTAGGCATGGGGAAAGTGTGCCCTATCTGAGGCAAAACAGGGGCATTTCCCCTACTTTCTCACCAATACTAAATATGGGAGGATGTTTTCCAAATTATAAGGATTCCCCGTACGAAAATTGAGCTCTTAACTAAGTCATTTGACCCTCTAAAGACCTCAAAAACCAAGATTGAGTTTCTCAAGGTAGACTGTATAGGGTTTTAGACCATGGATTGTGTTTGCTTATGATGAGAACTTCTTTCTTGCTTACATCCCATATTCATAAGGTTCATACAGACCTTCATGGTCCTTATGGAGGTGTTCACTCACCTTTCATCATTATAGCCTTTTATTTAGCCTTCATAATTACTTTAGTTTCTCAATTGAGTCTTTGATTGCTAGATTGAGACATTTACCTTTAGACTCTACTGAAGGTGTCATTTGGATCAACTGAGTTTATTGATGATGTTAAAGGACTCATCATGAATCCACTTGGAGGTCAAAATTTATACTTAAACTTTCACCCAACTTTGAAAGATTAAAAGCACCATTTGGGTATCAACTCTAGGTCACTATCCTTGCTGACTGTGTTCTTTGTTGAAAGACCCCTGCCTGAAGGTGTTCATAACTTGGGGGTTTAGGGTTTAGGGTAGGTGTATCTTAGGCTTATTGTACAGACTATCCTATCTTCACTAATGAATACAAGACATATTTATGCATGTCTTTATGTTCATCTTGCTAAGGTTGTGTTTTTAGTGTGACAAAACATTCTATCTCTATCTTAATTTTCAAATCTACTTATTATGCCAAAGCATCATCTTTGATTCATCCTATTGTAGATATCAGTATGGAAAATGAGTGTTTTTAGAGGCACTTTTAGGACTTTTGAAAACCACCTTCCTTTTATTAACTGCCCTTCCCACTTGGCAAGGGTCTTTTCCATGTTATAGGCTACAACATCACCTACTTAGATGCCTTGAGACTCTTTATTAACCATGCTATATGTCATCTTGAAAAATCTCTTGGGCCTCTGATTTTCCCATTTAGGGACTGTGGCTCTAAAACTCAATCAATATTCTTTGAAGCTGACCTTCAACTTCGCTTGGCAACCCATCACTTCATGAGGTCTGTCGTTAACTTTTAATGACATTAACACCTTAAGGAAGATGTTAAAACATATTTCAACCTTACAAAAGGACTCTAAACTCTCTATTCAGACCACCTATAGGTGGTGATCCTTAGGTGTGTAGGCATCAAGGTATAATATAGGCAGTGACCATGAAAAGAAGGTAATGGGCTTTGAAGGATGTTGACCTATTCCCTCACAAGATCATCCAATGAAAACATTTAACTATCAATAACCAAAAAACACTAAAACATCTCCATGGAGCCTCTGCAATTTACCATAATACCAGTTATGCATCTATGATTGTAAGTTTGAATACCAAGCATAATCTAGGAGTCTTCTACCAAGGACACTTTATGAGAGAGAGAGTTGGATGATGAAAATACCATAGAGAGGACCTTTTCAAACATGAAAATACTCCATCAAAACCTCATAGTTCGATATATTTCTAAAATCAAGGAATAGGTGCAAACCTATACCCTTCTTAAATGCAAAACCATAAAAAACTGCTTGGCTTCTTAGCAATGATTCATAAATGAGGAACCATGGAACTCAAACTTGTTGTCATGAATCTTAAGTTGACTAAGACCCTTCTCAACTTCCAAGGGCACTCCTCCCAACTCCAACTGTATGGACTATATCAAGCATTCAAAGTTGGCTCTTCTTAGCTTGTGAAGGCAAAAAGGAGGAAAATAAATAAAATTTGATCTTTTTGACTTTGTCCTTACACACCAGGCATAGTGAAGACTTTAGGAAGCTTAAGAGACACTTAACTCATGTTGTTCATCTGAAGATGGACTTTCCAAGTCTGTACACGTGCCATTAAGAGCCTATTTTTTAGGATATTCCCCTATTTTTCTCCATGAAACTAATTTTTTTCTACCTCTTATCACTTATTGACATGTTCAAACTTCATCCACATTATAATCTTGCTTGGTGACAATTTTCTTCCTTGGAAAAGTTTGTACATGTCATTTAATGAGCCCAAAATGTGACCAAGAGGCACTTTTGACATATGAAACATGGAAAAGGGGTTAATACATGACTTAGGAACACCTTAGAACATTTCAATGACCCTATTAAAACATTTCTAAAATAATTTTAGCATTTGACTATGTTTGACCATAGTTGACCAAAGTTGACTTGTGTTGACTAGACAAGTACAAGGAAGCTAGGCTTATACCAAAGCTAGAAAAAGGATAGGTGAGATGTTTAGACACACATGAGACCCTATAGGAAATATGGAAACCTTTGAATAGTTTTAATATTTAGGGGTTGACCACTACAAATAGAGTAAGGTATCAAATCTAGATTGTGCTAGTGTGAATGGTGTATAGATTGTGCTAGTGAAAATGGTGTCTAGGTTAAGAACATAGATAATGCCATGAATTTTTCCATTCCATATGATTAACTAGAGCAAAATTGAGTGTATGGAAATAATGTGTCATGCACATGCCCCCAAATATGATATATGTGTATATGGACTTTAGATTGAGTTGTAATACTTTTTATCTAATTATTTGAAATTAAAATGGGAATGATCATGCCATGCATAATACCCCTAATATGAGTAAATTGCTATGAATATGTGCTAAACTAAGTGAAAATTAGTAATTTATAATTAAACCTATGCAAACCTAGACTATACCTACTATACTTTTTTGGCCAATCTAGAACTTACTAAAATTAAGGCTACTAGACAATAGCACCATATCTATACAATAGCATTAGTGGTGCTAGTGTCCTACTTTGGGTGATAATTTAAAACTGTATTGATTTCTATGCAACTAAAATTGGTCTCTGCATGACTATTTCCCACTATGTTTTCTTGAAACTAATTTCTATATCCTGTGCCTGTGTGCTAAAAATTATTCTTTGAGTACATTTATATAGTCTGATCTCTATGACAAATCTTTGTGAGTGCCCCTTATTTTAAGGATAACTATTGAACCTATGCAAGAACTATCCTCAAAATAAAAAGTTCTATAAGATGTGTGTTAGCTAGAGCATATAAGATATCTGCGTAATAAACCAATATAATGTGTATACATGACATCAGAATGTAAGATGATTTGAGCATAAGTTTGTAATGAACAATCTATATTAGATTTAGAATTCATAAGGTTGTCAAGATAGATATAACATTGTAAGCATATATATGAATAACAAATCTAAGAAATGAACTGAGTAGCTACCTAGGGGGATGGGGCGTGATGCCCATCAAGACACCCAAAGAGGAATGGGAGATGCATGAGGTCTCTCATGGCATCTAAAATTAGAGTGTGTAACAAGTAACACAAATGGCATGGCCTTTTGGAAGCATAATGATTGAGGTGGAGATGAATCAGTCTTCAAAACCTTTTTTGCAATTACACTTAAGCAATCATGAACCATTCAAACAAATATATAGATATAGCAATCATAAGCAACAATCCACATGATCAAGAAACACAAGAAAACATCACATATGTGGGAAACCATTAAGGGGAAGAAAACCCATTGATCTCTACAAATGGACTATAGTCCTATAAGACAAAAACCAAATTTAGTGAAGTACCACCTCCACATGGAACACCAACCCCAACTAGCCAAGCACCCACTTGACTAGGCTTTAGTAAGCACCTACTTGTAAGGAGGCACTGACCCTTAAAATGACTCAAAACCCACTCAACCTCCTTATTATTTTGATCACCTTTAGAAAACTATGTTTCTAAACCAATGGATGATGACCACCTCTTCAGCTCTTCACACTCTTATCCCTCTCAAACTACCTTCTAGGTCTCTACACTCAATTAGGTCTCTTCAAGACTGATTAGGTCATATGAACTTGCTCTTCATACTTACAAATCCTATTAGATATTCATGACAGTTTCTCTACACCCATTTTATGGTTTATAATACCTCCTATTCTTTAATCTTCTATTTCATTTGCTTCCTCTTTACTCATTAAAATATGCCTGAAACTTCCTTGTATATATACCATTCCTTGATCATACACCACTTATTTGACCACACACCCTTAACCTCTTAGGTCAGCCATAGAATAGGTCTTAGGACATCTTGTGGACATGAATCAACTGAGATTTGAGTCCCTTTTGGTCTAACATGACTCAATTAGGCCTCATTTCACTTCTAGGTCTTATGGACACCAAATTCCATTAGGTTTATCTCTTAATGCCAAAAATTGATTCTATTAGGCCCAAATGGAATTTTAAAAAAACTAAAAACCATTAAATTAATTATAAATAGACCTCTACTGACCTCTTCCATGCTTGGTTAGACTTGTGTCTTTCATTCATACCATGAAACCTCTTTTTGGACAAATTGTCCTATTAGGCCTGTGTGCTTCAAAAGTCTATCTTGTAAAAGTGAAGCTAAAATATACTTAAGCCACTAAAATATGATCAAAAAAGTATATATATAGAGTCTAAATGACCTTAGTGTCATTGAAAAATGCACTAGACACTTTTACTTAGGAGATAAGATCTCAGGAACATCTCTGCAACTCACTCACTCGAAACTACCAGTTTACCTTAAAGACCAGTCATGGTAACTCATACCTCCAACACATGTATAGACACTTTTCATGACTTATGATGCATGTAAATGGTCTTATGATACTCTATACCATCCTTAAATAGAAATATCATATGGTCTAATGGTAAATATTGGTCTTTCAGACCAATTTCATGACCTTATATCTCACTATCTTATCTGAACCGAATAGGTCAACTTGTGAAAAAAAAATTCACCATATTCACTAAGTTCCAAAACTTATATCAGATATTAAAATGTCTTAAAATTCCTAATCAACATGTCTATGTACTTGGTTTTAATATTCTATCATGAAAACACATTCCAATTCATCTTCTCATTATTGCCTAGGTTTTTCACTATTTACACCATTAGGCCTGTTAGCAACTAGCTAACTTGGATGACTGGTTTAACACACTTAAAGACTATAACGTATCTATAAAAATTAATGGACATGAAACATGAGTGTCTACCTTCCTCTTCCATCCATTTTATTACTATGTCCAATGCAACTTTTGACTTCTACAGTAACTTCTTTAGAAAAAAACATGTAACTCAACATTTTCTCTGTCTTCTCTCTAACCAATACCACCTGGAGGTACTTTGGATATTCCAATACAAGATATAATATCTTAACTAATTAATTCAATCCATCCTAATCACTTTCAAGCAAAATCTTCAACATTGGGTCTTCATTAGCATTCTAAGAGGGTTTAAACCTCTTTCCACTCTTAACGATCATTCATAAAGCATAGCCCCTGAATTCAAAAAATAATGCCTATATATTTCACCTAGGATCCTTACCCATCTCTCATGAATATATTATGTTCCCATGCAAAGTTTTTAATAGTTAATGAACACAATAAAATCCTTCTCGGGTTGAGAACCCTTCATTCTGAGCACTCAAGAGACCTCCAAACAACTTTTCATGCATTGTCCTTCAAACTAGAACCTTAAAATTTATGCACATGCCTAAAAAAAATTGAATAAACCTTTTTCAATGCTCACCTACTCACACTTTCATAGGAATCTAATTTTGATACCCCATTAGGCTACACTCTCTACACCATAGTCTTCATACCTTAATAGGCCTTAAACTAACCTTCATGCCTCTTTCCATGCTCTCAACACCTCACTATCATGCTCAACATCTCACTCTCATTCCATAAAACCTATCTTATGATTAAATACTACCATACATACTTCACATGCCTTGAAAATAGATCATGATACCTTATTAGGCTAGGTAGGGTCCAAAGTTAGACCAAGGCAGAATGCCTTATGCTTAAAGAAGTCCACCTTACAACACTTCTAAGGGATTTTACACCTAACTCACAAGACCATACAATGAAAAATAACTTTTCACTTCCCTGAGCTCACTCACATCACCATGCCACCTGCACATACCTTCTCATAAGGTCTAGACTATGCTTCACAAGACACCTTGACTATGATCAAACATATTAACCTCAATGATATCACTCAAGATGACATAATAACACTTATAACACATTCATACCACTAATATCATACTCTTTCTGATGATAACAATCTTCCATAGCCTCATATAGACCTAAAACCACATGACCAAGCTTCATATGACTAGACATCTTTATTCCATGCTCCTGAACACCTTTGACAGCTTGACTTGTGCCTTCATACAACCATAAGATATTAGTTGCCTTCAAATTATCCCGTACCTTTAAATTATCTCTTTCCTTCAAATTCTCTCTTGTCACATGGATTCTTATGCAGACATTAGTTGTCTTCAAACATCTTCCATGACCTGTACCTTCCATGCTCATGCTAATTATGACAATTCTCATCAATGTAACACTCTTATGTGCCTTGACATATCACATACTACCATATTTCCATAGTCACCTTTGACATAAACCTTGACAGTATAATCTTGACATGATATATCTTTGACATTAATAACCATTATGCCTTTACATGATGCACCCTTTTGACATCAATGAAAACAACATGCCAATAAACTCCCCCTTTGTCATTGATGGAAAATACTTTGGTGACGTACATACTACAAAAATAAAATCAATTCAAAATGGTACTTTTCCCATCTACTCATTCTCCCCCTTTTAAAATGAATGGCAAAGGGATTTCTAAAAACTACCATTTAATCCTTGGACCTAAATTTAAATGAACAACATAGAGAAATGCTGACAAAACTCACCTTATGCTCATATCAATTATTGTAGACAACTTCTGGAACATTTAAACTATACCTCAAGAAACCATGCTTCTTATCACTATCTTGACATTTCAAAACATAGAGCTAAAAATCTCCCACTAACTCCATACTCTCCTCTTAAATCACAAGATGAAAACCATTCTTAAAAACATCTCTAAACATGCTACTTTTCCCATTCTAAACTTTCTCTCTTTCTGACCTCTCTGCCCCTTTTGGTAATAGGATCATAGATGTTAGAGGTACAATCACTAAGAGGGGGGGTTGAATTAGTGAGCCCAAATATTTCAATTTCAATTTTAGTCCTTTCAAAATACTAAACAATCAACATATATCAACTTGATCAAGCAACATTAACAAGAGAGCTCATTCATTTAATGCATACACAAGATCAAAAACATAAAAAATAGTTCCGATGGAAAACCCTCATGGGGAATAAAACCCACTCTCAAGCCTAAAAAACATGGACTACTTATCCTATAATAAATTATAAATAAGAGACTATTCAAGTCCTTTAGACTATAAACCTTGATCAAGTCCTCCTAACCAAAGGCTTTTAGTGAAACACCTTTTTCACAAGGAACAACTACTCCTAAGGAATATTAAGTCCTTTAGACCTTCCTTTGAGGTGAACACCTACACCTTAGATCTTATGTCTTCAACACCTAATGATGGATCTCTATTTTTCTAACACCTGCACAAACTCCCTTTCTATCTCATACATGCCTCTCACATAGGCATACCACAATCTCTCTCCTTCACTCGAATAGTCCTCATATGCACACTCAAAACTCTTTGCATATCTTCAAACTACAAAAAAATTATTCTAACATTAGAAATATGACCTATAGGTCATACACAGAGTTAAAACACTATTCTGCTCATCAACACATCAACAGGTACACAACCTATCCTCTCTTCTTCACTTCAATGCATACTCTTCTCACACAAGCCTCTTTCAAGTCTTTCATAAGTCTAGAAACCATCACATTTGGTTTCACTATTTATAGAGAATTCATGAATTATCAAGTACATAAATTTTCCTTATGGGCCACAATACATAACTTCACCCTTAAGGCATCTTACGTGGCTCAAACTTAAGCACAACTCTCTTTCAAATAAACCTAAGTCATCTTTAGGTCTTATGGAGACACATTCAACTCTTTGACACTTCTTCGAGCAAACTAAGAACAAAATACCACTTTAAAATGCATGGAACCATTCCACATGACCCCTTTGACATACTCAAATGATCATAGTTACCAAAACACTCTTCTACTAAAGCACAATTTTCTCAAACAACATTCTATGTACATAGTCACCATGAATAAACACACAGTCAACTTCTTAAGCATTGTTCATACTCAAGATAGATTGATCACACCTCTAAAATCCACACAGAGCATCCTTATAGAGTCTAAAATAATCTTTAATATCTAAGACATCATGAAACATTGAAACAACATCAACACAAGCTTAATTATCCCTCTCGGGTCTTTAATAGAAGAACGTCGAACACACAATCAACTTTGAACCTTAATATCTCTGACTATACACACTTTCAGATCTTCAAATTTATATTTATAGATGCACCTTGTATTATTCTAAAAATTATCTTCTTACATAATGAGTAAATTCATTTGGATTGAATGTTATGGCCCAAAAACTAGACACTGGTCTTTCTTTTATTAAATTAAAATATTTGAATTCAAACGGTCACAATAAAACCTCAATCACTTTGCTCACATCTTGTGTCCTCACATCTTTAGATTGATCATGCAACATTGATCTTCTTCAATATTTAATTCATAGTGCACTGATACCCAAACATTAAAATTTGAACAGTTGACCTCATCTCATGCAATCTAATAATATTGAATCAATGCACACTGTTGATCTCTGCAAATCAGTCCAGTCTTTATCATTTGATGCTCACCATTAGATCTTACTCAAAACTCCTATGATTATGAAACTTGGAACCCTTGCATGACTTCTAAAAAATTTATTAATATTCCCTTATTCTTATGCCACTTGGCATCTCCACATGTATTATTAACTCTTTGACTTGTCCCGTATCATTGATCTCTGTCAGTACAAATTATCGTTCACCATTGATATTTTGTGAGACTAGCGAGCTTGTGACACTTATGACATGTGCATGAAACCTTTGACATATTAAATCTTATGTGTAACATTTATCTTAATCAGTAAAAACACCCATGAATTGTTAGATCTTCATTTGGTCTGGAACTTGAAATTTGTGCAGATTTGGCTAAGCATGGGAACCATTACAATATGCTTGAAAGGCCAACTTTGGACCTCAATAACTTTTTATGTGCTCAATTTCATATTATCAAATTTGGACCATATGATTCCTATCATAGGATAATCCAACCATGTGAAAAAATTCCCTTGAAACCTTCACATGTGTAAGATATAGCTTCATTAATCTGCTCACTCAAAATTTTCTACCATAGAGCCAACTATGTCAAGAAACTATCTGAAAGGCTAACTTTGCTCATAAATATATTTTGATGCACTTCATTGTATGACCTCAAATTTAGTACATATAAACTAGGCACAAAATTGAACAAACCCATATGATCAAATTGTCTTGAAACATCCACATGTGTGAGATATACTTGTTGGGTGAATATTTTGTCAATCAGCTAACTAATGAGCAAAATAGGTCTTATCATCCACAACAAAGGAGATTGGTTGGCCCAGTGTGTAGGTTTACTACATCATAGGTGGACAAATCTCTCCTCTCATCAAGGGGAGGTTCTTTATAAATATGCAGGAGCTATATACTATAGATATAAGCAGAAAATAACACTCAGAGGTAGGATACACCATCTATCTCTCTTTTTTTAGAGATGATGTTCATAGGCAAATGAGAAAATCCAAGTGGAAACACTGAAGGCACTTCTCTTCTTTCAAAAGTGGTCTTACAACAAACAGTTGGAGTTCTTTCATGTGGGTAACAAGTAACTAGTAACAAAAAGGGCACAGTAACCAGTGGGATGAAACATAACACAAAATTTCCACCTCAACTGCCCAAAGAGTAAAACACAAAGGATAATGGGGGCACAAAGTCATCCTAGAATACTCAACATAGAAAGAAACTAAAAACACACACTGAAGACAACTATAACAGCATAAAGTCTGAAAGTAATTGACTTCAGGACATCTTCCTTATCACTTCCACTAGTTCTGCCTGTTAAATTAAATAAACAAGAATGCTCCTAGGAATAGACATAAGAACAATTACCTAAAATAACACAAGATATAATAGCACAAAGTTTTTAAGTGTCTTGCTTTCTCATTCAGATAAAATAATATGATCAACAATTTGAGCTCAAAGTCTCAGTATTCGCCTTTCAATTTGGGCAGAGTTTTGCTTCTATAAAATGAAAGAGATCTCCTTTGCATAATGAGAGAAATTACAATGTATAGCCACCAAGCAAGGCTTGGTGCTCTTTCCTATGGGACAGCTCATGTGGTAGTCAATGCCTTCAATACATTTCCTAGTTTGTTAAAGGACTATGTTGAAAATAGGGCAGTTGTCTTAACTATGGCATGTCATTTCATCTCATATGTCTTCTCCTAGGTCTGGATTATTTGGTCTGTCCCCTCTGACATCTATACAGCTGTCCATTTTATCTTTACTCTAAAAAAGACTAACAAACTACACCTTCAATGTTTGCAAGCTCAAAAATCTACTTTGCAGACTGTTCCAGCTATTGAAATAACTACTGCATAGATATTTTCCTCTTTGTCTCTTCTTGCTGCGATTTGAGCTCTTAGGCTATCTTTCCCCTTTCTAGTTTTGTCTTTTCTTGGCATTTGAGCTCTCAAGGATATATCCTCAGTCTTGCTAGCTCTTTACAATCTTCCATCAGTAGTTTTTCCCTTTGGCATTTTGGCCTTTTAATGCATTTAGGTCCACACTCAAGCCTTCAAAATCAACATCTATTTCATTACCGTGAATTTGACGTCTGCAAGCCATTCATCATTTGAAAGCCAATGGCTAATTGGTTTTCCCAAATTTGATGGCTATGGGGACATCACCAGACGTCTAGATCCCAATAGCTAGTTCACAGTGTTTGATTTTGATGTCTACAGGCCCGTCATCTTCCTTGGCAATTCCTTCAGCTTTGTCATTTGATCCTTTTTCAGAGGGGACCTGCCCTTTGGGGTCTTGAGAAAGGTCTAATTTTACTCAGGGAGAGCCCCCCCCACAAGGGTTCCTACCCTTCAAGTGGTCTTCAGATGGCCTATGGGCTTCTTTCTCATGGAGAGTCGTCAGGTTAATTCCTTCAGACAAAATGTCTGAAGGAATTCCTTTAGACATTTTGTCTGAAGGAAATGGTCCTTCGTGTCTCTTTTCACCTTGGCCATTTTTTCATGGGCTTTTCTCTTCAGTCAGGTTTATTCCTTCAGACATTTTGTTTGAAGGAATTTCCTTAACAACTTTGCCATAGGAAATCCTTTCAAAGGAATTCCTTTGTTCGCTGGGCCTTTGAAACGGTGCAACTTGCTCATCGCTTGCCCTTTGCAAGAGCTGTCTAACCTCCAACGTTGCCTTTTAGAAAAAATGCAATGGTCTATTTTGGCTGGCTAAGTGCCCTCCGTAAGGGCACTTGTCCTTTGGGCTCTTGGAAGACCCCTTTGAATTTCTCAATTGAAAAAATGGCTAACTATTGAACCTATTTCTTTCTTGCAGAGTCTGTAGTTATTAACTTGCAGAGTCTATCGAAACTAACCTGCAAAGTCCATAGATATGAGTTCATGGAACTAGGGGAGTCCGTATAAATGAGTTCATAGATTTTCTTCCTACAGAGTCCATAAATTGATTCCTATGAAGTCCGTAGAAATTGAGACCGTAGAAATGAACCTCTAGAGTCCGTAGAATCCAGTCCATAATTTTCTCTAAGTTTTCTCTAACCTTGAAAGAGTCCATAGAAATCTAGCTTACGGAGTCCATAGAAACCTATCTATAGAGTCCATAGTTTCCTACTTGTGGAGTCCATAGAAATTGAGTCTGTAGTTCCAGCTGCAGAGTTCGTAGATTCAAGCCCGCAGAGTCCATAGATTCAAACCTGTAAAGTCCGTAGATTTCTGAAAAAGCTTGAAAAATGAAGGATTTGAAGGCTCATAACAATTTTTGAGAAGGGAAGAGATAATTTTTGGCTTGTAGGACCAAAAATAGTTCATGTGTTTCCCCAAAAATAAGTGACAGACTTTGGGGACAACAATACTGTCACCAAACTGCTTACTCGGCTCTTTTTCTCCTCATGCAAATTTTGGCTAAGTATGAGAAAATAATGTCAAATTGCCTGGGAGACCAACTTGGCACTTGCATATCTTTTATCACACTTAATTGCATGACCTAAAATTTAACACATAATAACTAGGGACTAAAGTGATCACAACCATATGACCAACTCCCCCTGATTCATCCACACATGGAAATAATGACATCAATAAAATGCCTATTTAGATTTTCTACCACTAGACCCAAAATGTCTAGATGAAAACTATGAATAATTGGATGAAAACCACTCATTCACACAAGCACTCAAAGTATTAAACACCTCTTATAGGAACCCTTGTATATGCTTAATACTCCATATTCATCTCTAAACATCCTTAACCATGCCAAAATTGAAGATCAACCAAGCCTCCTTCAAGCATACAAGGACAAGCACAATACACACTTTGTCATTGTTACTTAGGCTATCAAGTCACTTTATCCACTCACTAAGACACCTCCATGAAATCACCATGACATCATTGACAACTCTCCAACAATAGAGTTTGTGAAGCATCATATGAACATGTTCTTAATCTTGGCCACACTCTTCACATATCTTCATGTTTTCTATATACCTTCTTTGACATAGACCATCTACTTATCTATTATTGAAGCTAATGGATCATCTAATTAGCCCTCCCTTTGTCCTCATAGCTTGTGCTCATCATATGAGTCATCAAGACTCACAAACCTTTCCCAACCTCCTTCAAGTATGTTGATACAAATACTACTTCTAAACACAAATCAAGCTATAAAAAAAATAACTCATACCTTGCAACACAAAAAATCTAGAATCCTCTCAAGATGAGTCTTTATTTGACTACAACCTCATAATTTTATTGATAGAAGAGTTTTTACATGAAGCCTAATGGATTCACCCCTTTTCATAGGGCTCTCAAAACTCCATGAACTCAGGGGATTACTAGATCTCCAAACCACTTTCCTCAGCTATCTTGCAATCATGATACTAATAGTCCCTCCTTAGAATCCAATTAGGCTTGAATAAATCATTTATCTCATCCATCTTTTCATCCTTCTTGTCTTTAACTACCTTGTCAATACATCCAGATAACAAATATTCTTTACATTCCTTTACTTTTGATCCTTGCTCTATCTTAATAAATAATCCATCTTGACCATTGGGCTCAATATGATGAGTTTTGACTTTCTTTGACTTCCATACCAATGTTTGATTCTTCTCATGCACTCTAAAATCTCCATATACCTTGTTAAGTCTTGAAGGCCTTCTAACTCCATTAGGATAAAATTTTGTAATGTGTCCCATATTATGACAACTGTAGCAAATAGAATTTATGTACATAAATCTTGATTGATCACTCTTTCTCCTATGGTCCCATGATAACTCATTCATTTAGACCATTCTATAATCACTTGATCTATGACCAAAGTTATGACAAGCAAAACAATAACCATTGAAAGAATTAAATTACCTCATTGCATTGGGTTGCCTGATTGGTCTCTTCATGTTGGTATTCATGACATGTTGATGATCACTATGAGTCTTATATTTGAGAGTTTTTACATAGGTCTTTGAGATTTGAATCTTCTTGTTCTCCTTTTGGTTTTCTTTGAACCCAAGACCTATCTTGTCATGTAGAGACCTTTAACTACTCAAAATATCACCAAGAACTTTAGTTCTCAAATCTTTGATGTGTCTTCAACCTGAATGATTCCTGATCCAATTATACCTTCAAGGACTACATTTCTATCCCAAACTTTATGCATTCTTCTTCCTTAGTCTTAAGTTTTTTAGTGATAATTTCAATTTTTTTATAGCTGTTTGATGATCTCCTCATGTTCATTTGTGTTGATGCTTAGTCTCTCTTCAAAGAGATTGATTTGATCCTCATAACTCTTAACCAATGATCTTAATTTCTGACTCTTCTTTATTTGTAACTTCAACTTCTCTAGAGCACTCACCAATTCTTCCTCAAGGTTCACTTTAGCCTCTTCTTCATTTGATCCTTAATCATCCATAAGGCCTTTCTCTTTTGAGCAACCCTCATTATCTATTTCTATATACATGAATTAGGTTTCATTATTGTCATGATCATTACTATAATAATCACTATCAGATGTACTTGTGTCACTTACATCAGATAAGTTATTATCTTTTTTGGTATAAAAACTTCTCTTATTCTTAAATGACCCTTTCGTGCCTTCATACTTCTTGAAATCTTTATTACTTTTGTCAAAATTATAAAACTTATTATCATCACCATGATGTTCATCATATTCTTCATCATGCTTAGTATTATCCTTTTTAAGACACTTAGATGTAAAGTGACCAATCTTACCATAGTTAAAGCATTTGAATGGTAATTTGCCCTTATACTTACCGAAAGCTCTCCCTAGTTTTCTGACAAACATGGCTTCTATCTTGTTGTCATCAATGTCTATGTCATCATCCTTGGCCTTATTACCTTATAGCTTATTCTCAACTTTTAATGTAGCTTCATTCTTGGAAGGTATTCCATCACTTGTTCTCATTTCATAGGTAGTCAATATGCCATGAAGTTCATCTATCTGTAGTAGGTTAGGTCTTTGATCTTCTCCAAAATAGACACTTTTGAATCAAACTTAGAAGTTAGGAATCTTAGTAAATTTTATACTACTATTGATTCTTATAAATTCTATATGAGACCTTTGATGACATTTACCACTTCATCTCCTCTTAATAGATAGGATGCAATGGTTTCATCCTCCTTCATTCTCAAACTTTTAAACTACCTACGGTGAGTCTTAAACTTTTCCAAATTAACTTTGGTGTCTCCTTCATAGATAGTATAATTTTTTTCTCAAATCCTTTTCATTGTATCAAAATACATAACCTTGACAAATTTTGATGTTGAAAGACCACATAAGATGGCATTCATTGCCTTGAAATTGTTTTCACTTGCATTCTTGCTTGCTGCATCAGTTGGTGGTGTAGATGGTGGAGTGAATCCACCAACAACATATTGCCATATAACATAGCCTAAAGACATGATATAGGTCTTCATTAAAATAATATAAAATTTATAGTTATTCCCATTTAATAAATGAGCCTTATTGGTTGAGAAACCTCCTTGTACTTGTTGACCAGACATGCTTGTGTTTTAAGGATCTCCTTCATGTTGTTAAGCCTACTTCAAAGGACCAAGATTTGATATGAATTTATTGGAATAAAAATGACTAAGATGGAGGGGTGTGAATCAATATTCAAAACCTTTCTTTAAATTACACTTAAGCAATCATGAACTATTCAAACAAACATATAGATCTAACAAGCATAAACATCTATCCACATGAGCTTAAAACACAAGAACACATCAAATATGTGGAAAAAATTCAAGGTGAAGAAAACCCATTTATAATTTTAAAATTAAATATAGTTATTTAAGGAAAAAATCAATTTTATTGATGCACCAATGCCACATATAGCACCAACCCCAACTAGTCAAATACCCACTTGACTAGGCTTTAACAAATACCTACTTACAAGGAGGCACCAACCCCCAAGATGACTCAACACCCACTCAACCACCTAATTTTATTGATTACATTAATAATAATATGTTTATCAACCAATATTTTATGACCACCTCTTCATCTCTTCGCACTCTTATCCCTCTCAAACTACCTTCTAGGCCTCTATGCTCAACTAGGTCTCTTCAAGACTGATCAGGTCATATAACCTTAATATTCATAATCAAAAATCCTATTATATCTTCATTAAAATTTATCTACACCCATATGATGGTATATAAGACCTCCTTCTATTCTTAAATATTTTATTTCATTCACTTCCTCTTTGCTTACTAAAATAGGCCTAAAATTACCTTGTATATATACCATTCCTTGTTCATATGCCACTTAGTTAGCCATAAACCCTTAACCTATTAGGTAAAAAATATAATAGGTATTATGACATATTTTGGACATGAATAAAATTATATTTTAGTCCCTTTTGGTCTGACATGACTTAATTAGGCCTCGTTTCAATTTTAGGTCTCATGGAGACTTAATTGCATTAGGTCTATCTCTTAATGCTAAAAATTGATTCTCTTGGGCCCAGATGGCATTATACAACAAATAAAAACCTTTAAATTACTTATAAATAGACCTATACTAACCTCCTCCATGCTATGTTAGACCTGTGTCTTTCATTCATACCATGAAACCTCTTTTAGGACAAATTGTCCTATTAGGCCCGTGTGCTTCAAAAGTTTGTCTTATAAAAGTGAAGTTCAAATATACTTAATACTCTCAAATATGATCAAAAATTTATATAGGTAGAGTCTAAATTACCTTAGTTTCATTAAAAAATGAATTATACACTTCCACTCAAGAGATAAGAGCTCAAGAACATCTCTGCAACTCACTCACTCAGAATTATGAGTTTACCTTAAAGAGCAGTCATGGTGACTCAGACCTCCAAAACATGTATTGACACTTTCCATGACTTATGATTCATGTAAATGGTCCTATGAGATCTCCATACCATACTCAAATATAAATATCATATGGTTTAATGGCAAATATTAGTCTTTCAGTCCAATCTCATAACCTTATATCTCATTACCTTATTTGAACTAGACAAATCAAATTGTGAGAAAATTTTTCACCATATTCACTGACCTCCAAAATTTATATGAAACATGAACATATATTACCCTGAACAACATCTATATGCACCTGGTTTCATTTTTATATCATGAAAACACATTCCAATTCATCTTCTCACTGATGTCTGGGTTTTTCACTATTTACACCATTAGGCATGTTAGCAACTAGCTAACTTGGATAACAAGTTTAGCATGCTTAAATACTAGAAACTATTTATAAACCTTCATGGAAATGAAACATGATTCTCTACCATCTTCCTCCATCCATTTTCTTACTATGTCCAATACAACTTTTGATTTCTACTATAACTTATTAAAAAACAAGCCTATAACTCAACATTTTCTCTCTCTTCTCTCTAAAAAATACCACCTAGAGGTACCTAAGACATTCTAATACAAGATCCAATAGCTTATTGTAGTAATTCAATCCATACTTATCACTTTTGAATAATATCTTCAACATCAGGTCTTTATTAAGGTCCTAAGAGGGTGGAGTGAATCCATAAACAACATATTGCCATATATCATAGCATAAAGACATGAGATAGGTCTTCATTACAATGGTCCAAAATGCATAGTTAGTCCCATTGAATAAAGGAGCCTTATTGGTTGAGAAACCTCCTTGTACTTGTTGACTTGACATGCTTGTGATTTAAGGATCTCCTTCACGTTTTTAAGCCTGTTTCAAAGGACCAAGATTTGATATGAATTGTTGGAAGAAAAATGAATAAGAGAGGGGGTGAATCAATATTAAAAAACTTTCTTTAAATTACACTTAAGAAATCATGAACCATTCAAATAAACATATAGTTCTAACAAGCATAAACAACTATCCACATGAGCATAAAACATAAGAACACATCATATATGTGGGAAAAATTCAAGGGGAATAAAACCCACTGATATTTTTAAAATTAACTATATTTATGTAATAAAAAAATAAAATTTAGTGATGCACCAATGCCACATAGATCACCAACCCCAACTAGCCAAACACCCACTTGACTAGGCTTTAACAAACACCTACTTACAAGGAGGCACCAACCCCCTAGATGAATCAACACCCAATCAAACCCTTGATTATATTTATAAAATTAAGAATAATATGTTTATCAACTAATATATGATGACCACCTCTTCATCTCTTCACTCTTATCCCTCTCAAACTGCCTTCTAGGCCTCTACGCTCAACTAGGTCTCTTCAAGACTAATCGGGTCATATAACCTTAATATTATAATCAAAACTCATATTATATCTTAATGAAAATTTATCTACACCCATATGATTGTATATAAGACCTCCTTCTATTCTCAAATATTTTATTTCATTCACTTCCTCTTTGCTTACTAAAATAGGCCTAAAACTACCTTGTATATATACCATTCCTTGTTCATATGCCACTTAGTCAACCATAAACCCTTAACCTATTAGGTCAAACATATAATAGGTATTAGGACAAATTTTGGACATTAATAAAATTATATTTTAGTCCCTTTTGGTATGACATGACTCAATTAGGCCTCGTTTCACTTTTAGGTCTCATGGAGACTTAATTACATTAGGTCTATCTCTTAATGCTAAAACTTGATTCTCTTGGGCCTAGATGGCATTAGAAAAAAAATAAAAACCTTTCAATTACTTATAAATAGACCTATACTAACCTCCTCCATGCTTTGTTAGACCTGTGTCTTTCATTCATACCATGAAACCTCTTTTAGGACAAATTGTCCTATTAGGCCTGTGTGCTTCAAAAGTCTGTCTTATAAAAGTGAAGTTTAAATATACTTAATCCACTCTAATATGATCAAAAAATTATATATATAGAGTATAAATTACCTTAGTTTCATTAATAAATTAATTATACATTTCCACTCAAGAGATAAGAGCTCAAGAACATCTCTGCAACTCACTCACTTAGAATTATGAGTTTACCTTAAAGAGCAGTCATGGTGACTCAGACCTCCAACACATGTATAGACACTTTACATGAATTATGATGCATTTAGATGGTCCTATGAGATCTCCATACCATCCTCAAATATAAATATCATATGGTTTAATGGCAAATATTGGTCTTTCAGACCAATCTCATGACCTTATATCTCATTGTCTTATCTGAGCCAGACAGATCAACTTGTGAGCAAATTTTTCACCATATTCACTAACCTTCAAAAATTAACATTTATTACCTTGAACAACATCTATATGCACTTGTTTCATTGTTATATCATGAAAACACATTCCAATTCATCTTCTCACTGCTGCCTAGCTTTTTTACTATTTACACCATTAGGCCTATTAGCAACTAACTAACTTGGATAACAGGTTTAGCACACTTTAAGACTAGAACATATTTATTAACCTTAATTTACATTAAACATGATTATATACCTTCTTCCTCCATCCATTTTCTTACTATGTCCAATGCAACTTTTGATTTCTACAACAACTTGTTAAAAAACAAGCCTATAACTCAACATTTTCTCTCTCATCTCTCTAACAAATACCACCTAGAGGTACCTGAGATAGTCTAATACAATATCAAATATCTTATTTGAGTAATTAAATCCATACTTATCACTTTTGAACAAAATCTTCAACATCAGGTCTTTATCAAGGTCCTAAGAGGGTTTAAACCTATTTCCACTCTTAACGATCGTTTATAAAGCATAACCCCAAAATTGAAAAACTAGTGTTTGGAAATTTCACCTAGGAACCTTTAAAATCTCTCATGAATATATTAGGTTCCCATTAAAAGTTTTGGTGATATAATGATCATAATAAAATCCTTCTCAGGTTGATAACCCTTCATTCTGAGCACTCGAGAGACCTCCAAACAACTTTTCATGCCTTGTCCTTCAAACTAGAACCTCAAACTTCATGTAAATCCCTGAAACAACTTGAATCACCTTTGTCAATGCTCACATACTCACACTTGCATTAGAAACTAATATTTATATCCCATTAGGCTACACTCTCTCTCTACACCATAGTCTTCATAAGAGTAAACATGTACATAAATTGAGTCAATGTAATATTAGTCATAAAAAAATCAGTATAATGTAGAATAATATAACCTGGGAATTAAAATTGTGTATGAGATGCCCCAAATGGGTGAATGTGTCAAA
The DNA here is from genome assembly GCA_037957365.1 of Torreya grandis. Classification (NCBI taxonomy): domain Eukaryota; kingdom Viridiplantae; phylum Streptophyta; class Pinopsida; order Cupressales; family Taxaceae; genus Torreya; species Torreya grandis. The sequence goes on from JARHVA010000880.1 coordinate 3,018,944, forward strand.
TGAGGAACCTATGTATGTGCTCCTAATGGTTATATAGAAACAATTATGGACCTAAATCATGTATCAATATGAAAACACTCAAAAAGAACAAGTGAAACATGTATGTACAATAAAAACCAAATATACTAAGATAACTAGCATATGTAGTACCTAGTAAATATAAAAAATGTAAACATGGAAATGCATATAATATATAATTTTTATTTTCTAAGAAAATATTTGAATGTTTTTGTATTTTGACATATTATATTGTTTTTGTATTTTCTAGATATAAGTTATGTACAAGCAACACGAAGATGAAACTATATACAAAGATCAAGAAATAAGGAAACTATGTACAAGTAAATGTTGGAAATAAATAAGATAATGTACAACTAAAGTATAATGTCTCTATAGACCCAATATCACATCATTGGGATGTGGATAATCAAATGTTGGATCTAGTGGGAGGTCATCTAATGTCAGACACTGAATCTACCCGAACTCAAATAAGTCATCATCATGATCATTATACCATGTAGTATGTATAAGTGTAGCCTTATCCTTAGCATAAGTCTAGATTCTTTGCATCTGAATCATGTGTTGCCCTACTATGTAAGAAGCCTCTCATGTGGTCCCGAGGTAAACCACATTGGACCATGGGGTATGTGTATGAAACTTGTGGTTTTCATCTATGAATTCATATAAAATACAAACTATGTGTCTCTCATGACTGAATGTTAAACATCTATTTGATTGACCAATTATGACATCCATCACTTTTAACCATTTAATACCAAGTGTAACTTGTATATGAGTGCCTATGCTCATGACAAAGAGTAATGTGGTATCCACCTTTGGGCGACATGCAATAGTAGTGTAAAATGTGCCAAGGAATTTCGATAATGTATAGCATGTTGTATCTCACTCTCATTATGTCCTATGTGTTGTAAGAATGCCAATGTGCAAGTATTGGGATACAAATCCTCATCTATAATAACATGAGGGATGTATTGGTCCTAGATGAAAAATTGGATATTCAAGGGATCATTTTGTGAATATATATGCCAATGAAGATTTGCTTGTACTAGTGGATGTAGAGGATGTGTAATTTGAATAGTATCCTAAGCCTTGAACTTATTTAACTTATGTTATAATGTTGAGCATGTATATGTATCATGTCCTGTAAGCCTATGAAAATGAAAAAAGGGTTTACCATCCTATTTTGACAATCTACTAATAGATTTATGATGACTGTGGGTAAAGACATCAATCTTCTATCAAGTGATATTTGTAGAATCTGATGTGTTTTATCCTATGAACTCCTTTCCTGAATCCATATAACTAGGTTGAGATCCATATATGTAACCATATGTAATGAGTGAATGATGAAGGGATCTACCTCCAAATGCAACTGAGTGGGTGGGCCTATTGCTGTAGGACTATGAACTAGTGGTGTTGCTAGTGTGGAAAAAGGCATGAGTGCCTTAGAATCATATATGTACTCTCTAGGGCCAACTGGTGTGAAGCTCAATCCACATAAGTAATCATAAATTTCATTGGGTGTTGGATCATCCTCTATGGTGTCCTAAGAATCATATCAGAGTTGATATGTACTTCCTTTAAATTGACAAGTAATGGTAATTATGCTATGAGAATCCCATCATCCACTATGGGTAGGGATAATTGTACTATAGGAAGGTCCTACTCCATCATAGATGATAGTAATTGTGAAGTAAGAGGATTTGGAATGGGTGTATGAATAGTGATACTATATTCCCCAACATCATATGTATGTATTTGTGCAATCAGAATGTAACATCCCCATTATGATCTACTTAGAATAACATGATTTAAAATACAAAAAAATAATCAATGTATTCTTTCATTAGATTTCACCATGAGAATCTAATTAGTGATCTAGATAAAAACACTCTAATTGTGTATATTATAAAATAAACATGTAACAATTATCTATCACTGATCACTATCATCAGATGAAATAAAATATAATTGAATATAAAAAGTGATTACTTATTTCCAACCACGATTGGTACCAACATACAACCACTACTATCAAATGTAAAATGAGTAAATAATTACATTTCATCAGAGATAATTTTTCAATAGTAATAAATACAATAAGAGATAAAAGGTTCCATGGAGCATGAGCTCTCAAACTCTAGTATCTATGGTAATCTCAAGTGTAGTATCTAAATAAGTACTATTATGGGGAATAAGAGCATTTTTTCATACCAACCATGGAGTATCAATCCCCCACATAATCCCCCATCAAGGAACGGCCCTCCCTTCACAGATGAGTAGATAATGATGGTGTAGGAATTCAAAGAAACAAGCTAGTACTCATGTGCTGTAACATTTCTAATACATGATGTGTGTCATAAAGAAAATACATTCTAACATGATATCACACAAACATGTAAGTCATACAAATGAAATGATAATATCTAACGAACATTACTTTGGCCAAAGTTTTCAATAGTTATTGATCTCTAAGATTAATCAAATTCATACACACCACTTGATCGAATTACCTTCATTTGCTATTGGTGATACTAATAAGCTAGTGAAGTCTGTCTTAATACTTACTTAGACCATCAATAAAATATTTGATTAACATGAATATAACCAACATATTCATACAAATTACTTCCTATTAGCAGGCATAAAACATACTAAACATAGGAATAATCAAAATGCATACATTTAATCCATAAAATGTATGAATGAATCTCCACTATATTATTTATTACATAAATAATAAGCATAACAAGTACAATTTATACCAACTAGGTATAATATATATTAGACTACATATTTCTAATTTTTGTAAATAGATACAAATATAGTACATTCTATGACAAAAATTAATATCACAGTCCATCATTTTATGTACACACTACTCAATTAACAATCAGTCATAATAAAGAAAGTCACAATTCTCATGATAACAAAATCTTTCATTTAAACAACTTGTTATATTTTTATGAGGTTGTATGCATATATAGATAGTGTCCTATCCTTCAAAAATCTATGACCTAAGTTTTAAAAATCAATAGAATTATAAATATGGGCACACATCACAATGTATAAAATGTTATATATGTATATGCACTTATACATATTAATATACTCATGTAGTATGTATTGCACACAAAATTTCAAACAATATATAAATATTGTATGTAAATGTTCACAGTCATTTATAATTCTAATCAAAGACTTCATATGATTTCAATAATCATAATAACTTTCCTATTCACAAAATACATTGGTGATCTATTAGAAGATATTAATACTCTTGAAATATTAATGAATAGAGTATTATAGTAGTTAATAGACTATTTATATCCATATCCTAATCTTGTTAAATCAAATCACCATCTAGTTATAACATACAAAACTCATGTCATTTATATAAGCATTTAATCTTCCTATACTCAGTTCATTATAAATCATAAGTGTCAAATCAATTACTCAACCCAATAGATAACTATAGGTCATAGGTAAGATCCCTGTATATTTCAATTCAATGTCAACATGCATTGCTAGTTTGTTTTATTATGCCATAATACACTACGTGTCTCCTTATAGAACTTACAACTAATACTATTTACATAAAAGTGAAATGCAAGCCATACGCTCTGTATATAAATGTGTATGAGAAAACTAATTACTCAATTTCCGAACTTGACACTATATTACACTATATGGATTATGTAATTAAAGCAATTGCCTCTCTTTCCATAGGGATCCTATACAAATTATAACTAAGGTATACTTATTAAATAAATATACAGGCCATCCCTCATTTGCCTTATAAAAGATCATGATTTTAAAACAAATCAAACTCAAAATTCTATAGATATACTAGGTTTGAAGGCTAAGGGCACACAATTATGATTTGCATATAGTCATAGTTTGGATAAATTCACGTAGTTTATATTACTTCATTGTTTTAACATGATGAGCATACACACACTTATATATCTTCTCACTACACAATTCAATTTTATCAGTTCACTATGCTATATACCTAGTTCACTATATATATGATTTGCTATATAGGATAACATTATACACAGATTGATATATTTATATAGTTCACTTTCATGGTGACACACATATCACTATATTTACACAGTCATATATTTCCATAATAATTAACATTAGTTCATACAATATCTATATCGTTGGTTTTTCTAGATATCAAGAGCACATAATATATACATCACTATTTTTAAATGTTTATATATATATCATTGTATATATGTATTAATGTTCTTATATGATGAATATACACACAATTGAACATATACAATCCCTATGATTTTGAGTGATAGATTCAAACTTCCCATTGGGAGGTTAACTACCCAAGTCAATTTCATAGAATTTTATTTACTATGAAATCATCTACACTAAATTCTATTTCCTATGTAATTCATTTACATAGTTACACTATACGCTTTATTCATTCACATAAATATATATCTTGCTATTTAAAATAATTGCATATCAATTTCATCTACTAATAGAGTTTTACCCACCAATTTAATCTTTACTGTGGTTTTATAGAGGTGCCTAACACATAATATATATCTTCTAAATAATTATAGCAGACCAATTGTACATTAAATTGAATTTATTTATAAGATAAGTGTCTTGGTGTATGATATTAGTTTATCTATATGATTGTGTGTCTATTTCATCAATTTAAAAACATTAACTATTCTACATACCATATTCTATTGTATATATCTTTGTGAATGTAGGGCAAACTTACTTGATAAAAGCTCCCAATTTGCAAATGACATGAACAAAAAGATCTCTTCCCTTTTCCCTGCCCTTTCTTTCTCTTATCTTATGCTGCTCCTCTTCTCTTCTCTTTTCTATTCTCTTCTCCAATTCACTTTTTATCCTTCCATTTCACTGCCAACTTTCCTTTCTTTTTTTTATTGAATGACTTTTCTCGTTTTTTAAAGCTCCCATTCTTTTTCGTCATTCTCTCTTAAATCATTATTTTCTTCTAATTCACCCCCAAATCATGTTTTCATCTATGTTTTATTCCAATTAAAACATAATTTCAATTCAATATAATTACTTTATTGGTTTTATTTCTTAATTATAAAAATTGATTACAATTGCTAATTATAACACAATTGTTTTATTTGTTACTAACTTAGTATAGGTAAATAATCATCATGACTTAATGATAATATGAATCATATAAAGTCAATTATATTCCTTTGAATAGTAACATTATACATCCAAATCTACTTATACTAATCACAACATAATCACACGAGATTAATTCCACATAAGCATTAAACTGAGTTAACACACAACTAACATGCATAAATAGTTACCTAAATGCAAACATCATCAAAATGTAATAATGCCAACAATTTAAACTATGCATAAAATGAGTGCTATATAACATGGTGAGTGCATGGGTTCTAGCTGGTTTCTCTATCATCCCCCAACACCTCCATCTACACCACACTCTCTGATGATGCTCTCCCTCTGTCATGCTATGAGAGATGAATCTCTCACTCATCAAACTCATGAGAAGAAGGTAGTTAGTCCATAGTATCATGATATACATCATAAAATATTGCTATAAAAATAAATCAACATGATCACAATGTAAAGAATATATAATACAACTAACACATAATAATGCAATCATGAAATCAAAGTAACATACAACTGTCCCATAACATCATATGACTTACAACTTATTTAAATAATAATCAAATCAAATTTTCAACCATATAAATCCATGGATAATCAAGTAAATTTGCTTAGTGAGAAATCAAGATGTGATATCCTTCCCTTCTAAAGTTGGTCATCATCCTGATGACACTTATTCAAATATTAATTCTAAATTATAAACATTTTTTAATAGAAAAATAACATATTATGAAGTATTAAATCAAGAAATTAAATGTAGAAATCACCTGTAGAACTTATCATCCTCCTCCCAAGTAACATTATCCTCAGAATATTAGTCCCATAAGGCCTTGAGCTGTGACATTTATTTATTACACAAATAAAGTTTATGAATGTCAATTACTCTAATTGGTTCTACCATAACCACCCTGGGATCTAGAACCTGCAAAGCATTCCAATCCAACACATGTGAAGGATCAGTTATATACTTTTTAAAGATAAGAAACATGGAAGACATTATGTAATAGAGATAGGGTTGGTGGTAATACAAGCCTATATGCTATATAATTGACCACTTATAAAATCTTGAAGGGTCCTACATATCTTGGTGAAAGTTTCACCGACTTCTCAAATTTAATTGAGCTCTTCTAAAACTTAACCCACAAGAACACTTTATTACCTATTCAAAACTGCCTATCTATTCTCTTTAGATCAACATAACTCTTCTACCTATCATTGACCTCAGCCAATCTCTACTTGATTAATCTGACTTGATCTTCTATTTTTAAAAGCATCTTAGGTACAAAGACTACCCTATCTTCCAACCTATCCCAACTTATTGGTGTCATGCACCTTTTTCCATATAATATTTCAAATGGTACCATCTTTGAAGCTGATTAGTATGAATTCTTGTAAGCAAAATCAACTAATGAAAGATAATATTCCTACTTGTACTACTGATCCATGTAAAACATACGAAGAATATCCTCTAACACTTGGATTAACTTGCTCAGTTTGACCATTAGTATTTGGGTGATATGCAGTGTTGAAGTTTGATTATGTACCCAAAGTTGAATTTAAATTTACCCAAAATCTATAAGTCATCTTTGGACCATGATTCGAAATCATCTTCTCTAAAAATCTATGCAACTAATATACTTCCTTTATGAACCTCTTCACAAGAGTAAGGGCATTATCAGTCAAATTTACCTTGGTTAGTTTGTCAACTACAACCATGATCATGTAATGCCTATTTCATGACAATGGTAAATCCTAGATAAAGTTCATACTAATCACCTACCACTTTAATTCTAGTATGTCATGTGGATATAAAAATCCATCCAGATACACATGTTTAACTTTCACTTGCTGAAATTCTATATAAAATGACACATAGTCTGCTACATCTTTCTTGATTACCTTCTAGAAATAAAGTGGTCTAAACTCTACCATAAATTTGGTTACTCTTGGATGTACTAAGCATTGTGCAATTATTTTAGCACTATACTCCTCATATTCTCTTGATTTGGCACATACAACTTTTCATTTTATCATAAAAAACCATTTTTTAATTTGAATCCTTTATACCTAGGATTTTGATCATTCTCAGACAATGCTTTCTTGACCTGATTATAGAATTCATTTCCTGGTGAGAATTCAATCACTCAATCTTGAAAAGTACTTCTGATAGTAGTCATGATTACTATGTAACTCGTATGACTTAGGGCATCAAATACTCTATTTTACTTACCTTTGATATAGTTGATATTGAAATCATAATCAGACAAGAACTCTAGCTAGCATCTTTGATGAACATTTAGATTTAGTTGGTTGAAGATGTACTTGAGTCCTAAGTTATCAGTCTTGAACTCAAATGGTTTTCCCAATAGATAATGCCTCCAAACTTGTATGGCATGCATAATTGCTGTAAGTTCTAGGTCATAAGGCCCATAGTTCACCTCATAAGGCTTTAGCTTCCTTGATTGATAGGCTACCACTGCACCCACCTACATAAGTACTCCTCTTAATCTATCCCCAGACACATCTGTGATCACCAAAAAATGACCATTGGGATTAGGAACTTTTAGCACTGATGCTGAAAAAAATCTTCTTTTCAATTCTTAAATTTTTTTTCACACTTTTCTGACTAGATAAAACTTTGATTATTTCATTGCAAAGAGGTAATTAGATTAACTATCTTATAAAAATCTAGAATGAACTTCCTGTAATAGCTCATTAATCCCATGATACTTCTTACTTCATGGACATTCTTTGGTACTGGCCATACCATAATGGCTCTTATCTTTGATGGATCTACTGAAATACCATTTGTAGAGATAATATGTCCTAGATACTGTACTTTTTCATAGAAAAATGTGTACTTAGATAACTTGCCATACAACTTGTGCTTCTACAACTATTGTAGAACCAGTTACAAATGTTGAAGATGCTCTTATTCATTCTTAGAATATATAAGAATTTCATCAAGAAATACTAGAACAAAATGATCTAGATAATCACTGAACACACTATTCATGAGATTAATAAATGCTACCAGAGCATTTGTTAACCCAAATAGTAATATTATGAACTCATAGTGCCCATAATGAGTTCTAAATGTTGTCTTTGGAATATCCTCATCCCTTATCCTCAGCTAATGATATCCTACTTTAAGGTCAATATTAGAAAAGATCATTACCCCTCGTATCTGATCAAAAAAATCATCTATATGAGGTAACAGATCCCTATTTTTGATAGTTGCCTTACTCAACATTCATAGTCTATGCAAAGCTGAAGAGTACCATCATTCTTCTTGATGAAGATAATTGGTGCATCCCATGATGGCACACTTGGCCCGATCAATCATTTTAACAATAATTCCTAGCATTGAGCCTTTAATTCAACAAATTTAGTGGTTGTCATCTTGTATGGTGCCTTAGATTGTTGTTCTGATCCAGGTATGATATTTATAGAGAAATTAAATTAATGTTTGGGAGGTAATCCTGGCAATTCCTCTGGAAACTCATCATGAAAATTTCCAAGGAATGGATAATCTACAAGAGATGGTTTTTTAGATTCCTCCATTTCATTTATCTTGATGATAAATTCTTGGCATCCTTTTCCTTGAGCCTTCTTGAGTTGCATTATATAAATCTGCCTAAGCCTTAATACCCTTTACCTCACCTTGAATTTGTGTTTAATTTCCAAAATCATACAAACACTCAACCTTCTTCATGTAGCAATCAACCTTGGCTTTATGCTTCACAAATCGATTGAATCCTAGGATCACATCATATGGCCCTAGTAGTATTACATAAAGATCCACTATTAGTGTCAATTTGGGTAGCCTAATCTCTACTTCAACTAAACACTTATCAACTTTAGCTTTTGAGTCATTTCTATATTGTATCGACAATGCATTTGCCATTACTCTAGCTCTTTTACATAAATTATTAAACATTTTAGGATCTATAAAACATTATGTAGCCCTTATATCTATCAAAATAGAAACTAGATGTTCAAATAAAATACTTGACAATTCAATGGGTGAAGCTTATAATTTGGCTTATAGATTATCAACGACCACATGAATATGTTACTGAAAAGTTCCCTACTAAGGAGTAGAACCTTTGTTCTTTGACTTATCCTAGGTACACTCAGGAGCATAATGGTCACCTCCATAAATGAAGCAACCTCTAGGTGGTCCCTTCTTGTCAGACTATTGGTTTCCCTTGAAACTGCCTTTGAAACCATTAATCATTTTCTTGTTAACTGAACTAATATGGAATCTAGCATTCTAATTTTTGAACTGACTCTTGGAGTCTCCACCCCTTTTATTCTAATTTTTTTTTTGAAAGTTGATTTAGAACTTCTAAACTTTTTCTTAAACTTATCTCTGGCCTAAGTAAGAGATTTCAATTTATGTTCCTACTTGATTATCTTCTCGAAGACCTGGTCCATGGTAGATGGTCCATAGATGTCCATTTCTCCACCAATCTAAGGTTTTAATCCCATGATGAACTTCCTAATTTTGGACCTCTCATCTACTTGGTACTGAGGTTCATCCTTCAAAAGTTTAGTGAACTATTCCTAGTACTCATTCACTAGTAAGTCTCCTTGCTTTAGATATTATAAATTTGTAAGCTTTTGATCAAAGTATAACTGTGGAAGCCATCACGATCTGAATAATGTCACAAACTGCTCCTGTGTAGTGGTGGTCGAGTTAAAATTTATTTCCAACTTCTTATTGGCCTACCATGTAGTTGTTTTACCAGCCAACTGGTAAGTTCCCCAAAATTATTTAATGACCTTGAATTAGTTTCAAATCTTGAAATACTTCTCCATCTTAGTTAACCATGCTTTAGCTCCATCACCCAAAATAGTTTCATTGAACTTAAGTGGATTCACCTTATTAATATCTCTAGCCAATTCTATCACTGCTTGTGATATCTCATCTTGAGGGATTTCCTACTCAGTGGGATGCTATTTAGGTGCATGTTGATGTAATTCCTCTTCATGGCCATCAAATTATTATTCTAGGGCTAAAATTTAGTCCTTGGTTTCATTCATAGCTGTGAGAATCTGATCTAACTTTGCTATTTGCTCAATGACAAATTAATTAGGATCAAATGAAGGGTTATTATAATTAACATTTGAAGGACCCTCTATTGATACTCTAGCTTTTACCATTCTCCTTTCTGATAAATATAAAGATAATTTTTTTTTAGTAGACTCATTAGGTCCTAGAGTTCGAGTCGTAGCTCTGATACCACATGTAACATCCCCATTGAGATCTACTTAGAATAACGTGATTTAAAAAAAAAATTAATCAACATATTTTTGCATTAGATTTCACCACAAAAATATAATTAGTGATCTAGATAATACACTTTGATTATGTTAACTATAAAATAAGCATGTAACATCTATCTGTCACTAATCACTATCATCAGATAAAACAAAACATAACTGAAGATAAAAAGTAATTATAGGTTTCCAATCATGAATGGTACCAACATACAACCACTGCTGTCAATGTACAATGAGTAAATAATTATATTTCATCAGGGATAATGTTTTAATAGTAATAAATATAATACAAAGCTCCATAGTGCATGAGTTCTTAAACTCCAATATTTATGGCAATGTCAAGTGTAGTCTCTAAATAAATACTGTTGTGGGGAGGGAGAGCATCATATGAGCATTTTTGCAAACAAACCATGGACCATCAACCCCCTACACAATCCTCCATCAAATAATGGACCTCCCTTTATGGATGAGTAGATAATGATGGTGTGGGAATCTAGAGAGACAAGCTATTACCCATGTGCTGTAAGATTTATAGTACATGATGTATACCATAAAGAAAATAGTTCTAACATGATATCACACAAACATGTAAATAATACATATGAAATGACAATATCTAACTAACATTAATTTTGCCAAAGTTTTCAATAGTTATTGATCTTTAAGATCAGTCAAATTTATATACACCACTTGATCGAATTACCTTCATCTGGTATTGGTGATACTAGTAAGCTAGTGAAGTCCATCTCTCTACTTAGTACTAGCAATATGAGATTTGATTAACATGAATATAACCAATATATTCATACAAATTACTTCCTACTAGTAGGCATAAAACATGCTAAACATAGGAATAATTAAAATTCATACATTTAGTTCGTCAAATGTATAAATGAATCTCCACTATATTATTTATCACATAAATAACAAGCATAAAAGTTATAGTTTATACCAATCGGATATAATATATATTATACTGCATATTTCTAATTTTTGTAAGTAGATACAAATACAATACATTCTATGACAAACACTAATATCACAGTCCATCATTTTATGTACACACTAGTCAATTTCAACAATCAATCATAATAAAGAAAGTCATAATTCTCATGACAACATAATCTTTCATTTAAACAACTTGTTATATTTTTAGGAGGTTGTATATGTATAATGTCTTATCCCTAAAAAATATATGACTTCATTTTTACCAATCAATAGAATTATAAATATAGGCACGCATAACAGTGCACTAATATATGATATATATGTATATGTACTTATACATATTAATACAAGGTTTCAAATAATATATAAATGTTGTATGTAAATGCTCATAGTCATTTATAATTCTAATCAAAGACTTCATATTCTTTCAATAATCACAATAACTTTTCTATTCACAAAATACATTGGTGATCTATTATAAGATATTAATATTCCTAGAATATTAATGAACAGAGTATTATAGTTAATAGAATTTTTATATCCATATCTTGCTCTTCTTAAATTAAATCACCATCTAGTTATAACATACAACAATCACATAGTTTATGCAAGCATTTAATCTTCCTATACTCAGTTCTCTATAAATCATAACTGTTAAATCAATTACTCGACCCAATATATAACTATAGGTTGTAGGTAAGATCCCAGTATGTTTTAATTTAATATCAACATGCATTGCTAGTAATTGTTTTACTATGCCATAATACATTACAGGTCTCCTTATAGAACTTACAACTAATACTCTTTACACAAAAGTGATATGAAAGCCATACACCCTATATATAAATGTGTATGAGAAAACTAATTACTCAATTTCCCAACTTGACACTATATTACACTATATAGATTATGCAATTAAAGCAATCACCTCTCTTTACACAGGGATCCTAAATAAATTCTAACCGAGGTAGACATATTAAATAAATATACATGTCGTCCCTTATTTTCCTTATAAAAGATCATGGTTTTAAAACAAATCAAACTCAGAGTTTTTTAGATATACTCAGTTTGAAGACCAAGGGTGCACAATCCTAATTTGCATATAGTCACGATTTGGATAAATTCACATAGTTTATATTACTTTATTGTTTTAAAATGATGAGCATACACATAATTGTATATCTTCTCACTGCATAATTTGACTTTATCAGTTTGCTATGATATATACCTAGTTTACTATACATTATATATGGTACACTATATATACATGATTCACTATATAGGCTAAAATTATACATGGATTGTGATATTTACATAGTTTTATTTCATGGTTAATTTGACACACAGATCAGTATATTTACACAGTCATATATTCCCATAAAAATTAAAATTAGTTCATACATATATCTATATTGCTATTTTTTTTAGGTATCAAAAGCACACAATATATACGTTACTATTTTTAGATGTCTTTATATATATCACTATATATATGTATCTCTATTCTTATATGATGCATATACATATAGTTTAACATATACAATCCCTATAGTTTTGAGTGATAAATTCAAACTTCACATTGGAAGGTTAACTACCTAAGTCAATTTCACAAAATTTTATCTACTATGAAATCATTTACACTTAATTCTATTTCCTTTGTAATTCATTTACATAGCTACACTCTATGCTTTATTCATTCAGGTGAATATATATCCTATTATATAATATATAATTGCATATCAATTTTATCTGTTAACAAAGTTTCACCCACCGATTTCATCTTTACTATGGTTTTATAGAGGTGCCTAACATAGAATATATATCTTATAAATAATTATGGTAGATCAATTGTATATTACATTGAATTTATTTCTAATATAAGGGTCTTGGTGTAGTGATATTGGTTTATCTATATGGATGTGCATCCATTCAATCAATCTAAAAACACTAACTATTATACATACCAGATTTTGCTATCTATATCTTTGTGAATGTAGGGAAAACTTACTAGGTACAAGATCCTAATTTACAAATGACACGAAACAAAAGATCTCCTCCCTTCACCCTGCTTTCTCTTTCTCTCCTCTTGCACTTCTCCTTCTCTTCTCTTCCCATTCTTATTTTCTTCTTCAATTCACTTTTTATCCTTTCATGTCATCATCGACTTGTTCAAATCAACATACCCCCATTTTTGAAAAATGGGGATCCATGTGTCAAATTATGTAAATTTGTACCTTAAAATTGAAGATTCACTTGCTTAGAGTGTCATTAGCATGATGTACATTATTTTTATTTGAAGATCATCCACACTTAACATGGCTAACATATTTGTGCATGATTTTGGTTTTTCCTTATTAAATTTTACTAACATTGGATCTTTATGTTTTCTAGTTGAAGGTCTAATGGAGTCCATTTAGAATAGACAATATCTAGGTTTCATGTTTTTATCTCAAATTGATCTTTTACTAACCTTGGTCTATAATTGATTAATTAAATTCATACCCTAGCCTAATGTTTTACTTGGACCTTTTAATTCAAATTTAAATTTGGTGAGAGATTTTTATTTAATTTTAAGTGGGGAAAAATTAATCATACCATGGACTTAGTTTAATTTTTACCCTAGGCTTGTCATGTTTTTCAACACAACCAAATCTTAGGCTAAAAATCCTATGCTTGGTCTCTTTTATGTCCCATGATCCCTTTGTTCCCTTTTATCCTAGCTTGGTCCAAGTAATCATATGGACCCTTTGTTATAAGGCTTAGTCAAAAGTCTTATCCTAATGTTTATCATATTTATTAATAAGATAAAAACCTTAGCCTAGGAATTTACACTATGTCTTTTTATGGGGTCCTTTTGTTCTATATTTATAGCCTTGGTCCATAATATTCATGCCTTGGTCCCTTTTAATTCATGGGGTCCCCTTTAATATGTTTAGAACTTAGATTAACATTTTTATCTTAAGTACTTTATATATGATCTTGAGCTTAACTTTCATTCTTTTTTGTAGGATCTATGATTTACATTTGCTTATATGAAATTGATCTAACAGAGTGAAATCAATGATTGAAAAGTTAAGTAGTAGACCCTAGTTCAAACATCAAGCACCTTTTAGAGATCAATGGTATATATTGATTCATACCCACTAGATCCAATGGAGTGAGATTAATGACTAATTTTTAATGAAGCTTCAAGTTAACACGAGACTGCCATGTGGTGAAACCATGTGAGTTGACATAATTAATAATATGTAGAGTTTAGAAGGCCTGTGGACTACCAAGTGGCACAACCTCAAAGCCTAGTATACATTAAAGATCAATCAAATTTTGGAAATCAATGGCCTACATTGATCCATACCCACTCGATTGAACAAAATGAGATCATGTTGAATTGTTAAAAGTTTCATGAGATTACCAAGTGAAACAACCTCGAAGCCCAGTACAAAGAGAAAAAAAGCACCAAGTAGTCAACACATGACACACACAGAGTGTAAAATGAAGTATACAATGACAAGTGGTAGGATTATAAAATATTCCCCATAATGTGTTTAAAATTGATGATCACATGACCATCAAAGATGTTCTTGTGGATGTCAAATGATGATCATGCAGACATTAATTTTAACATAGCAAACAATCCCCATAACATGTTTAAAATTAACAGTCATGAGACTATCAAAGATGTTATTGTGGATAAAAAATAATGGTCATGTGGACATCAATTTTAACATAATAAATAGCCTCATTCACATGTTTAAATTTGACTGTCACACAACCATCAAAGATGTTCTCATAGATGTCAAATGATGGTCGTGCGGATGCCAATTTTTAGACAACTGCTAGGATCCAAATTTAAAGGCAAGGATCATATTTTGAATAGTGATGAATAGAATGACATAGGGAAGTCATGGAAATTCCACATCAAAGTCATATGAGTGTAATAGTCCAAATCAGAGACCCTATAGACCTAGTAATGTAAAGGTTGGGATCTAAGCTCATAATGTTTAAACTAGATACTACCATATGAGCACTATTGGAAACTATAGGAGTGCTATGAAATGACATGAGGACCATAACCAAATCTTGTAAGCATTATAATTGACTTGAGAGAGGTTAAATTATCATCTGTGTAAAGGTAAGTTGAGCTAGAGTCCATTGGTGAGTAGTTTAGAAGGCATTTATAGCAACTGGGGGACCTCTCCTTTATCCTTGAGAAACTTGAAGATGGGACCATGCTTGTATGGGTAGCATTAGAAAGAAATGAAGAACCTACAATAGTTATGGAGCACTTCATCAACTAGTGGGTCCTAAAGTTCGATGAAATAAAAATGTTCTTTTTGTAACCAACATTGTATAATATTTTGAAGTGGAATATTCTATTTGTAAAGTAATGTTCTACTGTAAAACACACTACCTATAGATTATCCCATTGGGAAATTCTAGTGCATTTATAGAATATTTGTGGAAAGGATAGTTGTCCTTACACTTGTACTTTTGTGATTGGATTTGACTGACCAACATGCTTCCTTGCACCTTATAAAAGGTACATTTTAAATTATAAAAAAGGAGGGAGTTTTTGAGCCAAAAAATTGTGTAAACTTTGAGCAATTAATGCAAGCAAATAATTATATAAAGATTGTCCATATTCATTTGTGTCATTTGTTATTATGGTTTCTATCTCACTTGCTTGTTCTCATTTCTAGATTTGAATGGTTCTTGTGAAATCTTGGTGTGCATATTTTAATTGTATAGTTGTTAAATTGTGCCAATGTTAGGTTGACAGAAAGTTCTCAAGTTCATTTCATTTATTTTACTCTTTTTGCATTTGGGTTAATGTTGTTTGTTTGTAGGGTAAATATTTAAAGTGAACTTAGTTCTTATTTGTAATTTTCTCATTCCTTAAATGTTTGCTTGATGTGTAGTAAGATTTGAGATCATGCTATTTCATATTATACATTAGTTACATGCATGCTTGGAGGACATTTGAACTTTGTCATGATGTTTGGGTTGAAGATCAACAACATCTCTTTTCTAACTTACCCTTCCCTTTGCTTCTTTTTTAACCAAATCACTCTAGCTTAATTTCCATTATAAATATTCATCTTAGATTAAATTTGATCACAATTCATTAATATTGGATAATATTGCTTCATTCTTTGAAAATATATAGGCTAAGGTGGATCCTAACCACCGAACTTTATAAATATTATGAAACAATCCACTTGCTTTGCTTCTATTCCATCAACAGATAATAGGATTATCACAAGCTGGAACTCATTCATTGAGTTCTCTAAATTATAAAATGAGAAGTGTTCTTTAAACACTTTGAGTACCTGTGATATATATTAAGGCATCAAGAGGAGGAGCTTCGCTAATGCTAGAAAGAGGGCCAATTATTTGTAGATTTGTACTATCCTTGCTGGTTTTTGTGAATTCTATTTAAAGATAACTCTACTCTTTGCATATTTATGTTTTTTATAACATAATCATGTAAAATTTGGTGATCTTCATGGTTTCAGACTAGTCTTTGTGCATATTTAGATAAAGATTGATATTCTTTGAAGACATATGTTGAATTATGGCAAAGATAGCTTTAGATTTATGAACCCAACAAGTTCGAGGTTAGTAATGGTAATTTTGATTAAAGATTGATAGATACTTTCAAATTTGAGTTTATTTCAATTCAAATGTGTAAATATTGGTCATTCTTATGTATTGGGACACATCTTTGAGCTAACCTAGTTAAAGATTACTATCTTTTGTATGAATATTTGAAAAATTTGCTTAATGTGTATTTCTAATCATTTTTCTCTACAAAGATAGGATTGATGCATCATATTTCAAATAGGATTCAAAATTATCAATCTAGAATTACCAAGAATCAGAACAAGGTCATGTTCAGAGACTAGGGAACCTTTGCTTGAATTAGAAGTCCATAGAAGAGCTAGGTGGGACAAAGGTAAGCACATAATCTCAAAATCTTTGCCAACTTCACCAATTTGAGGCTGATACTATTTTTTATCCTTATCAATGTATGTTTGTCTAGGTGGTTCTTCAATCAATGTACCAAGTGTGGTACATGACCTTCCTCACAATCTTGAAAAATATTTGCCAATATTTAGTCCTAGTGGTATTGTAATTGTAGAAAAACATATTAAATCATTCAAAGTTTATTTGAGATTGTTAAATATCACTCATAAAGATGTAGTATGTAGACTATTTCCCTTCAATTTTAAAGATACTGCATATGAATGGTTTCTAAATTTCCCTAAAAAATAGATTACTATTTGGGTTGATTTTAACAATGTCTTCATTGACTAGTTTGGTAAAATTATTAGTCCTTGTGTCTTGTACCAGTAATTCACCATAGTAAAAAGGGATGAAAATGAGCCCATACAAGCTTTCAATGTTAGGTTCCAAAAAAATTTCAATAGGAATATAGATCTTTATAGACCTGATGAGGCTTTAGCCTTATAAATCTATAAAGATGCCTTAGATCCTATGACTTTTGTATTTATAAAGAGAGATATTGAACCCATGAACACGTTAGCTTTAGATTATGCTAAGGCTATGATTGTTAATGACCAGATGCAACCTTAAGGGTAATTTACATACTCCATTCCTAATTCCAACCCTCGTTTACCCATTCTAAATGTTATTCTCAATGCTAAACAAAATGTGCCTACCTTGAACTAATTGCCATTCATGAACCAACTACCTTTGAGGCATGCTCATCCTACTCAAATCCTGGGATTACTGAATAATATTACCCATAGATCATGTCCATAGGATTAGAAAGCTTTAATTCCTACAACTAATTCCAATACTCAGGTTCATAATTTTGAGGCCCTAAAGAATGAGAGTGACTATATCCTCAAGATGGTTCAAAAGCTTAACACTGACTTCCTTCAGTTGTAAAAGTAAGTAATAATGGAGAGAGATCTAGTAGGAATTACTCTTTTCAAAGGTTTAATAGGCCCACTAACAAATTTTATAATGATAGCTACCATAACAACAAGAATAATGAGCCATCTACTAGCAAAAATGTGCCTGATATAAATCTTACTGATGTTGCTTTACCTGGATATTGTAGAGTTCATTGTACTTCTAAACATGGGGAAATAGATTATGTTGAATTTTTTAATGCATTTAAAGCCTTCCAATAAGAATTGGATACTTTTGATGTTATCCCTTATAAGGATTATGATACAGGTACATCTAGTTCCTTAAGGTCATCTAGGTTTGCTGATTCAATGCTCATGGTGGAGATATTTGAGTTCCCTCTTCAAGAGGACAATGAGGCTGAGGATATTCCTAAAGAGATTCATGATTTTTAGTAATTCCTAAAGAAGACTTATCCTCTAATAAATAAGGAGCAAAATAACTATTGACCATTTCAACTCCTCCAAATAACTTTAAGACTCCCCCTGATACTACCTCGAATAATAATACAGAGTCTCCTAAGGGAAGTACTTCTAAACCTAATGATGATACATATAATTATACCAATAAGACTGGGTATAACATAGTATAGGACATGAAGAAGATGAAGGATAACTTTACCTTGCATGAGTTGACACAAATTACTGAACAAAGAGATTTGTTGTTAAAATCCTTGTCCAAAAAGCATGGTAAGTTTCAAAAGTCTACACAAAATCAAGGAAGACGTTCCTCCTTTCCTACTTACTATTAGGGTCTTTGGTAAAAATATGCATAATTGTTTATTAGATTTTGATGCATCTGTAAATATAATGCCTAAGGGCATTTGTGAACAATTAGGTTTGACTCTTATTAAATCTAATAGAGTTATGACTCATTTAGATAAGTCAAGAGTCAAAGCGATTGGTGAATTATTGAATGTTCACATGTAGATTGCCTCAAAGCCAAGGATCCAATATTTCATAGATATCTAAGTGGTGCACATCCCTGATGCTTATGGGATGTTATTGAGCAGAGATTGGACTAGAAGCTTGAATGGTTATATGTCAAAAGATTGTTGACATATGTGGTTGCCATGGAAGGGAGTCCCCAACCAAAGTAGGATAAAAAGAGAGCCTAAAATGAAACATATGATCATTGAATATGATGCAATCAATGAAAGGGTGAACATGGTTGATGCTTAGTTTGGGATTTACACTCTTGAGAACTCTAAGATATGTGGCCCTAAGACTTCTCATGCTTTGCCTGATCTATGGAGATTACATTTTGATAGTGCAAGGTGCAAGTCTAGATCTAATGTAGGGATTGTTATAATTAACCCTATTGGTAGAGAATATCATAATACCTACAAACTTTAGTTTCCTTGTACAAATAATCTAGCTGAGTATGAAGCTTTGATTTTTGGGTTATAATTTGCAAACATAAGGTTAAGGAATTGTTGGTTTATGGTGACTTATAATAAGTAGTCAATCAGGTAAGGAGTAAATATTAGTGTAAATTGTCATATCTCAAAAGACATAAGTTTAGAGTTTAGGATTTACTTGAGTCTTTTCATGCTTTTAATATTATTTCCATCCCTAGGGAAGAAAACAAGGCTACTGATGAGCTTGCCTCAGTTGTGACTAACCTTATGCTAGGCCATGAATTTTCAAACCTTAGTATTAAGTTTCTCCCCTATCCCTTAGTGCTCGATAATGTCAACCATTTACAAGTATTCAATGATGATCAATAGATCATATATTTCCTAACTAGTTTAAGAGTATTTGAGGGTCACATTATTGATGAAGCCAATTTCATTAATAATGAATTCATTGAAAGCAAACCTAAAGACAAAGTCATTCAATTGAATGAAATAAGATCCCCAAAGGCATGATATCCATGGAGAGACTCTTTGATTCTGATAAACTAGCTCAAGCTACTAAGAATCCCAAAGTAAGTGGGAAGGATTATAACATAATTGATCTTGGATTTCAAGGTCAATCTCAACTGGTTAATATTGGTACACCATGTACATGTCTAGAAAATAAAAGATCCAAAAAAGTTATAACCAAATATAAATATATCATAGCATGGTTATATGATGACCTAAATATTTTTTATCCAAATGTCATGACTCACACCATACCTTTACAAGAAAACTACAAACCTTTCAGATAAAAGTAGAGGCTTATCAACTTGGTTTTATAACCACTAATATACAAAGAGGTCAAGAAGCTCTTAGATGCCAAGATTGTATTTCTCATTAGACATTCCACTTTTGTTGCTAATTTAGTCCCAGTCTGGAATAAGAATGGTGAAATCAAGCTATGCATTGATTTTAGAAATCTAAATAGAGCATCTGAGAAAGATAATTACCCCTACCTTCTCTTGACCAAGTGATACAAAGTGTTTTTAGTTTTTCCATGATGTAATTTCTTGATGGTTTTTAAGGGTATAACCAGGTGTTGGTGAATTAAGAAGATAGGATGAAAACTAATTTTACTACCAAGTGGCACATGTTTACTTACAAAAAAATGCCATTTAGGCTAATCAATGTAGGGGAAATGTTCCAAAGGGCCATGGATCATGATTTCAAAGGTTTGATAGGTAAATGCAGTATTATACACATGGATGATCTAACTATTTTTTCTAAAAATAGGGTGAACCACATCATGCATTTATAGTAGGTATTTGAAAGGTGCAGAAGGTATGGGATTTCTCTCAACCCAAAGGAAAGTATTTTCTATGTTACTAAGGGAAAACTATTGTGACATGTTATCACTAAGGAGGGAATCTCTATAGACCCAGATAGAGTAGATGCTATATCAAAAATAGAGCCTCCTAATAGTAAGAAAGAATTGAAGTCATTCTTTGGCAAAATTAATTTTGTAAGAAAGTTTATTTCTATCTTTGTAAAAATCATCAAGCCATTGAATGATGTGTTGAATAAAGATGTCAAAATAACTTGGAATGAAGAAACCAAGAAGGCTTTTAAGGATATCAAAGTGGTAATTGGATAAGCTCTAGTCCTGATAAGTCCAAACTTCTCCAAATATTTTTACCTTTATTCCTTTACTTCTGATAACACTATTACAGTAGTTTTAACTCAAAAAATTTATGGATGTGATCATCTAATCGCTCTCATGAGCACAAAATTTAAGAATGATGAGTTAAACTATTCTTTAATTGACAAGCAAACATGTGCATTAGTTAAGGTAGTGAAGAAATTTAGGCCCTAAATTCTTAGGAATAAGGTGCATGTTATTTTACCAGACCCTAGCACCAAGCTCATGCTAAGTCAGAATGAACTTGGAGAACTAAGAGATAAGTGGATGTCTGTGCTTCAAGAGTATGACATTGAATTAAAAACTAGAAAATTGGTAAGGTGCCAAGGTCTAATTTAATTGATTGCTAGTACTAACCCTAAGCTAAGTTTCATGTAGGTTGAACAACAATTCTTTTATTCCAATGATTGGTATGATCCTATTGTCCATCTACTGATCAATGGCACTTGTCCTACAGGGTTGACTAGGGAGCAAAAAAGAGCCCTAAGACTCAAGATGGCCCATTACCTGATTAAATATGGATTATTGTATAGGAAAAACTTCAAAGGCATTTACTTGAAGTGTGTACCCAAAGAAGAATCAACTAAAATCATGAGCACTTTTCATGAGAAGCTAGGAAGTGGACATCCATCTAGAAGGACAACTCATAAAATATTTATGGTTGGTTACTATTATACCACAATCTTCAAGGGTGCCCACAAGCATGTAAGGCAGTGCTAATCATGTAAAGTCTTCAACATAAAAGAGCCTAAGGTATCCATGCCATTACAACTAGTTATGATAGATAAAACTTTTGTACAGTGGGGACTGAATTTCATAGGGGTAATCAACCCTAATTCAACATAATGTCATAAATACATTCTAATTGATACTGACTATTGCACTAGATGGATTGAGGTTGTGGCCACTAAATAGTGCAAGACTGAAGAAGTGATCACTTTTAAAGGAAAACATATGCACTAGGTTTGGGACACCTATATCTCTGGTCTGTGATAATGGATCTAATTTTATATCCATAGAGATGATAGAATGGGAATATGATAATAACATCATTCTCAAGTTCTCATCCAACCATTATCCTTAAGGTAATAGAGTATCTGAATCAACTAATAAGAACTTGATGAAGGCAATAAAGAAGTTTGTAGTAGAAAAACCTAAGATATGGCATAAGCTTCTCAAATATGCCCTTTGGGAAGATAGAATGAGCACCAAATAAGCCCTCAAAACATCACCCTTCTTACTAGTATATGGTTAAGAACTCATCTTCCCCATCACCCTCAAGTTTCTAGTGTATAGGTTCATGCAAGAATATATGGAGAAAGACCAAGAATTTGTAAATTTAAGCTTACTGGACATCATATAGATGAAATATGCAAGAGAAGAGGCTTTTTCCAATTTTATCAAGCACCAAACCACAATGAAGAGGTGGTTTGATAAGTGATCAAAGATAAAGGTGTTCAGGTAAGGAGACTTAGTTCTTCTTTTTGACAAGGCATCTGAGCCTAAAGGTAAACATGGGAAGTTCACACCTTTGTGGATATGGCCCTACCAAATTGCTGAGATACTTGGAGACAACACCTTCAACTTGGAAAACCTATAAGGAGTAGAGTTCACACTGCCCACCAATGGGTAGTACCTTAAAGAATTTATTTTCTACTACTCCTCTTGGGGTCTTTATGGAGTAAACTTTAAGGATAGTTAGATTTAGTATAGGTAGGCTAGATTAGTTTCCTTCTATTTTTTTCCTTCTTGTCCCTTATTTGTATATAGGTTTATATATATATTTGTTTGTTTTTCCTTTGATTCATATTTTGTTACTTTTTGTTTATCTGTTTACTTTCTCTTACTTTGTTTCTTTCTTTTAATAAGTCTTTTTGGATAGCCTTTATTTCAAAGTTCACTTAAAAAAAACTCAAAATATCCACAATTTAGAAATGCAGGTATGAATCTTAAGCATCTGTTGACCATGGGTTTGAAATATGAC
Organism: Torreya grandis; assembly: GCA_037957365.1. Classification (NCBI taxonomy): domain Eukaryota; kingdom Viridiplantae; phylum Streptophyta; class Pinopsida; order Cupressales; family Taxaceae; genus Torreya; species Torreya grandis. The sequence goes on from JARHVA010000880.1 coordinate 3,042,338, forward strand.
ATTAATATTATATTTAGAGAAAATTAAAAGGACTAATAGATAGGTTAGCTGTTTCATAAGGTTTTAAACCTTATTTTGATCTAATATTGGTTTCAAGAAAGATTTCACATATGGGATGAAAGCTTGAATTATTAAGACACAATCATGTTTGTACTTAACAAACATCCTTACTTGGGACAAAGGTTATAACCATAGGTGATTATCTGAGGATCAAACATTTGACCAAATCCCTAAACCTAGATGACCTAGTTCCCAACCTTTGCTATAAAGCCAAAATGATCTAAAATATATAAAAATAAGATCTTATTGAAAAATCAAAAGCTTTCAAAGCAAAGGTGATTTTGGTAATCTTCACCAGGGCTATAAACATATGGCTGGCAGTGGATCAAGACCTTGAGTGGAGCTAAATGCATCTTTGTCATGGATATAAATTCTTGGCTAGTAAAAAAGTAATGCCCAAGCCTTCCTTGAGCTAAAGCATGGTTCTTAATGAATACTCAAACATGCTAAAAGTCAATGTTAGTGATTAGAGCCATGAACTTGGAAGTTGTTCTCTAAATCCTTTGGTAATCCGTAAGTGGAATCAAAACACATACACAACATGACTGAGTTTTGATGTTTGATCCTAATTCTATATATGAAATATTTTTTTCTAACTAAGAACTGATCTTAATAATGGTGTGTGATCAAATAGAATAAGTAGCTTAATTATTAATCTAAACTAGAGTCTCTGAATTCTAACATATTGCTATGTTTCCCCCAGAAGTTGCCATTTGTTGAGGTCAACATACACCTATTTTTGAAAAATAGGGGCCCATGTGTCAAATTGTGTAAATTTGTACCTTAAAATTGAATATTCACTTGATCAGAGTATCATTAGCATGATTTCACATTATTTTTATTTGAATAACATTCACACTTAACATGGCTAGCATATTTGTGCATGATTCTAGTTTGCCCTTGTTTAATTTTACTAACATTAGATCTTTATGTTTTCTAGTTGTAGGTCTAATGGAGTCCATTTGGAATAGAGAATGTCTGGGTTTCATGTTTTCATCTCAAATTGATCTTTTACTAACCTTGGTCTATAATTGATTAGTTAAATTCATACCCTATCCTAATGTTTTACCTAGACATTTTAATTCAAATTTAAATTTCGTGGAAGCTTTTTATTTAATTTTAAGTGATTATAAATTAATTATACCATGACTTAGTTTAATTTTTACCCTAAAGCTTGGTCGTGTTTTTCAACACAACCAAACCTTAGGCTAAAAATCCTATGCTTGGTCTCTTTTATATCCCGTGATAACTTTGTTCCATTTTATCCTAGCTTGGTCCAAGTAATCATATGGTCCCTTTGTTATAAGGCTTAGCCTAAAGTCTTATCTTAAGATTTATTCTATTTATTAATACAATAAAAACCTTAGCCTAAGACTTTACGGTATGTTTTTTTACAGGGTTCTTTTATTCTATGTTTATAGCCTTTGTCCATAATCTTCATGCCTTGGTCCTTTTAATTCATGAGGTCCCCTTTAATATGTTTATAACTTAGTTTAATCATTTTATCCTAAGTCCTTTATATATGATCTCAAGCTTAACTTTCATTCTTGTTTGTAGGATCTATGATTTGCATTTGCTAGCATGAAATATATCTAATAGAGTGAAATCAATGATTGAAAATTCAAGTAGTAGACCCTAGTTTAAACATCAAGCACCTTTTAGAGATCAAAGATACACATTGATTCATACCCACTAGATCTAATGGAGTGAGATCAATGAAGAATTTTCAATGAAGCTCTAAGTTAATGTAAGATTACCACATGGTAAAAGCATGTGAGCTGATAGAACTGACAAAATGCAAAGCTCAAAAGGCCCATGAGACTGTTAAGTGGCACAACATTGGAGCTTAGTATATATTAAAGATCAAGTACCTTTTGGAAATCAATGGCCCATATTTATTTGTACCCACTCAATCAAATGGAGTGATATCACATTGAAGTGTCAAAGGTTCCATGAGATTTCCAAGTGGCACAACCTTAGAGCCTAGTATAAAGAGAATTTAAGCATGGAGCAGTTGACACGTGGCACACACAAAGTGTAGAATGAACCACAAAATGACAAGTGAAAATCTTGGTAAATATTCCTTGTAACATGTTTAAAATTGATGATCACATGACCATCAAAGATGTTCTCATAGACATCAAATGACGATAATATGGATGTCAATTTTAACATAGCAGATAGTCTTCATAATGTGTTTAAAATTGATGGTCATGTGACCATTAAAGACATTCCCATAGATGTCAATGATGGTCATATGAATGCTAATTTTAACATAACAAAGAGCCTCAATCACATGTTTAAAATTGATAGTCACGTGACCATCAAAGATGTACCCACAAACATCAAATGATGGTCTCATAGATGTCAATTTTAAGATAGCTACTAGGATCCAAATTCAAAGTCAACAAACATATTTTGAATAATGATGAATAGAATGACATGGGGATGCCATGAAAATTCCATGTCAAAGTCATGTGAGTGCAATAGGCCAAATTAGAGACCCTACATACCTAGTAATATAAAATTTGGGATCTAAACTCACAATGTTTTAACTAGATACTATCATTATAGTATTATTGGAACCTATAAGAGTGCCCTAACATGGTATGAGGACCATAACCAAATCTTGTGAGCATTATAATTGATCCAATAGAGGCTAAATCATCATCTGTGTAAAGGTAAGTCAAGCTAGATTCTATTGGTGAGTAGTTTAAAAGGGATTTACAATAATTAGGGGACCTCTCCTTTATCCTCAAGTAACTTGAAGATGGGACCATACCTATATGTGAAACATTAGAAAGCAATGAAGACCCTACAATAGTTATGGAGCACTTCATCAGCTAGTGGGTCCCAAAGTTAGATGAAATAAGAATGTTATTTTTGTAACCAATATTGCATAATATTTTGAAGTGGAATATTCTATTTGTAAAGGTATGTGATATTGTAAAACACACTTCCTATAGATCAGTCAATCCATTAGGAAATTCTAATGCATTTATAAAACATTTGTGGAAAGGATAGCCATCCCTACACTTGTACTTTTTTGATTGGATATGACTAATAGACATGCTTGATTTCACCTTATAAAAGGAACATTGCCAATTGTAAAAAAGGAGAGAGTTTTTGAGTCAAAAACTTATGTAAACTTTGAGAAATTAATGCAAGTGAGGAATTTTGTAAAGATTGTTCATAATTGTTAGTGTCATTTGTTATTATGGTTTATCTCACTTGCTTGTTCTCATTTTTAGATTTGAATGGTTCTTTTGAAATCTTGGTGTGCATTTTTTAATTTCAGAGTTGTTAACTTGTGCCAACTCTAGGTTGATTGAAAGTTCTCAAGTTTATTTTGTTTGCTTTACTCTTCTTGCATTTGGGCTAATGCTATTTGTTTGCAGGTTAAATATTTAAAGTGAACTTAGTTCTTATTTGCAATTTTCTCATTCCTTAGATGTTTGCCTAATGTGTAGTAATATTTGAGCTCATGATATTTTGTATTATACATTGGTTAAGTACATGCTTAGAGGACATTTAAACTTTGTCATGATGTTTGGGATGAAGATCAACATCTCTTTTCTGCCTTACCCTTCCTTTTGCTTCTTTTTTAACTAGATCACTCTAGCTTAATTACTATTGTAAATATTCATCTTATATTTGTTTTTAGTTTATATTTGATCATAATTAACTAATATTAGCTAATAATGATTCATTATTTTCAAATATATAGGCCTAGGTGGCTCCCAACAATCAAATTTTATAAATATTATGAAATAGTCCACTTGCTTTACCTCTATTCCATCAACAGATAACATGATTATCACAACCTACAACTCATGCATTGAATTCTCTAAATTATAAAATGAGAAGTGTTATTTAAACACTCTGAGCACTTGTGATACATATTAAAGCACCAATATGACTTTCTTTTCTTTCTTTTTTTATTAAATGATTTTTTTAAAGCTCCTATTCTTTTTCACTGTTCTCTTCTAAATCATTGATTTCTTCTAATTCGCCCCCAAATCATGTTTTAATCTATGTTTTATTATAATTATAACATAATTGCAATGCAATACAATTGTTTTATTGGTTTTATTTCCTAATTATAAAAATCCATTACAATTGTTAATCATAACACAATTGTTTTATTTGTTACTAGCTTAGTATAGGTAAATATTAATCATGACTTAATGATAATATAACTAATATAAAGTCAATTATATTCTTTTCAATAGTAACATTATACATCCAAATCTACTTATAAAAACCATAATGCAATAACACAATATTAATTCCACATAAATATTAAACTGAGTTAACACACAATTAACATGTATAAACAATTATCTAAATGCAGACATCATCAAAATGTATTAATGTTAACAATTCAAACTATGCATAAAATGAGTGCTATCTAACATGGTGTGTGCATGGGTTCTAGTTGGTTCCTTTGTCATCCCCTAACACCTCCATCTATGCCACCCTCTTTGATGATTCTCTCCCTCTGTCATGCTCTGAGGGATAGATCTCTCTTATGTCAACTCATTACAAGAAAGTAGTTAGTCTGTAGCATTGTGATATATATCATAAAATACTACTATAAGAACAAATCAACATGATCACAATGTAAATAATGTACAATACAACTAACTCATATCAATGTAATCATGAAATCAAAGCAACATACAATTATCCCATAACAACATATGACTTATAACTTAGTTAAATAAAAATAAAATTAAATCTCCAAGCATATAAATCCATGGATAATCAAATAAATTTGCTTAGCAAAGAATCAGAATATGACATAAAATATTGTGAGGTGGGGAATTAATAAAAACATTAGGTATGCCATCTAAAGATGTACTCTATATGGTAGGGTCAATGATTTTATGATATCTAAATGGTTGATTATATGTTAGATAAGTTTATAAGTATCCATCATGTAAAAACTTGATGCATCTATGTAAGGTAGAGGGTACAACCTCCATAACATGTATCCAAGGTCTCTCAAGTAATAATTTGTAGTACAAATGATTAGGCATCACTTGAAACTATGTAGGTAGGGTTTTTGGTGCAATAATAATATCCAATGTAATAGAACAAAATGCCTATCTATGATTGTCATCAAAACCACAAATGTTCCTATATGTTTTATAAATGGATGCCATATCAACTCCCATGGTCTATATAAATTTGAGGTTGCATATGTTAAGTCCTAAACCATTATCAATTATAACTCATTTAATAATGGTGGTATTAATTTGTGCCTAAATGAAGAGCGGTAGATTCTGATCAATAACTGACAATGAGGGTAAATCCTCAATGGAAAAAGATGTAGCATCTTCAATATCCTTGATAGTGTTCATGATAAATTCAAATTAAGTTGGTTCTATGTCATGAGGCAAGGATATATGATTGAGTGTTTGAAAATAATATCTTTTAAAATAGTTACCTATTGAAGTAATTCTAATATGTAGATCTTAACTGGTGTGTTTCTCAATTGATCCACAATATCAAATAATCTATGTTGATCTTTAGGTCTCATTGTAATGTTTTGGGGATGAGGAGGGATGGTGGGATTATCTTGTTCCTATATAGGTTGAGGAGTCATCCTGTTCCATCTAGTAACAACTCTAATTGCAATATCTACTATTTTCCAAGGGCATGTAGTAGAGGTGGGATGTGAGTGAAGGTAATCAACTGGTCTAGGCAGAGATGGAACAAAATGAGTTCTCTAGCTCTCTATCATTGAGTAGTAACCAGAGGTGACTCAAAGTGAGCCATGTGACAATGATCCTCATATAAGGGGGACTCAAGAGAGAGTGAACCAATATGTGAAATAAATTGATTTATAACATGGTCCATGAGAGGAGTGACATACATGTGCATCTTTCTATAAATGGTGGGTAATAGGCATATAAGACATACCATAATATTTTATACCAAAAAGTATAAAATGACATCCATCATGATAATCAAGATGATAGGATATAAACTAAAAATTGAGTATATTCTAGAAATAAGAATGGAAACGCTAATGATGCATTAGGGTTTAAAACAATATGATCGAAGTAAGTTGGGTTCATCAAATGATTTAACTTTTTAGGGTTATGTAGTGTAAGCTCTAAGTTGTTAAAGGGGTTGAGTACACTAAATTAGGTAGTAAATAAGTAATAAATACAACCACTAATTTTTAACAAAATTGACCTAGTTTGACCTTTCTAAAAATAGTAATAAATGATGCAAATAAATACTTAGCTGGAAACTGATTGAGATGAAAGATTTGGAGGCTATAAACTGGGATAGGAATTGATTTGAGCATCATAAAAAATATCTAAGTGTCAAAATCCTTCTTGGATAGTGGTTCCCTAATAAGACAATAGCGTTAATGGTGCTAGTGTCCTCCTTTTGGCATTAGTGTCCTCTGTGCATAACTACTTTGATATTTTGGGTGCACCTATGTTGGAATTTGCCAAGCCTATTCTTGTGTGTACAAGTTTTGGTTCCCTATCAATGACATGTTTTGACTAATTTTGAATATGAAACCTAGACCTCCACATTATTAGGGCATTTGATTGGAACAAGTATAAAAGTGTGATGTTGGTGGGGTAGGCTGGAAATCCTCAACACCTCATTGTGATGAGAGTTGTGTACATACCAATATTCTAAGGAGGGATCAAGCCTGATGTAGTTATCCCCACCTAAGTGTTGGTGCAAGTGCAAGTGAAGCTAGTATGAATGTTGGTTTGAGTGCTTTGAGTGGGGCTTGAGACTAAAATTCTATGTATTTTGAGCTTAGGAAGGTTGCAGATGACTATATGTAGAAGTAGGGCAGAATAGGGATTAATAAACTTGATTGTGTACAGCTTGTTCTAAGCTAATTTGTGTTATTTGCATCTAATTTCCATCTACTAAATAAAGGGATAAAATTCATATATATACTATTCTAGTGATTTTAAGGGTAATAAAAGAGGTCTAGGTTGACCTAGGTGGTTTTTGATTTGAAAAGATACCCTTAGTGACCAAAGGTTGGAAAATAACAAAAACACCAAAACTAGGATAGTAACACCATTGGTGCTAATGTCTAAGTTATGGTACTAGTGTCCATATGGTAGAACATGAGGCACTAGGGGTCAAGATGCTAAATTGAGGGTCTAAGACTACTTTAGGGATGTTTAGGGATGTGTGTGACCTGCATGAAAGATAGATAAGTGTCTAAATATGCCCTAAGCTAGGTTTGGGGCTAAGCTGTGGATAAGTAGTCTCAAGTGACACTCTTGACACTCAAGTGTCATTTTTAGATGATTACATGGACATATTTCTTGTTCTACTTAGCATCCTTAGAGTATGCACTTTATCTTGATTTTCTCTCTTTTGGAGAGGAGTTTTGTCCTATGTTTTTTCTCCTTTTCTTTTCCTTATGGGAATTTCATTATGCTTGGGTACCTCATCAGGTCTCATTATTGGGACCCAATTCTTCTACCCATCTAAGCTACACTTCAGGGAGGTGTTAGTGTAAGATTTTTACCACTTTTAGTTTTACATACATGATTATTAGTCAGCTTATTTAGGGTTGTTAAGGTCATTATGGAAATTATACTTAATGTATTTTTTAATTTTGAGTTGAGTTGTTACCTTTATGGTGATCTAATATATCCTTATATAATGTACCTCATTTGTATTTTTTGGCTAATGAATCACTTAATGAACATTTATGAAGCTTACTTTTGCTTTGCATTACTCTCACCTATTTTTAGGGGTTTCATGCAATCTATGATGTTTATAGATCTTGGAGTGTTATGATACTATGGTAGAGTAGATATCTATCTTACATAGAGATAATTTTGGTAGACAATGGACATATATTGTCACCATAAGTGTTTGAGTCCTATTGGTAGTATCTTGGTAAAATTTGACACTCTACTTCTTGAGCTGAGTAATCACATGTCCATTTTAGAGTATATCAAGTGACTATACACACACACAAATTATAACATAATAGAACCAAGAAAAATACCCTATCCTCTTATCATTTCTATAAATAGAAAATTCTATATCAATATGTTTTTTTAAGTTTAGATCTGCATAATGAATGCTATTCTTACACAATCTAAATATTTAATATTTTGGATTATTTAAATACCTAAATCCAAAATAAATTAAAAAAATAATACAAACCAAATATAAACATCATATTTTAAAAACCAAATCTATTGATTGTGCTAACTGCGTTTTTAATAGTGTTCCTACTAATGCCAATAGGTAAGTGACATTGCATGATAAGTTGTGTGGTAGTAATCCTTATATTAATCACTATGAATTATTTGATAGTGTAACATGGGATCATTTTCTAGATGAAAAATGGAAGAAGCTAGATTTAAAGATCCGTAATGTGTGATTGATAAATATTTTGAAGAAATTATGGTATGTAGATTAGGGAAAATTTTAGTGGCCTATAAAAAAACATCTTGGAGGTTTCTAGGTGAATCAATTTTGAAATGGTGGTGAATCAGTTTGGAAGATGTTTAATTGTTTAAGCAAATCAATTGATGGGACATGGTAAATTGAGGTTTTTTACATACAACAATTTATCTAAACATAAATATTATTACATATTTTGATTCCTCTCAAAACGTTATGCAATTTAAAAAAAATCATCCCAATCCAAATTTGTATGCAAAAGTTATATCCTCAGGAAGCTAGGGAGTTGAGATTGTACATGTAGACCATTGACTACATGTACAATCTCGACTCCCCAGCTTCCCAAGGCCTTAACTTTTGCGTACAGACTTAGATTGATTTTTTTTTTGAAATTGTATAAAGTTTCAATAGTAATCAAAATATGAAATAATATTTATGTTTATGGAAGTTTTTTTGTCATTTTTTCCTTTAACCTCAAACCTATCTATTTTATCTTTTTAATGCACCCAGTGATTTATTTAATTATACAAATGATTTAGAAACATAACCAAATTACTTGGAACCATGTAGGTTCTTGAAACTAATTATTTTATGATGTGATTGATGATATAGAAGTGTTGGAGTGTCAATGCTTCCCAGTAGACCATCTTCACCATGTCAAAATAATAAATGAATGAAACCACACGAATAATATAGATCCTTATCATTTTGATGCCTAACAATATAATGTTGATGCCTGATAATAGAATGTTGATGTTCAACAACAAAACCCAGATGCCCAATAACAAAATGTTGATGCCTGATAATAAAATTTAGATGCTTGATAGTGAAATGCTGGTATTTGATAGTAGATGCAGATGCTTGACAATAGATACATATTGGTGAATGCCTTTAATTGACTTTTTTGGTAATGGTGACATACATTTATAAAAGGAAATTTATTTTAAAAATTAGGCTAGCTAACCCTTAAATTTAAATTCTATCCTAAAGTTTAGGTGATCCTGGGCTATCAGATACCCCATAAAATTACCAAATATCAACTTTGAAAAAAGGAATATTTATGAATTAACAAAGATTCACCACTAAAAAGACCTTGATATAGATAATGGGATCATATAATCATGAGGTGATGATTAAATGGTTTATAATATTTGATGAGACACCATCATTCAATAAGGTATGCCAATTTAATTATTGGGAAAACTATCTACTTATTTTATATATTTTTGATGTGTTTAGCTCTTAGGTTAGATGGAAATATCCTTCAATGGTGACTAGACTTAATGATGACCTTGATTTATATGAGGTAAATTCTACAAGATATACATTAGAGGATATTTTATCTCCTAATGGTGATGCTAGTTCATGTGTCAAGGATCCAACTGAGGATGGCCCCACACATGAGGATCAAAGTTATAAGGGGATTTTAGTCATAAAAAGTGGGGTGCTATTACCCTAGAGGATTCAAAGGATGATGACATAATGGAACTATCTCTTAGATTACCCATATTGAAAATATTTCTTATATTATAGTCATGACTAGGGTTATGGACACATTTAATAAAAAATTATCTAAGGAGAATGAGGGGAGAGATAAGCGAGAGAAGGATATGGTAGAAAAATATAATTTATATATAAAAAATACAACTTAGAAGCTTTTACCCTATCCATATTGGAAGAAAATTGTGAAATACAAGTGGATATATATGTTTAAATTCACTCTAGATGGGTCTATTGAGAATTATAAGATGATATTGGTAGCTAAGGAATACTTTAGAAAGGATGGAATTGACTATTAGGAGATGTATGTTCCTATTGCAACTTGATATAATATTTAGTACCACTCTTTCTCTAGTATCCATATTTAAATGAGATGTGCCCAATATGGATGTGAAGTGCATATTTACAAATGGAGATATTCATAAGGATATTTACATAAATTAGTTATTTTTTTCAATAACATGGAGATATCAAGCTTAAGAAGTCACTTTATGGGTTCAAACAGGTCCCATAATCATGGCATTAGAATATATATAAGTTATATTTATTTTTTTGCTTCAAAATATGTGAGTCTAACAATAATGTGTACTACAATGATTTATATTGATGCTTTAATTATCACTAGAGATATTAATTAACAGATACATAGTCCTTGACAATGAGTAGAATAATACACTTGAGATGATAGGCTTGTGTTTGTTGCATTGATTTATTGGCATATAATTATCACAATTGGAGGAGGTAGTTTTCATTTATCAACTTAAGTATGCACTTGAATTATTAATTATGTTTAGAATGGATAAGTGAAAACCATCAATAACCACATATATGTAAATATTTAAGCTAATGGATGCTTACTAGACCATGAGTTGATGCTTACATTGTACATAAAACTTATTGGGATCCTATTATAATTGACTAATAATAGATCATATATTTACTTTATAGTTAGAATGATGTTTAAGTATATATAAGATCCAAAGGAAAATAATTCAGAGGCTTATTAGTGGATACTAAGTTACTTCAAGGTACTCCTCATTTAGTCATCATGCACCCTAGAGGTAGTGACTAGATATTTGTCAAATACAAAGAGTCTGATTGGGAAAGAGATGTGTAAAATCAATTGTATAATTTTGGATATGTGTTTCATTTGAAATAAAATCATATAGTTTGGTCAATTAAGAATGATGTAGGGGCATCCAAGGCAAATGAACAATATTGCATCACCAAAAACATAGTAAGAATTTTTGTTAAAATTCTCAGGGTAAATTTTGGGTTTGTGAAGTTTTTAGTGGCCACAAAGATCACTGAGATAATGGAGTTCACTTCCTTGGTCATTTTTTATTTTATACTTTCACAACTCCAAGTTAAAGTTTAATGAAGGCCTCACAAGTTTCACTAATTATTCATGTTGTCCATAGAGACCACATAGGATTTAAACACTTAACAAATTTCACAAGTAGAGGTGGAGTTATACTTAACTATAATTGATATAATAATGGATCCATGGCCTCTTGAGAGTCTATAGAGTTCATATTGGCCACAATGTTCATCGAAGATCACATGAGTCTAGGAGTCCAAGATTATGACAAGTGTCACATTTACAACATATTCATAAATGTTGCTAGCGATGGTGGGGCCAAAAATTTAACTGGATGTGTGAAAAATACTGAAGTGGAATTTAAAAATTACAATAGTCCATGCCAATATGGAGGCCATAGTTTAAAGGGTGTAAACCCATGACAATCACTAAGTGGGATTTATAAGTACATAGGTTTGAGGAGTATAGGGAGGTCATTGTTAAGAAGAAATACATTTGACTAGTCACTAAATTTAATAAATAAGTCCACTTATTCATGGAGTGTAAATAGGGAAAGGAAGAAATGGAAATTATATTACACAAAGGAAGTGATATTGTGACACATGTCATAATCACGTATTGGAAACTATTCATGGAAGTCTTAGTTCACTAGGCAAGTGACATAGGGGAATTTAAAGTGAACACATCTTTCATGAGAGAGATCCAAATTGGGAATTGTTGATATTAGTGGAAAGATATTGATGGGGGATTTTGATTAGAAATGGTCATGGGAAGAGGTCCACATGTGTAATGGAAACCATATAAAAAATCAGCAAAGAAATTATAGAGTCAAGGAATAAAAATTGAAGGGGAAATCCTCTTCATCAGGGGAGAAAAATAAAAGAACAGAGGGAAAGAGGTTTGTAATTTTGGGGTGAAATATTATGATCTTAGTACATGATTATGACTATGACAATGACTATATTTTTGTGTCTAAATTAAATAAAGGAATGTTTTTATGTGAGCCTTATGTACTTGAGAGATTGAGAGTGAGAGATAACTAATATTGGGGAGTAAGGTAGCCATTCATTTGGTCCTCTGGTTCCTATCTGCACCAGTTGGTATTAAAGAAAGGTTTTTTCCTTACTAGGTTGTGTATAAAGAATCCAATTGAGTCACTGGTAATTTGTGAAAGAAAATTTTGTATTTGGGAGAATTGATGGTGCACATATGTAATTTTGTTAGAAGAGGATAAAGATCAATGACACATAGAACTACAAAGTTGGCAGAGATGATGAGAGGAATCCAAGTTAGATTGGATGCAAAGGAGATAATGTAAATAATATGAACTCATATTGAATATGTGAGTGATGAAGAAGTAGAACCTATAGAGATTCAAGTAGAAGAGATGGTGGATGAACCCAAGAGCATATTTCTCAAAGATATTTCTAAGTTTGGTAGTAATCCAAAATTGGATACCCCTTACTTTAGTGGAATATTAATCCATGAGGAGCTTATATATTGGATCATATAGATGGAGAATGTTTCCAACTATGAGTCAATGGAAGATCCCAAGAAAGTAAACTTTTCTTTCACAAAGCTGAAAGATCATGCATCTTTATGGTGGAATCATGTGCAAACAAAGAGACAAAGGAAAGGTAAACAAAAAATAAAATCTTGGGATAAGATGGTGACAAAATTGAAGGCCAAGTTATTGCCTTCAAATTACAAGATGATTTTTTTCAATAATTACAAAATATGAGACAAAAATACATGAATATTAAAGAGTATATTGAGGATTTTTGTAGACTCACCATAAGAGCTAGACATATAGAAGATTATTTAGAGAAGGTATCAAGATATGTGAATGGGTTGCATGTTCCCATTTAAGATGAAATAAGTTTGTTCAAACAAATAATAGTGGATGAATGCTACCAATGTGCATTAAAGGTTAAGGAAACATTTTATAGAAGATAAAAAATGAACTCTAGATGTAGAGGTAAGCTGTCAAGAGGAAAATAAAAAATTAATGGTGGAAGAGGACAAAATAATCACGAGGGATAGACAAGTACCTCTCAATATCAAAATGAAAATGTAAGAGGATGAAGCTATTCCTCTAGAGTAAGAGGATCATTCAGAAGAGGAATAGGTAGAGGTTTCATGGGAAAGTGCTTTGAGTGCAATAAGTATGCTAAACATAGAGATTTTGAGTTTCCAGAATCATTCTATAACAACAAAAAGAGGAATGAAGTGATAAACCATATTGATAATGGAGATGAAGGGGGAGTTGGGTCTCTAACATACATGAAAGTCCAAAACAAGGAGAAGATCTTATGATGAAAATAGTTATACTAAAACTAGCCAAGGATATAAACAAACCAATACAAGGGCAGAGTCTATTATAAAATATTTTTAAAGTAGGAGATAAGTGTTGTAAATTTGTTTTTAATAGTGGTATCATGCATAATTTTGTGATAAATAAATTATGAAAAAACATGGGTTGAAAAATCTACTAGATCCAACTCCATACAAGGTTTTGTGGTTGTTTAAGTGTCATCAAGTGTTGGTAAATGAGAAATGTGTGGTGAGTTTTCAAACTAGTTCATATACAGATGATATTTTGTGTGATATTATGCCAATGGATGTGTGTTGTAATATTGGGAATGCCATGTCATTTTATATAAGATTCATGCATGATGGTGGAGCTTACACCTAAACTATTGTGAAGGATGAGAAGAGTTTTACTTTGAGCCCATTGAAGGATAGGGGATGAGAGGTGGAAAAAATTCTCAAGGTAATGTTGGTTTCTGGTAAAGATTTTTTGAAGGTGGAAAATATGGAAGACATATGTTTTGATTTCATTCCAACTCTTATGCAAGTTATGACAAACACCAAGATGAGTGACCTTCCTATTGAAATTCATCATTTTTTGGGATAATATGTTGATGTTGCATCAAGTTATTTACTAGATGGACTACCATCCCTGAAGAGAATTACTCATCATATATATCTAGTGTTGAAATTAATATTTTGAAAAAAGTAAACAAATAGATTAACTCTAATGTAGAATGAGGAGGCAAAGAGGCAAGTGTAGGAGTTGCTATAAAAGGGTTTGATCTCAGAGAGTTTAAGCCCATGTGTAGTCCTAGCAATATTGGAACCCAATAATGGTGGGAATTAGATAATGTGTATGGATTCAAGATCAATAAAAAATATTTCCATTAACTATAAGTTTTCATTGTGAAGAATAGATAACTTCATGAACCTTTTGAGTGGATCTAATTAATTTTCTAAGCTAGATTTGAAAAGTGGATATCAACAAATTCAAATAATGGAAGGTGATGAGTGGAATACCACATTTAATATGAATGAATAATTTTATGAGTGGATTCTTATTTTATACACTTTATCAAATGCACCAAACACATTCATGAGAATCATGAATTAAGTATTGAATCCATTTATGGGTATGTTTGTGATTAATTTGGATGCTATTTTTATTTTCAATCATTCTAGAGAGGACCATTTGAAGCATTTGAGGTTGGGTTTGGACAAGTTGAAGGAGGAGAATTTATTGGTCAACTTAAAAAAGTGTAGCTTCATACAATAAGAGCTAATATGTTTTACATTTTTTAGCTCAAAGGATGGACCCTAAGAAGGTGAGTGAAATTGTGGAGTGTCCTTCACTAAAAAATATATTTAAAGCTAATAATTTTCATGGATTGGAAAGTTTCTATCAGAATTTTATTATAAAATTTAAAGACATACATGCACAACTTATGGAGACTATAAAAGGAGATAAAAACCAAGTTTTTAATATACAATTACAATAGATGATAGGTTTTATTTTTTGAAGAAAAAGGTAAAAAAACAATTGATGTTAGATTTCCCTAATTTTAAAAAAGTGTTTCAAGTGGATTGTGATGCAAACATAACATATTAACATATTTGGATAGGGTCCAAAATAGTTGTAGCAACCACAATACAGACACACACAATACATGCAATAATATAAATTGATGAAATAATTAAATACAAATAATACACAAATTCACCATAGATAGCATGAATACCTATTTAAATTAAAAGGCTTTGGCCCAAATTTCCAAGATAAAAATAACTCTCTTCCATAGTGAATACCTCAACCACTAGATCTCTTTCTCTTATATAGATAAGAAAGAGGCTGGGATAGGAGTTGGAAGTATTTAACTTATAGAACAAGTCTTCTTAAAGATATTACTCTACTATTAATAATGGAAGTAATCAAGTAATTATCTTGATTGATACTCTTATCTAATAATAGTTTTCACATAATTGTGTACTAATTGTAACATCCCCATTGGGATTTACTAGAATAACATAATTTAAAATAAAATAAAATAAATTTTCAAGTATTCAACGTTTGAATTCACCACAAGAATTTAATTAGTGATCTAACTAATATATACATAATGTGCTAACCAAAAATATAGGAATGTAATAATCCATTTGATTATTGATCACTATGAAACAATTAGTAAATCATAACTGAAAGTATTCCATAAAGTAAATATATAATTTCAGCCATGGCTAGTACAATATTTTAGGCACTAATATCAATGTACTTATGAATAAATATTACATTTTCATCAAGTATAATGTCACAATATTAAATTTAATACAAGATACAAGGCTCCACAGAGCATAAGTTTCATGAACTCTAATATCTGCAGTAATCTCAAGTGTAGTCTCCAAATAAGTATTATTATGGGGAGTGAGAACATCATCTGAGTGCTTTTACACACCAACCACAGACCATTGATCTCCCACACAATCCTACAAATAGGGAATGACTCTCTCTTCATGGATGGGTAGATAGTGATGGTGCGCGAATCCAAAGAGACAATCTAGTACCCGTGTACTGTAAAATATCCAATACATGATGTATATCATAAAGAAAATACATTCTAACATGATATTACAGAAACATTAAAATCATACATATGAAATGACAATGTTTAGCCAAAGTTTTCACATAATAATGATCTCTAAGATCAGTTAAATTCATACACACCACTTGATCAGATTACCTTCATCTAGCATTGGTGATGCTAAGTAAGCTAGGGAATCCCGTCTCTCACTTATTTAGTACCAACAATGTGTGATCTGGTTAATACATATATAACCAAGAGATTCATATGTATTACTTCCTATAAACAAGTGTAAAACATTCTAAGTATGGAATAATCATAATACATACATTTAGTCCATCAAAAGTATGCAATGAATCCCAAACATATTATTTAAATTAAAAATAATATGTAAACAATTACAATCCATAAAGGATATACCACCCAAGTATAATTATACTTAGTTTACAAGCTACTAATCATCAAAACAACTCTAATTTAGAACTATCAAGATAACAACATCTATTTTAGTTCTTTTCCATAAGCATGAGTTATAACATACAACAATCCATCATTAATTCCATTTAAGGCTCTGAGTTAATCAAATACTCAATTTTCATGTTATCCTTTGATACACATATGAACTGTATGCATTTAACTATGGCAATCTATATTCCAGATCAGATAACTAATTATATTATTGACCATACTTACAAGCATACATCTCACATATAATATACTTACAATATATATGTATATTGTATAATTTTCTCATACATGTATTACTGTATACAAGTATGGATACTAAACTATATTATAAATATCTGTAATTACTCAAATGTCTCAATAATTTTTAAACATATTCAATAACACAGTTTGGTGATTGAATACATCAACATTAAACTCTGTATTATTCATCTGAAAATGAAAATGTAAATACATGGTATACACATACTATACTTTTGGTGGCCTGTTACATATGTAATCTCTCTATATAGGTACACATATAAGGACTAATAAATATATTTATGTAGTACAACACACTTTTTGCCTTCTAATTTAAAATAAATGAAATACTATATACATCAAATGTATATTTAAATCTTTAAAATAGTACATTAATCATTTATAACAATAAAACATATAGGGAATGTAGTCAACATAGTTATCCTTATAACCATTTCATTTTATTATCGACTTCTGAGTTTGTCAGCATATTATTTGCACCTATATATAATTCTTAACTCATAGTCACTTTTGTCTAATTCAATTATATTGAGTGAAGTTTAATATGTAGAGAATTGACACATATGTGAACTCTTAAGCTAACTATTATACAAGTTTTCCCAGTCACTCTATAGTATATATTACTCATATTCATATACAACCTAAAAATCTTGCTCATATGAAAACTAATAAAATTTGACCAAATGCCTAATAACGTCTTCGAATTGGATAATAAACTCCCCCAAATGATCTATAGATTACCCAAACTTATAGTGATGGTTTTTGATTTATTTATGTGACACAATATATTACACATGTTACCCATATATAACTCACATACTAATTCTCAATGTCCCTACTCAAGTTTAATACCAATACATAGTTATATATTGCTCACCATTACACAATACATAGTTTATAAATATATATAGCATAGGTTTATAAATACACAAGACATACCATAAAAAGCCCACAATTTAACTAGACTCAGTCATAATTTCATTATGTATAAGCAATAGAGTATATAAAATCAAACAATATATCTTGGATTCCCCTTTTACTAGGATTTAAAGCCTGCATGACATTTGTCATTATAATTTGAATCAAATTATTTGCATATCTATATATTAAATTTTGCATGTTTATATATATATATATATATATATATATATATATATATATATATATATAAAGTGGTTGTGTGTATATATACACTCTAGGTTAATAAAGACCTACAAGGTATATATATGCACATGCGCGCATACACACACACACCCCTACACCTATATATATCCTAATACATTTATCTTATTACAACAATCTAAGTTTAATACAACCCAATTTCATTTCACACTACCTTACAACCTTTATACACAGAGTCTAATTTCCACTACAAAAATTGTATATGAACTCAAGGTTTAGGTTTTAGGATTTCATAGTATATGGATTAGGTTTTGTGGATGATTGATCCATCCATAAGGCCTAATATTTATACATTTATATTTTAACAAGTATAACTACTTGAAAACCCTTGTATGCAATCTCATACACATAAAATTTAAATGTATTACTAATCTGATAGTATTTCTTCCAATTCTTTCATGCTGAGCCATATTGATTTGAGCTCCTCTCTATTATTCTTGCTTTCCACTATCCTTTGATCTCCCATGTTGAATCTTGTCCCTTTCTTTCCTTTTTATTTATTGTCCTCTCAACTTGACTGCCACTTTCTTCTCCATGCACCTCTTTTCCACCAATATCTCCCAAATCCATGACAAAGCAACAAGTGGATAGAGTTATGCATGGTGAGGTCAATGCCACTATACCCAAGAAAAACCTACAGTCTATCATCATTCTTCATGCAATCTTTCAAATTAAAATACAACTTAAGATATAAATGATGATTAACTTCAGTCAACTCAGGTTAAAAACCCTAAACATTCCATAAAGTTCCTAATTAATCATTTTAATAGCCAAACAAAAGATGCATGTTCGTTAACCTTCTCCCCATGTACCAACTTACTGCTAACCAAGTTTTATTTTTCATAAAACTAATTGTCTATGCATTCGAACATTAGCTAGGTTTACTTCATAGAATATTTAGGTAGTTATTTATTAATTTTAACAAGGATTAAAATCAACATGGCTCCTAATAACAAAGTGACCAATGTAAATTTATAACAATTTTTTACTATAATAACAAATCAAATAATTTCTAAAATAATATCAAGCATAATGATATTATATACAATTTATTTATTTGTCAATACCACTATAAAGACTATCTAAATACCTTAACTATCTTTTATATGCAAGGGGATTAAGTTGAACAATGATATTTCCCAAATATCATATTTTAGCTAGCTGATGTATTAAGATATTTAAAAATACATTTTAGTTAGCTCATAAGCAAAATTAAGTAAATATTAATCAAACCAATTTACTAGCTTGTTAAAACAATGTCATCCGCAATCATGAATTCAATAATACATCATGATTAAAAGCACCAATATGTACTTAGTCAATATACTATAGTAATAATAAAATCATATGATTATATCCACATATTAAATGAAAACTAACTCATATATAAAGTACTTAATTAACCATTCAAATGCAACTAACAAAATATAACATACTACAACTAACAATTCAACCAATGCATATAATGAGTGTTATCTATCGTGGTGTATGCATGGGTTTCTAGATATTCCTCTATCATCCTCCAATACATCCATCTATACCATCCTCTCTGATTATTCTCTCTTTCTTTCATGCTCTGAGGGATAGATTATCTTATATCTAACTCATGACAAGAAGGTAGTTAGCCCATAACATTAAGATATATATAATACTATTGTAAAAACTAATCACATGATAATATAAAGAATACATAAGTGCATATATCTCATAGCAATGTAATCATACAATCAAAGCAACATACAACTATCCCATAATAGCATATGATTCACTACTTAATTAAATAGTAATTAATCAATTGTCAACCAAAATAATCTATGGATAATCAGGTAAATTAGCTTAATGAGAAATTGGTATGTGACACCAATTAGTGATTATCCTTGAACTATATTAAAATAAATATTAAAATTATATCTTAAAACCATATAATAGTGTATGATTAATTAAATCACTAACAAAATAACCATATGAGCGGTACTAAACCAAGAAGGTATGCCCATTTCATAAGTGAGCTATTGAATGAAGCTAAGAGAAAGTATTTAGTATATGACCAATAATTTTATGCAATGGTGTATTATCTTAAGAAGTGAAGGCAATAATTATTGCCAATTTTTTTTACATGGATCATCAAGCTTTGTAATTCATAAAAAACCAAGGAAGTTTAATAAAAAACACATGAAATATATAGAGATTCCTCAAAGGTATTATTTTGTCTTGAAACATAGATTTGAAAAATCCAATAAGGTTATAGATGCCTTGAGTAGGTGAGCTATTATTTGAATGAGCTCATGGTAGATGTCATTGGGTTTGGCTTAATGAAATATTTGTGTGAGGAGGATTTGGATTTTTGGGATGCATACAACCTTAATGAATCCAATGAATGCAAATATAACTTCATTTCTAGAGTATATGGTTTGAAATGGATTGTTACTCAATGGAAATAGGTTGTGAATACCTCAAGGTTCTATGAGAGAGAACCCATTGAAGGAAAAACATAGTGGAGGCCTAGTTGGTCACTTTGGGCATGATAACAATTTGGCACAACATAGTGATAAATATTATCGTCCATGAATGAACAAGGACATGAAGAAGCTAGTGAAAATATGTATAATTTTATAATATGTTAGAGGAAAAAGTTATAATATGGGATTGTATCAACCATTACCTATTATAGATAGACCATGGGATACATTGAGCATGGATTTCATTCTTTGCATGTTAAGAACTTAATGAGGTGATGAATCTATTTTTTTAAAATTATGGATAGATTTTCTAAGATGACACACTTTTTATCATGCTAGAAGATAAGGGATGTCAATATTACTAACTTGTTCTTTAAATAAGTTGTGATATTGCATGGGTTGCTAAAGGTTATTGTAATTGATAGGGATATTAAGTTTTTTGAAACACACTATGAAAAAATTTGGGCATGAGATTGGATTCCAATTCAACCTATCATCCTCAAAATAATGGGAAAATGGAGGTTGTAAATTTTGTTTTTCTAAGATGTTTAGCTGGTGATAAGCCTAGGTAGTAGGATTTGGCATTAACACATGTTGAATTTGCCTACAATGATCTAGTCAATAGAAGCACCCATATGATTCCTTTCTAGATTATGTATGGGATAAACACCTAGAGGATTGTGTGAGTTAATAATAACAATTTATATGAATAGAACTGGTAGTGAAGGTGAAGAGTATACACATGATGTGAATATGGAGGTGAAATAGATATTGGAGGAAAGTGGTAGGAAGTACAAAAATCATGCTCATCAGAAGAGAATATAGTACAATTTTAAAGATAGAGTGTTGGCATTGGGATAATTTTGTAAGAGAGTTTCCCAAGGGTATGTATAACAAGTTCATATGGAATAAAATAGGACCTTGTAAAATTTAAAGAAGGTTCTCAACCAATGCTTATGATCTTTAGTTATCGAATGGAGTATGTACTTCACCTATCCTCAATGTATTTTATTTTTACCCATATGTGTTGGGAAAATTAAGTGATGAAGGATCAGGCATGGTTTCTTCAACCATGAATATGAAGGAGCAAGTATTGGCCAAAGCAAAAGAGGAGATTGAATCCATACAATAGATACTGATTGGCAAGAAGACAAGAGGAAACAAGTATTTAAGTACTTGCTGAAATGGAACGATTGAGCAGGGGAAGACACAACATTGATGAATGCATATAAAGTTGATAAACATAGAAAAACAATTGAAGAACTCACAATGGGTTCATGATTTAGGAGCTCACAAATAAATTCAATTAACCTAAGTGTTTAATGTAGGATAATCTAAGGTGAATGGGAAATCTTGAATCAATAATAATATCTGATAGAATTCTTGGGATAATTTTTGACTTCATTTAGTTTGTAGCAACCACAAAGATCACTGAAATAGTGGAGTTCACTTCTTGGGTCTTTTTTTTCTTTTCACAAATCCAAGTTATAGTTTAATGAAAGCCTCACAAATTTATCAAGTGTTCATAGTGTCTACAAAGGTCATGGAGGATTTAAATGTTTGACAGAATTGACAAATGGA
The DNA here is from genome assembly GCA_037957365.1 of Torreya grandis. Taxonomy (NCBI): domain Eukaryota; kingdom Viridiplantae; phylum Streptophyta; class Pinopsida; order Cupressales; family Taxaceae; genus Torreya; species Torreya grandis. The sequence continues at coordinate 3,064,477 of JARHVA010000880.1, forward strand.
TGTGGCATGATACTAAATTGGAATTTATATTCTAATGGATGTGTGGCCTCATGAGAGTATAACAAAGTTCAAAATGGCCACAATGTTCATTCGAGATCGCATGAGTTTGAGAGTCAGGGATTGCAACAAGTTTCATGATCACAACCCATTCATAAAATTCATAAGTGATGGCGAGGCCAAATTTTTGAGTAGACATTGATAAATACTCAAGTTAAAAACCCCATGGCTCTACACCCAAATAGAGTCCATAGTTAAAATGATAGATGCACATGATAATCATTAAGTGGAATTTATAAGTCCATGATTCTACAAATTGTATAGAGGCCACAATTAATAATAAATATGCATGACTAATCTCTAAATGCACTTAATAAATACATGGATCTATTAAGCGCAGGGAGGCCACAAAAGTAATGATAAGTCTATTGCACATAGGAAGTAAGATTGTGACGCATGTCACAATACCATTGGTTCATAATGAAAACTATTCATAGAGGTCTCAGTTCACTAGGAAAGTGACACAGGGGAAATTCAATTGACCACATATTTCAAAAGACAACCCAAAATTTGGTGTTATTTATCTTAGTTAAAATCTCTTTGTGAGGCTTTCAAATAGTGGTGGTCATGAGTAGAGGTTTACATTTGTAGTGGAAATTGTCTCAAAGATTATTGTGGAAGCTATAAAGTCAAGGAATTTTTTTTGAAGGAGAAATTCTCTTCACAAGGGGATACAAATAAAATAATGTGGAAGAAATAACATAAGGCTAGAGTTCTACAAGTTGGGAGTGAAACATTGTGATCTTAGTCATGATTTTAACTACATCTATGACTATAATTTTGCATCTAGCATCAATAAATTAAGGTTTATGAGTCTCATGCCCTTGAGATATTGAGAGTGGTAGAGAAATAATAATGAGAAGTGAGTTAACCATTCATTTCCCCTAGTTCCCATCCACACCAAATAATTAGAATGTGGTTTCATTATCTACTAAAAAGCTTATTATTGAGGAGAAATAAATGTAGCACATGAGGTGGCATGTATCAAGAGTTATTAATGGAGTTAGGTCTTCCACATGAATTTATCAACTATATTATACAATGATATCCAAGGTTCCATTTATATTATTATAATTTAATTAAGTGCCAAAACAAATCATTTTGAAATGCACCATCATTATAATTGGCATCAAGTTCTAGAGGGGATGCTAAATCTTTAATTTATGAGGAATGATGATTTTATAGTAGGAATTTTCACAAAGCCACTTTTTGTGGCCAAGTTTTCCATATTAAGAGGCTTTTTAGCGATATCAAGCATTACAATTAGAGGGGTGACAACTGGACTCCTCCTTTATAGGAATTATTAGCAAGTAAAAAATCCACTTTAATCTAGGTCCTTTAAGTTATGGACTATTTTTTTATTAGGGGGAAGAGGTAGAGGCATTTGGAAGGAGGGGTGTTTGACTTTTAAAACTCATCTTAATATGCCCATATAATTACCAATATTTGTCAAATACCTTGGGACAATGTTGACATAACAAGATATTGACTGCTAAGTCACCCTACACATTATTAGGACTAGATGTAAAATAAAGGACTTTCCCCATTTATATCCATCCATTTTATCAAATGTATTATTTCTATGATTATTGTGGATATTGTGTTTTAGGTTTCCTTAGAGGAATACACCTAATATCTCTAGTGTTTTTATGTGTGATCTATTAAATGCATGCAATTTTTTTATATTTTTTTGATCCTAGTATTTTTCACTTAAATCTCACACCTAGAGTATTTTTTTAATGAATGTACTAGTTTGTAATTTTTATTACTATTAAATTTGATATTGAAGAGTTAATTCACCATTAGCATCTAGAATTTTATAAAAAAATGTACAAATTAGCCTTAATAAAAAATAATAGGTAGATAATTTTTCTTTTGACATTAATGAAACATGTCTTCTAGAGTATATTGTCCATAAATAAAATAGGATATTAGTCTAGATACAAAGGCATCAATAATAATTTATAATTGAAATAACTTAAGTAGAAGAAAACACTAACCATTTGAGTTATTTGGATTTGCCACATGTTGACACATAATCCATGATTATGTTTGTGTTTTACCCTATTTTTTATTTAATAGTGTTTAATAGGTATAACAATTTTTTATATTATTAAAATTACAATAAATGACATTTAAGCATGATTCTAAATGTAAGGCATTATTGAAAATTGAGATTGACTGACAAGTGACACATACCAAAAATAGTAAGTACAACCAACAAGAAGATACTAAACTTTTTTTTCATTTTTAGTTGACTGTAATAGTTTTCTGATAGTGAGAAATAAAATAAAACAAGACCATTAAAACTTATATCTAGAATTAGAATCTATGGATATTTCTAGACAACTATGCACTACCTAGGCAATAATATAGTGCAACCCTATCTATTGATTGCAAACTTATCTACTTTGACTATGATAAAACTGTACCTATGTCTATTAAGAGGGATGTGATATTTTGATTCTATATATGTCATGTATAAATATTTATTTTCTTTCTCTTTGCCTTGGAAACCCTAGGGTTTCTTGTGATAGTCATAAACCTACAAAAAAAAAAAGGGAGATATGTAATTGGTTGAGCTAACCTCGATCACCCATGTTATGCTTGATTGATATCCACATATCTAGATAATTTAAGGAGATAATAAATCCATACCTATTTATCACATGTAGTGTGATTGTGCAATTTCTCCCCTCGACTATATGTGTGGTATTAGAAATTTGGCTTTGATTCTTGATAATGTTAGCTCTTTACTTGATTTAGAATGCTTCAAACTTAATTTGAGACTGGTCATAGTAATTTATCTTGAATTTTATAAGAATAGGGAATATTTTATCTCAATTTGTAGTAGCGTAAGAGATATATGCCAAATAGATATCTAATCCCTTAATCCATGACTTTGATTTGGATTTATAATGAACATTTTTAGTAATTTCCTTTAGTCAACTTGTAAAATGTGTGGGATGAACTAAATGAATATTTCAAAATTTATAAATTAACCATTAAATGGTGTGGGGACAAGGTCATGCTATGTGGACATGTCTACTACTGTGGACCTATTTGCCTAGCATGGGCCTATCCTAAAAAAATAAGCACAACTATCCTGAGGTTGGAAGTAGTATAAGAGTGATATAGAGAGGTTTGGGTATTGAATTGAGAATTTATATGTAATAGTGATGGATACTAGAGGGATCAAGCCCAAAAATAGATAAATGTGTGAATGAATGAAAAATAAGAGTCATGTGTTTGGGTGTAAATCAAGTGGTTTAATATATGCCATTGAATTAACATTGTCCAGTACTTGTATTACCATATTTAGGTGTATACATTATCCCTCCCTTTATTATAGTAATGATGTTGATAGAGTAAATGAGAAAGATATATATGATTATGTACAACACACTTTGTCTTTTGATAGGAAACTCCAATTTTACATGACACTTATTTTAACAAACCCTAAAATAACACATGAAGTAATCATTGTTTATGTTTAAAATTTGAAAAGTATAAAACTTTGAATTTTTAAAATTGAAAGGAGATCAAGCAATGATTACTCCTAGAGGGAGATGAAACCATGTCACCTTGTAACTTTTAAAAGCATTGGAGAAGTGTGCCCCCTTATCAAGGTACTTAGAGAGATGGTTCCTCATGTTGAACCATTAGCAAATTGAGAGTGATCAAGTTCCAATTTTGAATAACTAATCAAGACCTTGAGTTGGAAAGATTCATGCTCTATCTATCTCTCATGAATGGGGAGAAGTGCCCAATTTACTAATAAAAAAGAAGTTATAACCAAAATAGATTCACTAGAAGTGATGCCAAGGCCATTGAATGCCATCGACTCAAACATACATCAAAAGTAATAGAAGGTGAAACCACACAATGGGTTATCTAGAATTAGTACCAAAGGATGTTGAATGTCACTAGAATTGAATGTAAATTACTCATATTAAAATTAATCACATCGTTGAAGGTGGATCTAAATTTTTCTTGCATGTTGAAAAGAGAATGAAAAATATTCATTCCCCTATCATGATTACAGTGTCAATAGATTTAAAATGAAATAAAAAGTGTTTTCCATTGAATATATAAAATGTATTGTAGTGTATATGCCTTTGAGCCAATATCATGCCTTTTGAATGTTTAAAAATGTATGTGTGCATGAACTAATATCATCACCCCTGAATATGTGTTCAATGATATGCAATTTCATGCATCTATATGTTCAACTTTAATTGTATGTGAAAACTTGTAACTCTTATTCATATAACCATTTTTCATATTCCCATGTATATGTGGCCAAGTGAGTATGTTTATGTACTTAAGTTTATGTGAAGTGAGTGCATATGCATGTAATATGCCCCCATAATCTATATCAATGTGCTAATATATATCATGTATTTGATTTTTGAGTTTAGTTGAATCTTTGAAACTTGCACTGTATTGTAAAATATAATTTTTATGCTCACATATGATTGAATCTCTAACACAATCCCACTATAATGCCTCCCTTTTGAGATGAGGGATGTATTTTGCAATTTACTCATCTTAAAATAAGAGCTAACTATATCTTAAAAGGAATGTATAGCTTATCATACAAGAAACTAACAACATTGAAGGAGCTTAGAACACATGAAAATTAGTCTACACCATCTATATGTATCAATGTCACATCACATAAAGGTAACCTATTCATATAATACCATGTAAGATATGAGTAATTATCAAAACACTTATAAGAATGTAACTCAATGTGTTAGAGAGGTCAAAGATAAATATAACCTATGATAATGTAACCTATAGAATAAGATGCCCCCAATATAGGCATGGCCATTGGGTAAAATAGAGTCCAACATCTAGAAAACCATGTATAGTATGTATGTCCTGCATCACACTCATATACCTCATGAAATGCATGTGTGTAAAAAATAATATGATATTTACCAAAATATGTGATAAATAACATATGTAAAGAAGTAAAATATCAACTCATGTCATGCTTTAGGTCTCAATTTTTTATTTTTGAGAATTTTTTGAATGTTTTTGTATTTTAGATATATTTGAATGTTTTTGATTTTTTGACATATTTGATGTGCAAAAAATGTAAATTAAAATGACCAATGATCCCATCAATGTGAGGACCATAGTGTATCCCTGTATCATAGAATTGAAGGGTGATTTTCTACAAATGAAAATTGCTACATGTAGATGAATTAGAATTTGAAAAGGGGTTTGATGCTATAATGCAACTATCTTGATTATTGCTCATAGAATCTTGTGTAGGATGTGTAATTCTAGATGGTGAAAGACTTGGTGGTGTATGTTGTATAGTAGGATAAGGTTTTTTTGCTTTTGGTTGCTATGGTATATGCTAAACTATTTGAGGTGTTGCCTTAGGACACACTATAGAATGTGAAGATATATTTGAACCCTGAATAACTTTATGATGTGAATCTTATTGTCTAGGAGGGGGTAGAACTCTCCTTTGAACTAACTATATAAAAATATATTACATAGGTGTAATAACTATTTTTGCATTATGCTCTTAAATATGTGCAATAACCAACTATGGTGTTAGTGAGAGAGGTTCAGGAATTACCATTGACTATATAGGGTACTCATATCAAATGCATGAGACTTTGACCACTTGATTATAATGTATATATTTGAGACATCGATGTAATATGGATAGCATGATGTAGAGATTTTGTAACCAAGGGCATCCTAATAACATATCAAATACCCTTATGCTTGTTAATAATAAGAATGGATTATATTGTTGTTGAACCAAACTAAAGAGGTAGCACTAAATGCCTAAGAGTATTTTTGTATACCATCGAATGATTTACCTAACTTTGTTGTATCTTGAAAATATTGCTCTTTATACCCAAGAGTGTGAAGAAGTGTCATTATACATGCATTTTCATTTGACCCATTATCAATCATGACGCTGTGTATGGGTTTTTTGTTAATATAAGCTTGAATAAAGAGTGCATGTCTATTTGAGTCATATTAAAACATCTCACTATCATCAAATTTAATCATAAGATGTGATGTTGACGTGCTTATAAATGGACCAATAATACCATCTATTGGATGTCCATATGTCTAAGGAGTATCATGTGCATACTAAGCATGGTGTACCTTTAAATTCTTATTAGTTTCTATTGTTCTATGGTTTGGATATGGATTAATGAAGATTTTCAATTTTGAATTTTCATCTTGTTGTGGTCTATCCTCATTTGTGGGTTTGTTTAACTCAATAGCGTTGTCATCGATAAGATGTTGTATCTTATACCTTGGCCTATAACATTTGTCCATAAAATGTACAATACATATATTATAGTGATAATATATGTTACTATCAAATCCCTTATGTTGAGGCTTAGTCATATCAACTTGTAATGGTGGAGGGAGAGATATGAGATTGCACTCAAGTAACTTTGGTAACAAAATATGAGGAGGTGATGGTAACCATGAAAATTGCCTCCTTGGTGGAACTGTCAACTAAAGCTTATTCATTGGTTTTGATACTAAATTGACTATTAATTTTGCTTCATTATTTCTTTAATTAGATTTGTTTTTGTAGCTTGGTTTGCTTTGAAAATTAGTATTGAAGTAGTTGAAGAATTTAGTGTATACTTGAGTTGATTAAAATCCATGAGCTTGACTTCTCATTCTTTAATTGTATGGTATAACTCATCAAAATATTTGAATTTTTCAAACATGATAGACTCATGGAGTGATGCTATAAAAATCTATGTGAAGATATCTTATAACTCATTATTTGCCATAGAATTGGTTAACTTAACTAGCGTAGTTTTGTATCAAAGAACATATTCATTGATTAGATCATTGGACCCTTGTTTGAGTTTAGAAATTTATGCATAAGATAGTTTTTCACGAATGTTAATAGATAAGTGTACTAAAAGCTGATATGCCAAAGGGTTGAATGCTTTAACTGATTGGAGTGGAAGTTCATAGAACCATCACAAAATATATTCTTTGAGGCTTTGTAGAAATAACTTAGTTAATAATTGTCATTATATTCATAATCCAAACATGTTGCATGAAATGATCAAAGATATTGTTCAGGATCACCTTTGCCTTTATAGAGTGGAAGCTTAGGACATACAAATCCTTTTAGTAATAGTTAAGATGTTATCTCAAGTGCTAAAATATTATGAAGCAAAAAATGGGAATCCTTTGAATGACTAGCTCTAAAGACACCTTACTATAATTGTAACACATTAACATGCAAGCATATAAAAATATGCATAAGGGCATGTGTATTAGATGATGTAGAAGTATGGGGATAAGTCTTCCACAACATCTTCACCTATCTTGTTCTTGTGCTTTCACTAGATTTCCTTAGGTAACCACCCTTTAGGTCTCAAGTGTCAATTCTTGATATAGGTTTCAATAGTTCTATATTTTATCTTGTATGGCATTAAATATTCATATCCTATCTATCTTAACCCCTTCAAATTTTAGATCACCCTTCATCACCTTTTTTTACACAACTTGCTTACTATATCTTCCCAAGGCTTGTAGCCTTTTTTCTTAGCCTTTTTCCTTTGTTTGATTACCCTGTCACCTTTATTGAAGATTTAGAAACACTTTGGGGAAACCTATATCTCTATTTAACTCTTCAATAATTTTCAAGACCTAGATCATTTGGTTTCACCACCTTCTGACCTTGTTTGCTCTCTCATTTCACCTCATTACGCCTAATTTAGCCATGTTTCAACTCAATTATTTATATCCGTACATGTCCATACTCTGTCATTACAAAAACATTTAAATCTCTTCTCACATGATTAGGTGAGTAAAATTTCAAATTTTGGTATTTTTTTTATGGTGGGAACTCCTTATATTTGCCAAACCCTAGTACAGGGTTTTCTTTCTCTTTGCACAGGCTGAGAGCCTATCAAAAAATATATATTGGGTTTAACAATGATTCAAGAGACCAAATTAATTTTTAAAGGTATGATTTGATGTATTATATCCTTTCTCATAGGTGGGAATCCGCCTTTCAACCTTTATACCCTCCAGATACCAAACCCTCAATTGACTATGTACTTCTTTCTGACTGTGCATGGCATAATAGAGTCTCAAGTGTAAAGTAATTATTTATAGTGTTTTTTACAATGTTATAAGACCTTATCCAGGTCTGTGAAAATGAGGATAAACTCTCAAAATGGCCTTTTTTTCTTAACTAACCTTCACAAGCTCATATCACACTATAGTAGAATTTCAAGTCTTTGGAACCACTGGATAACAAAACTAATAAACTTTGTTTACCTTTCATGCATATCAAATTCTCAAAAAAGATGAAATTACAGCCATGGATATTTTCTCACTCTCTCTTACCTTACTACAATCCATTTTCAATGCTCAATCCATGCCAATCTTCTTACTTGAGTGTTTACATAGTCCTACGGTCTTTGATAAGGCTAAAAAAATAGGGTTCTATGTAACTAGTGCCACTCAAAAGTTACCCATATCTTAAAGAAACTTACTCAATTGATTCATCCTCACTACACACTTGTGTTGGTACATAGATAAAGTTCCCAAAATGAATTCACTCGTTCCACTTTGTGAAAATAGGGGATTCTACCTATACATGATTGTGTGATAGGGGGCTATTATGTGTAGATTCCAAAAGAGCTTTAACATTTTCATGACCATATTATAGACTTAGTATCTACCATTAATATCTATTATCAATATATATATTGTTATCTTCAACCAAAAACATACACCACTATATGAGAAACAATCAACTATTGTTAGATTAGACTGTCATAGGCCAACTGAGTGTATGGGTAGTAATAACTCTTGATGCAGGGTATTTTATATAGAAAGATCTTAACCACTTCTTTGAGACTTGTATAAAATTAATACATTCAACACCATTTGAATAAGGACTCTTAACTTACCTACCACCTGGAATCACTTTAATCTCTCCTTCTTGATTGAGACTTATAGTCAACTTTTGGTTTGTATCTTCAATCATGGTTCCACCTGCAAATTTACACACATGTTAACATATTCAAGGTCTTGAGGACCTTCAAGGACAACATGAAACCAATACAATACATACACTACACCATAAAATTACACGCAAAACCATTCAGTCTTTATTCATTTGAACATCAAATATACAATACAATCCATGAAGGATTGGTTCATCTTTCTTGTGAGGGTTTTCTATTTCCTCTCCTTCTCTAACCCTCCTCACATTTTACATGGAGATATCTTTCCTCTTCTATGCAAACCTATCCTCTACAATTAATTTTCTCTCCATTTCAACATTGCTTTTTCTTGGAAGTTACATCAACTTCTTTTCCATAACTACCTCAACGTATGATCTTGGAATACATGACTAGACCATGACTTCTAATGAGATGTCCTAGGCTCATGTGTCTTTAAAACACCTTTTGGAAATATCATTAGACTTTATACATCAGCATATTATCACCTAACCACCTTAAACATACATATGATCCTCCTAGACCCTTGTCAATATTTGAATTTTCAAATTCCCTATTTTGGAGGGAAAACACCTAGAACTTTTTGACACAACTCTATGATTACAAATGGATTCCAAGGACACAAATAGACCTCATAATGCCCTTAACTTACATTGATATTAGAATTTGACCAAATTGACCAAAATACAAAATTGAAAACTTCTTGCCTTGATGTTCTGGCATCAGGCGACATTGGTGATAGACCATGTGTATTAATAAAAGGAGGTGTATATGATGCCTATGTGAAAACATGCATATTAATATGCTGTAAACCTTGTGATTCCCCTGTACCTAGGGATAATGTCATATATATAACTAGAGGTGTCGATATAGGAATATAAGTAATAGTAGTAATTGAACCACTTGAAGTAGAAGTATTAGGTTGATTGATATTATGGAAGGGATCATCTTGTTCTTCTGATATAGAATCTTGAGCATATTTATTTTATCCACCTCTTGTAATGTATAGTAATGCTTCAAGTTTATGTGGGTTTGCGTTAATATATTCAATGAATTACTTTTCATTAATTTCATCTAATTTCCCTATATTTGATTTATCAATCTCAAGGGTCATGATAAGTCCATCAACAAGGTGTATAGTATGCATTATAGAACCCATAGAAAGAGTAGAAGGAATAAAATTAGTTATACATGTCATTTGGCACCTAGTGGTGACATGTAGTATTTTAGTTTGGATACTACAACAATATTAATTAAGGAAGATTTGAGGTTGTACATTATTAATTTTAGCCATTTTATATAATAAAAACTGATTCATTATAACCAATATTTGATTTTGAAACTTTTAATTTATAAATTCCATTAATGGTGTAATTAGGTAGGTTGTGTTTGGTTTATAGGCTCTATGATATACCAATCCCAGTTGTAAATAGAGAACAAGGCTGAAATGGGCACTAACTATTGAGGATTCCACCGTCCTGTAGTTACACTATCCCGTATCTTGTTGAGAGTAATTTCTTAGGGCTAACGACTTACGAGTGTACTACAAAACCAAATGGTCAAATGATTCCTATAAATAAAAATAAAAAAACCCTATGTGCTTTTCAAATATTATGAGGTATGTAGAATCTAAAGTCACTATATACTACTATCTAATGGCTTGAGTATTGGAGTAATACCCCTTGCACCATGGCTTATGTAAAATTGATGACTGTTTTACCCAAAATAATAACTTATATGAATTTAATAACTACCGAAACATAGTTATACAAAGCAAGAAAAAGAAATTGAAATTGAAAATCAATAGAAGAATAGATTTTGGTGTATTGAAATCAAGAATAAATGAGAAACCCCATGACAAAAATAAAAAAATAATGATCGAAAAATGTATGGGTTAACCAATATGTTCTACCATGTTTTTTATTTATTAGTGTTTAATAGGTATAAAACTTTGAAATATTATTTAGATTACAATATATGACATTTAAGTATGAATTTAAAAATAAATCAGAATTAAAAATTGAGATTGACTGATAAGTGACATATGTTAAAATTAGTAAGTATAACCAACAAGAAAATACTTATTATTTTCAAATTTTTGGTTGAATATAATAGGTGCATGACAGTGAGAAATAAAATAAAATAGGTCTATGATAATACAAATCCACATGTAAAGTTTCCAGATATTTCTGGACAAGTTTGTACTCCTTGGACAATAACTGAGTACGGTCCGATCCATTGACTGTGGACTTATCTTCCTTGACTATGATGAAACTATAATTTCTCTATAACCTGAGCTTATGTCTATTGAGAGAGATGATATAATGTGATTCTATAAATGTCATGCATAAATCTATGTTTTCCTTTTCTTTACCTTAGAAGACTTATGGGTTATTATGAGAGATAGAAACCTGTAAAATGAGGGGGAGGTGTAATGGATTGAGATGACCTGAATCTTCCTCATTCAGAATTGATCACTATTTATGTATCCAAATATTTTGAGGGAACCGAGCCACATGTAGTTCTCCCACGTATTGTGATTGTGATATTGTTCTCCTTGACTATATGTATGTTGCTATAAATTTAGCTTTGATACTCGATAATGTTAGGTCTTGACTTGATTTGGAATGCTTCATACTTGATTTGAGATTACTCCTAGTAATTGATCTTGAATTTGGAAAGAATAGGATAGATTTTCTCATTGTGCAGTAGTATAAGAGATAAATACTAGATAGATATCCAATCCTTTAATGAATGGAATTTGATTTGTATTTATAGTGACCGTTTTGAATAATTTATTTTAAATTACTTGCAAAATGTGTAGGATGACCAAAATGAATATTTTAAAATTTAGAAACTAGCCATTAAATGGCACAAAGACAAGGTCACCGTAGGTGGACATCTCCATAGTAGCGTACATGTCTGCCTAGCATAGACCTGTCCTCTAAAATTAGGGACATTTATCATGAGGTTGGAAGTAGTTTAAGAATGATATAGAGAGGTTTGAGCATTGAATTATATATTCTTTTGTAGTAGTGACAACCATAATCTCACAATAGAAGGTAGAAATCTTAAATGCATAGAATATCGATAATGAAATGTTCAACATGGTAACTTGGGTGCTAGAGGATATGCATGAAAAAATTATTTGAATAATAGAGTGAGTTTTTTTAATTGTAATTAAATATTAATGAAATGTTCAACATGGTAGTTTAGGTGTTACAGGATATTAAAAAATATATTTGAATAATAAAACGGTTTTTTAATTGTAATTAAATATTAATTTTCAGTGATAGGTAAGGTAAAAAATTCTAATAACATATATAATTTCAAAGTATGTTGAATTAATTAAATAGAAAAAATATTTAAATAATAATACATTTGAATTGATTGAATTAGTTAAATAGAAAAATTATTTAAATAACGAATACATGTAAATTGTAATACATGTATGCAATTAAACAAACTCTATTATTTATATGATACACATCCAACTACATTATTTAAATATATCTATATTTAAAATGTTAAAAAAGCTTAAAAATAGAGTAAGGTTATATATTTAAAGAATATACATTTTTGGGATTAGTTTATAGGTATAATTCTCTCGACGTATTCATTACATTCAATATTCTATAAAATATAATGAAAAAAATATAAATATAAAAATATAAATATGTTATTCAAATGATATAATCTCAACAATAAATTTTTATGTATAAGCGAAGTTTTGGTGCATTAGTTAGCACCCTAAAATGCTAAGTGAAATCAAGTTTCATAATTAAAAGAAATCTCTTAGGTATACAAAAATTGTTAACAGTAACTAATATATTAAAATTCATTTGTATTATGAAAAAACCTATCTTACAGATATAAATTTAATTAAAAAAAAAAAAAAAATTAAAAAAATTATTAATAGAGTATATAAATATAATTGGAAGGATTAGCGATTTCCCACTTATACTATTTCTATCACCTAAAATATAAGGGTAAAAATAATCTTGGCTAGAGACAACATTTTTTTTATTTTTTATTTTTTTACATGTATAAGGGTAGAATATGGACAAGTTAATGTATTTAATTGGGGGAAGTTATGTTAATTTAGGGAATGGCTAAAAACAATATTGTTTTTACTCGTATAAGGGTAGAACATGGACAAGTTAATATTCAATTAGAGGAAGTTATGTAAATTTAGAGAATGACTAGAAATAATATATTTTTTTTTAAAATTTTTTTTACACGTATAAAGGTAAAACATAGACAAGTTAATGTATTCAATTGGAGGAAGTTATGCTAACTCAAGGAAAAGAATTTGAACTCATATAGAGTTATGAGTGTTATCAAAAGTTTGTGTGAAAAGACTTATGAATAAGAGTTATCAATAAATAATCTCAACATAGTTATGAGAGTCTAATGCGAAAATTCAGTGATCAATAAATAATTTTAATAATTATAAGACATCCTAACCCATGATATATTATGTAACGGGAGATAATAATGCGAAAAATTTCATGCACTTAATTTAATAATAATATTTGAAATATACATTATTCACTTTAAATTATTTAACTTGTCCATTTGTAAAGTATGCTATATATATTTTATTTTATATTTTAAAGAAGATAAATAAATAAAATTAGTATAGATATATTAAATACATTTATTTGAAATATGTTGATAGATATTAAATTTTATTTTTTGATATATTATATTGATTAATAATTTCATTATTTTTTATTGATTGGTGATAAATGGTATTAATTTAGTTATATTATTGTGTTAAGTTTGAAAAAAATAAAAAAAGGGTTTCAAAACTCAATCGAACTGTAAAGATATTACAATTTTTTTTAAGTTTGAAATTATTCTATAATGTTTAAATGAACACTATATTTATAATTGAGCATAATTTTGAATAACTTATTATATTACACTCCACCCCACTACCATTATAAAATACGTATTCATATAATAAAATAGAGAATAATAAAACAAAATGTTGAAATCAACATATTTATCTACATTTAATTAATCATTATTGTGAACATTAAAATCGAGTTGATGTAAACACTAAAATCGAATCGAGTCGATGTAAACACTAAAATTGAATCGTTGTGAACAATAGAATCAAGGTTACCCCAAAATTTATCAATTAAAAAATTAATTTGTTTATAAATGTTTAATTTTTTTATTATTTCACAATTGTAATTTATCTAATTTATTGCTCTTTTGTTATTGTAATTGTGGGTGTTGACATAATTGTTATTGGGGATTGACATAATTGTTATTGGGTGTTGCTCATGGAGGTTAACCAATCGAGTTATGTTTCATTTCCATTTACTCGTACATATTTGTTTATTTTTGTTTCATATGTGCTTTTCTCAAATGTATTTTTATTATGTTTTGGGAGGATCATAAATTGGAGTGTCATCTTGCTTTATGGATTAAGTCAATTTTATAAGATAATTGTATATTTATGCATAAATTTTGTTATGTTTAGGGTTGCAAATGAAAATGTCATCTTGTGGTTTATGGATTGGGACAGGTTTAAAAGTTAGTTTATATTTTTATATAATTTTTGTCATGTTTAGTGGTTTTAGGTTAAAAATGGTGATGTCATCTATGAATTAAGACAATTTTACGAGTTAGTTGTATATTTATATATAATATTTATCATGTCTAATAGTTTTAGGTTAGAAAATAGTAGTGTCATTTTGTGAATTATGGATTGAAATAATTTTATTTATATATAATTTTTGTAATGTCTAGTGTTCTTGGGTTAGAAATAGTGGTGTCATCTTGTGGTCTATGGATTGAGACAATTTTATAGGGTAGTTGTGTACTTGCATAATTTTTGTCATGCGCAGTGGTCATGTTCTTATTTTGGCTATGTGGTATATTTTGTCATGAAAACTTGTGTGATGAGTCACCAATCACATAATTTATCATGTGTTTAAGGTGATGTAGATATTTAAAAATATTCCTATGGCATTATTTTTTGTTATTTTTATAATTAATTTAGCACGTTTGTCATGTTAGATAGTTTGGCTCAAATTAAACAACATGAACCTTTTTGTTGACTTTTACGTTACTAATTCCTCCCACTCTTGTGCATATCTTATCTTATGACTCCCATTTTTTATCCTTACATTACCTTGTACTTTAGATCCCCTTTAATTTAAGTGCATGTGTATCCTCTCTTTTTAACTTGTAACCATTAAAAGTCGGTATGGGTGTCCATAATGTTAATTTAGATTCAAATATCCTCTGGATATAGATCAATTGATTAAGCATTACTTATGCATTGTTAACATGTATTTAGAATGCTTAATTAGAAGTAGTTCATTTTAGATATTATATTTTTGGTGAGCTTTATGCTCTTCCACCTCCTTAGGGTTTTCAAAGATCTTACATTTTTATTATTGTTTGTATCATTGCTTCATTGCCATTCCTTATTTTGGCATTTCATTTTTCTTAGTGAGCAGAAAGAGATAACTTTTCAATAAGAGATAATAACCAAAACTAACTAAGAGTTCTCTGTACAATGCACATGACTGGGGGAGATGTGTGGAAAATATAGCCAACACCAAGGTAGATAGAAGAAAGAACAAATTAATGAGGTAAAAGAGGTGGGTGATCCAAACAAGGAAAAAATCAAGGAATCATAGGGTATGCACATTGATGAAGTTTGTACAAGGCCTAAGCTAGAAACACATGAGCATAAGACACCACTTGCATAGGAGTGTGAAAAATACACTTACGTAGGGCACATGAGATAGACTTACAGATGATCATGTAATAAACACTTGCAAATGAGTGTACATAAGTTAGACTTGCACATAAGCACACAAAGGAGATGCACTTGTATATGAGTGCATAAACCACACACATGGACACATAAATAGATGATATACACCAATAAATTGGAAGAATGACGTGTACATACATGTACATGAAAGTAACCTAATTGGAAATGTGAGTTGGAAACTTATAGAGATGCATGCCTTGTTAGGGAAGGATAATTTATTGGGAGGATAACAGTTGATATAGCAGGGATGTTGACATAAGTTAGGGTGATGTGGAAAACCATTTGTCTACCCTAAGTAGGATTAAGGGTGTAAATTATGAGTTAAAACATAGGGTTTTAAGACAATCGAGGTGAAATAAAAACTGATATTTATTACCCATTTTAAAAATATCAAAGATTAGATGCCTACTTTGTATGTTCTCTAAGAGCATCTATTTAAGGAAAGTGTTATCATATTTATAAAAGGAGTAAATCCTCTTAACGACAGTCCCCTTGCCTATACTTATACAAGGAAAGGATGTTTGCCTATTGTAGTATGTATATAGGGATATCTAATAAAGAGTATATTATTTTGGGACATATGGCAGTAATATTTTTTCTTCAAAATCATGGTCATGATATGATATAGCAAATTTAGAATTTCATTTATGTTTATTCCCATATAATTGTTACTTAGTGGATTATCGTAAAGTACTACATCTTTATTTTGATGCATATTTTAGGATAATTATATGTTATATGCATTATTATGTTTTGTTAAGTAGTTTTTTTTGGTTGTACATGCACCTTATTTAGGTTGATTTAGGCTAGGCTAGATAGTGCATGTATGCGTGTAACAAGATAATGCAGGAGGTATAATATATTATTACTTTGGTTCATAAAGCAACATGATTAAATTGTGTTTTTGCGTAAAAGGTGTAGGATATGTCACAACCCTATAATCTAACCCACACTTTTTTGGGGTTTTTAGGATTATGATACTTGGATTATAACATTAACCAGTGTCCATATGTATTGAATTCCAAAAAATTAAGGAAATCATGTACATCATTTCTCTCGCATTCTTATCACAACTGTAAGTAGAGATCACTACAACCCACTAGGTTAAGTGATCAATCATATTCTTCCAAAAATAAATTTAACAATTAAATTCTTAGCTTTGAGAATAACCACTTCAGCCCTTATGAGGAATTACCTCTAAATCATATTGAGTTCAACAAGGGATAATCATGCAAGGTTTCTAAGATAACCCTTGATTAACTTTTTAAGATGAATGTTAGCTAAATAGAATCAACTATAAGCTCTAATAATATCATAGAGAACTGAATTAGGGTTTAATAATTATTAATTAATTCATTCCAAAAATGATCAGATCCAAAGAGTGGCTCACACAAAAGATTATAATTTTCCAAAAATAATTCATATAACTGAGATAAGACATATACTTACACTAGATGTTCCAAACAACTAACCTTCAAGCAATGGTCTTAGAGTTAGAACTTAAAATAAAAAATTCAAATCACAGTCCTCATATAATGTCATGTGAAGTGAGTTTCTTAATAACTTAGTGAGAAAAATACAATGTTACAATAATGTAGTTGTTGTGATGAATTCATATGATCATAATTATACCATTAATTTAATATCTATGTCATGTAAAACAAGCTTGGTCCAACATATAATACCTACAAGTGTCAACTAGTGAACCAAAAAAAAAGAGTGATTCTATTGACCTTAAATGATTCATATGACCTAAAATTTCCACTTCAGTCTCCTTAGAATAAGGTATGAATTTTGTCTAGTACAACCAGCTGTCCAAGTAAGTCATAGATTGCATGCCATGTATAATTAAAATATCATTTTATTCACATTTCCCTTGTTCAAGTAGCATTGAAAATAATATCAAACTAAATTATAGTAAGGTTTCACCTCTTTTCCTGATTCATCTTACTAATAGTTGTCCACATAGTTAGTTTACTTATAGGAAGAAAACATACCATAGCTTATTTCTCAAACTGAAATGAGCTAAAATACCTTAAGGAGGTGCAATGATGTACAAAATTTAAATCTTATACATCTTCATCATCATCATCATCATCAATTCCATCTAAATGGTAACGAGGTTCTCAATGTTCCAATACAAGTAAGATAAATCATTTACATTAAAAGATGCAAATACCATTAACTCTCCTCTTAGTTTCTTAATCTTAAACATGGTGTGCCTTACTGTTGGCATAACCCATTATCCATGATAATCCCTAATTACATCAAGATCTATACATAGAGTCCTTAATCAACTATAACTAATTATGCAAAAAGGAATTAAGAGTGGACTATTCAACAATAAACTATACTTTATATAAAAGGTTAATGTTCAATAAAGATGTATCAACATTCAACTCAAGTGAAGTTAATCACTTAGTTGTTGACCATACCAAAAGACCATAGCCATGACTTGAACAAGTCCATTTTATCAACAACTTCAACTCAACGTCCTTGAATGGGTCAAGATATTCTTCCTTGGGCATAGATTGCTACCTAGTCGGTCATAGGATGTGTGTGTGTGTGTGTTCCATTAAGGTTAGTATAATTGACTATAATCATTTCTAAGTTTTACTTTTTATTAAAACAACTATCCACAGAGTAACCTAATTACAATTTGTAATTTACATAAAAGGAATTAAATAACCATAGTTAACCTAAATGCCTTAAGGTTCCATAAACAAATTTGACTTAATCTTCCATAGTAGGACAATGTTAAAGATCATAGATCAACATTACCCTTATACTATCAGTTTTCCATGTTCCCACTTGAACTGCTACAAACCTAAAAAATGATAGTCAAGGTATGTTGCAACTATAATATTTTTGAATTCAAAAAATACCCCTAATGCTTCTTGAAGGACCAAATAATATAACATTATTGTTAACTAATACTAAATTCAATGATATAGAGATTCATGCCATCTTCAAGAACCCATTTAAGAAAATAGATGTAGTTAAAGAAGTCAAATGATTGTCAAACGACTCCAAGCCCTTTCACATTTTGATTCCACAATAGTTATTTACCAATGTCAATGATAACATGACTTCACATTTGCTCATGTAAGGAAATGCTACATCTGTCAACTCATATATAATAAAAAAATGATACTAGAACTTAATGCAATTAGGTTTTCCATTACATGCTACAACCATACTAACTTTGGCTTAGATAACTACTCAACTGAGAACTTAATAACTCTAACACAGTTTAGAAAAATGAATTTATAATTATAAAAGCATTTATATCAATAAAAATAACCTTTCAATAACTAAGAAAGATCTCCATGGTTATGTTCTACCACACAATACAATCACCAAGTGACTCACTAACACAGTCAAGATCAACAATAAATGAACCATAACTCAAATACTCATAAGTAATGTATATGTCACAAGAACATCCAATTATCATTAAGTTTTCCATTTTTCATCAGGCAGTGAAACTCAAAAAAACCATCAATTATTCCTTGGTAGAGGTTTACCACAATCACCAATAATGCCTTGTGTTGTCCCCCAAAAATATCACTCTTTTTGGGAACAACCTATGAACTATTTTGGTTCAATAGACCAAAATCCTCTCTCCCTTTTTCAAGAATTGTTCTGAGCATTCAAGTTCTTCATTCTTCAAGCTTTTCAGAAAATCTATGGACTCTGCAGGCTTGAAACTACGGACTCCGCAGGCTCATTTCTATGGACTTCGCAGGAAGGAATCTACAGACTTTGTAGGAAGCAAATCTATGAACTCATTTCTACGGACTCCCCCAATTTTATCAACTTGAATCTATGGACTCTGCAGGAAAGAAGCAAGCTCTCAACACTTAGGCGATTTCAAGGTTGGTTCAATGACAAGGTTCAACCAAAAGAGTTCATCGGCAAAATTCTAAGCAAGGATTGAACCATTTAACCGTTGAACCTTGAACCATTTTGGTTCAACGGGTTCAATGGGTTCAAGGTTCAATGTCGTCAGCAAGAGTTAAGCACTTCGGCAAAGGTTCAACGAGTTCATAGGTTCAAAGGTTCAACTAGTGCGATGAAGATCAAAGAGCTTAGAAAGAACAAGGAATTGACGGACAAAGGATGAACCAATGAACCGATTGAACCTTGAACTGAAAGAGTTCAAAGTTTAATGGTTCATGGGTTCAAAGGTTCAAAGGCAGCCTCAGTCAAGGAAAGAAGCAACAAACAGGTGGTTCAACCGATGGTTCAACCAAGGAGTGGGAAAGTAATTGAACCAGGAAGCGATGGAACAAAAGAGACATAATGAACTGACGAACCAATGAACCAATGTACTTTTAGTGGGTTCAAAGGTGTAGGGTTCAACATGGTTCAAGCGGCTAGCGACCATTGACAGCCCCATGAAAATCAAATTTAAAGTAAGGGAGTATCCATTGAAATTCAAATAAAGCGCATAACTTAAAGGAAGAACCAAGTGACTGATCAAAAAGATAGCCGGAGAGCTCAAATCGTAGCAGGAAGAGACAAAGAGGAAAATATCTATGTAGAAGTTATTTTGGTAGTTGGAATAGTCTGCAAAGTAGATTTTTGAGCTTACAAACATTGAAGGTGCGGCCTGTTGGTCTCCTTTGGAGTAAAGACAAAATAGACAGCTACGTAGACGTTAGAGGGGACAGGCTAGATGATCCAAACTTAGGAGAAGACATATGAGATGAACTGACACGCCATAGTTAAGACAACTACCCTATTTTCAATGCAATCCTTTGACAAACCTAGAAATGCATTCAAGGCATTGAATGCTCAGCATGGGCCATTTTATGGAACAAAGTGCCAAGTCTTTCTTGGTTGTTATATATTGTAATCTCTTGTATAATTCTAAGGGAGATCTTTTTGATCACAGAAGCAAAACTCTGCCCAAATTGAAAGGTGAATACTGAGACTTTGAGCTTAGATTGTTGTTCATATTATTTTATCTGAATGAGAAAGCATGTTACTTGCAGACTTTGTGCTGTTATAGCTTGTGCCATTTTAAGAGATTGTTCTTATGTCTGTCTTCTAGACACATTCTTGTTTATTTAATCTAACAAGTAGAATTAGTGGAAGTGATAAGCAAGATGTCCTGAAGTCAGTTACTTTCAGACTTTGTGCTTTTATAGTTGTCTTCAGTGTGTGTTTATTTTCTGTTTCTATGTTGAGGATTCTAGGATGACTTTGTGCCCCCATTATCCTTTGTATCTCACTCTTTGGGTAGCTGAAGTGGAGACTTTGTGCTACACTTCATTCTGTCGGTTATTGCACCCTATTACCAGTCACTTATCATACTTGAAAGAAAATCCTGCTGTCCCCTGCAAGAACACTTTTGAAAGAAGAGAAGTGCCTTCAATGTTTTCACCAGGATTTTCTCCTTTGTTTATAAACATCATCTCTAAAAGAAGAGAGATGGGTGGTGTATCCTACCCCTGAGTGTTATTTTCTACATATATATATATATATATATATATATAGTATATAGTGCCTCATACTTATAAGGAACCTCCCCTTGATGAGAGGAGAGATTTGTCCCCTTTGGATGTGGTAAACCTGCAGCTTTGGATGACCAATCTTCCTTGCTGTGGATGATCAGACCTATTTTTCTCATCAGTACGTTGGTGAAAAAATATTCACCCAACACCTTGCAATGTTAATTGTACTACTGAGGTAAATTATCCTTGTTCTCATTTTACTAGTTTAAGATACATAGTCATCAAATAATAGTAAATATTAGCTACAAAAATGAATTAGTGCATCATAAAAAATATTAAATATTCCTTAATAAGGGCTACACTACAATGCCAAGAAAGAGTTATAAATTTTCCTTGTGCCTCAAGGATCATTATAACAACTAGGAAACCATTCCAATAGCTTAGAGAGAGATATCAAACTACATAAGCACTCCTGCAAACACTCCTTGAGTATGAACACATGAAAAAATGTGAAAGCTGATCCCATCCATATGGTGGTAAGCCCTTACCACCCCTACCATTAGTTTGGGGTTGTTAGAGGCCACTATACAAACCCCAATGTCATAAAAGCAAATGAGATTAAGGCTCTATAAAGAGATCATATGCCCACCAGAGTTAGGGTTTTACACATGAGATCACCAAAACATACAATAAGAAAATAATAAATGCACACACCAAAAAAAAATACCCACAAGGCACCATGAAAAATAAAAACAAAGAACATTCATTCACATTCTTCCATTCATCTATATGCCATCTAAGGTTGGGATTAACCAAACAATGCCTTGTCCACAAGGTCTTTCTAAATCAAACACCCAATGCCATATCCACTAACGCCATATTTCAAATCCAAGTGCAAATATCAACTAAAATAGTGAGAGACACTTATGATATTGGTGGAAGGGTGTCGAGGAGGGTGGGGGGAGTATGTGAAGTTATGCAAAACCCTAGGGTGCTGCTAAAAACCACATAAAAACCTCCACAAAACCCCTACACCTATCTGTGGTCTCCTAGATCAAATCAATAATAACAAACAATGCAAGAAAAAAATAAAATTTTGAGAGCAAGAAACAAAGTATGGACTTAATTCCATAATCCTACTTCTTTTATTTTTCATCCTTCTTCCTTTTTTGCTTTTCTCCTTCCAAGTTCTTTTCTAAGTTGCCACCGATGTTGAACATTATTCCTATTGTTGAAGTTTGGAATTAATGTTTTCATTGATGTCAAAGGTTCTTAAGAAAGGTGTTCATGAGGTATTGAATTGTTTGAGGAGCATGTAATATATGTGAACAAGGTATAAGATCATCAAGAAGTGTTTCAAGGTTAGTTTCCAAGTTTCAAGAGCTTGAGAAGCCTAGTCATGACACTAGTCATTGCATAAAAGAGACCTTGTAAGAAGGTATGATCTTGGTGGACTAGTGAGATGGATGCATATAGGCATAAGAGGATACATGAGGTTGTTTTAGCATGAATATGAGGCATTGGATCACTCATAAGAGTCTCAGAGTGAGCCTATAAGGACATGGCCTACAAACTTAACATGCAACTATACTAGTTCTAGACCCTATCTGACCTAATAAGGTGTCATCAGGTATTTTTAAGGCATATTAAGAAAGTATGTAAATTGATAATCATGGTAAGAGGTTTTTTTCCATGTATATGAGGTGTTTATAGCTTGGACAGTGGCTAGAAGGTTAGTTTCAAGACCTAATGTGACTTACAAATCAAGGCTTAGAGAGCAAAGAGAGAGATGATGACCAGATGGGGTATCAAGATCAGTTTCCAAGGCAAGATTGAGCATGTGAGAATTTTTAGTGGTGTGATAGGTTGTCTCAGGTGTGATGACCAAGTATAAGGTTAAATTTTGCAATAAAAACATAAAAAGTGGTTTTGAGGTTTCTCAAGTGTACAAAATGAAGGGTTCTCAACCTGAGAAGAACTTTCAAGTGTTCATTAGCATGTGTAACCTATACATGAGAACCTAAGATATTCATGGTATATGGGGAAGGGTAACATATCATTGTTCTAAGAATTGGTTTGTAGAATGAGGGGCTAAGCTTTATGAATGATTGTTAAGACTAGAAGATGGTTTAAACCCTCAAAGAACCCTAATAGTGGACCAATGTAAAAAAATGTTCTAAAATGATAAGAATTGATTGGTATGGATATTTAAGATATTTTATAATATATTAAAATCTCCTAGGCACCTCCAGGTGTGATTGGTTTGTCAGGTGAGTGAGTGGACCCTACAAGAAAGGCCTTATTTCTTAGAGATTTGCTGTAGAGTCAGAGTTGACCAAGTCAAAGTTGCTAAATGGATGAAGGTTGAAGCTTAAGACTTGTATTTATTGTCTATGGTGGTTTATAATAATATTATAGCTCTTAGATATGCTAAACTGGTCATATAATTTGACCTATCGCTAAAAGGCCTAATGATGCAAATAGTGAGAAAACCATGCAGAAGTAAGAAGGTGATTAGGGTTATGTTATCACAGATTAGGGATGAATCTAAGTGCACAAAGATGTTTTTAAAGACATATAATACATGTTAATATTGGATATAATATTTTGAGATCATTTTATATGATGAAATGTTGCTCATAGGTTAACCTATGTAGTTCAGATGAAACAGTGAGATACAAGACTATGAGATTGGTCTGCAAGACCAATATTGCCATTTGACCATATTATCTATCTATATGTGAATGGTATAATTAAATCATAGGATAGTATAATTGCATTGTTAATCTGGAGTTGGTTCTATAGGTTTTTTAGTTATTTGTTTCCATGACTGTGTTTTGAGGCTAGTTGGTAGTTCTAAGTGGGCTTCTTGCAGAAGAGGGTTTGAGTCCTTTTACCCTATGTAATGAATTAAAATGAACTTGGTGAAGTTGTGAAGGTATTAAAGGTTATATGTATATGATTTTTTTTCATGGTTGTTTGACAAGATTGTGTTTTTGCTTTAGTTGTTCAAGACATATTTTCTGGGTATGCACATGGCTAATTATGAATAGTGCTTATAACATGCTTCAAGTGGTGGTTGGAGGCTTGGAGCTAAAAGGTGTCATGGACCTAAGATGAGATTGATAGGGGTATATTTAAGTATAATATGATATGTTCCTACCATGTGATAATTTTGAGAGTGTTCTAAGGTGTTCAGAGGGTAATGTGTGCCAATTAAGGCATAATTGAATTAGGTCTCCTTAAGGCCTAAAAAGGGTTTTAGTCCTATATATTATGACCGAACTATTGTAATGTTTGATTCATGTTTGTGGCATGTACTAATGAATATTGTTTTGTAAATATAAAATTTCAAGTGTGTATGACTGACCAAGGAGTGTATGAACAAGAACCAAGTATAAGAACAAGGCCTAATAAGCTTAATAGTCTAGTTTTTCAGATCGAAAAAAGTTGAAGCGAATGAGATAGAAATTTAAAGAGCTAAAAGAGGTATTGTAGACCATCAGGAGGGTGAAGATAAACCATCATGAAGATCTAACAGGGGCACTGTAGATTATTATCAAGGTTATATGACCTAACCAAGTCAAGAAGAGGGCTAATTGAGCGAAAAAGGCTAGAGACCAGTTTGAGAAAGATAAGAGTGTGTGAAGAGATAAAGAAGGAGCTCATCATCTATTATATGAGAAACAAAGTGTTCTAAAGGTGATAAAGGGGTTTGAGGTCATTGAGTTGGTGCTGAGTCATCTAGGGGGTTGGTGCCTCCTTGCAAGTGGTTGCTTGCTAAACCTAGCTGAGTTGGTGCTTAGCTAGTTGGGGTTGGTGCTCCAAGTGAAGTTGGTGATTCGGTAAATCATGATGTTTGTATTATATGAATGTAGTCCATTTGCATCATCAATGGGTTTTTTTACCCTTGAGGGTTTCCCACTCAAATAAGTGTTTTATGTGCTATGTTTTTGTTTCATGCTCATGGCTCTTAATGTGTTGTTAGTTCACTCTATTGTTTTGATAGTTCATGAATGATAAAGTAAAGTTGCAAAAGTTTTGAAGATTGATTCACCCCCCTCTCAATCATTATGCTTCCAATAATAAAATATTCTATTTTTGGAGACCTAGCTAAAACACATATAACCTTGTGCCAGATTCCATGGCTACCAATAATGTAAGACACTTTGCAATAAATGTTCCAAAAATACCTTCCTCAACCATCATGGTAGTGGCCATAACATAAGCTTGAGAAACCCCTATCTTTTTCGATACTCTCCTCACTCATTTCTTCTCCTTTGAAGTTAATGATTTGATTGATAACCAATCAAACTCTCTTCATGACAAAACCCTAAAAGTGAATGATTTTATCTCAAGACTAAAGTCTAATGCCATGACAAGCTTGTGACCCTATCATGGGTCAAAATACCTCTTTACCAATCAAGGAAACCATCCACCAACATAATCATTAAAGCAAGTCATTAATATTTTTAATCACATCACTAAGTCCATAATGAAGTAAGGCATTCCCAAGTCTAGACTTAGGTTGGAGACATAATCATTATGCCCCATTATAAAATAACATAAGTTCAATGCCTCAATAAAGCCCCAAGGCACTTCATAGGACTACATGATCTTTTGTAGACAATTATAGGCTTGTGTTACTTGGTTAGCAACTAAATTTGCCTACCAATGTGGTTGTTCTAACAAAAATATCAAGCACAATTGGTTATAAGCCAATGAAGACCATTGAATAAAAAAAGATAACAATTACATACAACATTGGGTTAACACAGTACAAAACATAATAGAAGGGTATTGTGGACAACAATTGATCTCTTTCTTTTACCTTACACTTATTTTCTTGTATAGCATTGATGTGACAACTTAATGAAGTTTTCCAGTCCCAAACTTAACTCAATCATTGATTGTTACTTGCAATCACAAAATGATATCAGCGGTAGCTGTTCTACATAATCATTCATAAAATCAGAAACAATATGAAATATAACCAACTACAATATAAACTGAAATACTAAAGCTCACAAAATAAATACGGATCTAATCAAATACCAAATTTCATAAAAATAAAATGGCTCAATAAAATAATACAACAAATACATTATTCAAAATCTGACCAAACAAAATATGACAAAATAAAATAGATAAACATTTACGTACACAAATAAAAAAAATGTTCAATTTTTATTATATTTCATTAAAAAAAGTTAAGTCCAGCCTACAACAAACCCCCAAAATCCTTTCCCAATATTGTTAGTCTCTCTACATAAATAAGAATCTATAATAGAGTATATACAGTCCTTTTAGATGAGGGAAAGGGAGAAGAGGAACATTGGGGATCATTGTTTGCCCAAATATTTTATAAAAATGGGCAACATTGTATTTGTTTGAGGGGTTTGACAACTTATATCGATGCTAGCAACATATTATAAAGTTCTTAGGGTAAATTCACTGTTACATTTCATTAATTTATTTCATGAATTAAAGCAAAACACTCTATGGTTGCATCATATCAATCTTCACTTTTTGTTCTCTAGTCCACAACTCCTTTTGTCCTCTAGCTAACATGCTCCATTCATCCTGTGTCCCACTCAAGGTGCACCCACACCCATGCCCATGCCCATGCCCGTCCTTATAATCCTTCATGATTTGTTTTTTCATAGTTTGCTTGAACTCCTTTTGCACATCTTTTGATATTTGAATTTATGAGGAAAAATCCATTTCTTTGGCGTCTTCACGTTATTGTGATATACCACCTTCACCTTTCCACGTGTAACCCTTCTACCTTTGCTCCCTCCCACGTACACTTTACAATTTTCTATTATGCGTTTTTCATTATGATTTTTTTGTATTGATTAATAATTTTTCATTGTTTATGTTTCAATTGCATTTTTTATTTTATTTTCCTTGTTTAATTCATTTAGAGTGTGTTCTCATCATGCATTTTCTTATTGTTTATTAGTTAATTATCCATTGATTTTTATTTATTTAATAATTTTATTTTTTCCTATTGAATTATGTATACGATTAGTTATTTAATTTTTTTATTTGATTTGTTGATTTAATTTTTTTATAATTTATATATTTTGATTATTTTCATTTACTTTTGGTTTGTATTTTTTAAATCACTTTAATTAATTTTATTCATTTATTTTTTGATGTTTTTTATTTATATTATTCATTAATATATTTAATTTTATTGTCTCAAAATATAATTGCAAATTCAACTTTGAATTTTGTCCTATTTTATTCACACAACTTTTAATTGTAAATTTTCAAGATATTGCAAATTCTTCTATTGATGTCATGTCTTATAAAAATGATCTAGAAGATAGTAAGTATGAAGGCTATAACCCCAAAGATAACATTTATGAAAAGTTAAGAAAAATACTTTTTACTTCACTATATTCAAATGAATATACAAATGATATGAATCTTTTTGGTGTTGGTTTGTTTTGTATAAACCTTAACGATTATGAAAAACCAATTTTTGATATGAAAGGGTCAATTAACAAGGATTTTAAAAAAATCCTCAAACAAAGTAAACCAACAAAATATAGATTTAAATTTGGATAAAAGACTATTTTTCCTCAACCAATTGATTCATTTATCAAATATAAGAAAACCCTAAAAATAACTACAGTGGATAATGTGGACTTAGGTGCATGGTGTCATGTAGAGATCAATTATTATTTTTTGAATACCATGATGGTAATAACCTGAATTCTAGAGCCTCTCGAGATGATTATCAAAATGAAAATGAAAACGAAAAAGATTGTGATTATGAGACCAAATTTGAAGTATTGTAAAAGGATGAAAAAATTGATAATATTGAGAAATATATTACAAATAATCCGACTCAAATATCTAGAGTTATAAATACATTGAAAGAAGTTACTTATCAAAATTTACTTTCTCATAAAATCATTTTAGGGATTAATTTTAAACCATTCCCTGTCTCCATTGTTTCTAGTGTTCATCCTTTGTAAGATGCTTTTATCGCTCTTCCTTCTTTTCAACATGTAATTACTCATACTTCTCAACATGTGTGTATTCCTTTTTATGTTTGTAATTACTCATACTTCTCAACATGTTTGTATTTCTTTTTATGTTTTTCAAAATCCTCCAAGTACAAATGTTCCTCCCATATTTCAACAATAATTCATTTATCATATTCCTCCAACTTCTTTTCATATATTCTCTTGTGTAAAATTATTTTATTCTAATCTATTATACTTATATCATCTTATATTTATATAATTGACTACTATGATGCATACATTGTATGACTTACAACATCAAATAAAAATTATTTATCAAAAGTCTCAAGCACCAAGTAATAGGATTACTTTAAATAATAATTGACTTAAATACATTGGCTTATGAATACCTGCTTATCCATTTTCAATAGGATTTATTTCTTCAAATTATATATTTTCTAAATGGAAATGGAGAGTATTCACATCACATTAATGCCTTCTATGAATCTTTCTTATATATTTCTCATTATGATAAATGGTTAACTAAGCTATTTCCAATAATCTTAAGGGACTATGAGCTTGATTAGTTCTATACTTTATTGTGTGGTTCCGTACATTGTTTTTCACCATTAGTTATTGATTTCTTACCTCATCCTCAAATTAATGTTGCTTGGAAGATTAAATTTATGGTATTCATTGAGCTTAAAAAAACATCCAATAGGTACATCAAAGATTCTGTATTTAGGTTCAAGATGATGGTAACTAAGCTGACTTATTAACTAAGAGAGAGTAAATTTAAAATCATTTTTATCAATAGCCTACCATAAATTATCAAAGACAAAGTAGCTTTCAACACTTTTCCATCTTTTAATGAACTTTATCATGTGGTTAAGGCCTTTGAAGTCAAATTTTTAGAGATAAATATGCTTAATTATGAGTCCAATGCTTTAAATAATATAATTTTTTAAAACAAACCAATTTTCAAGGCTAAAAGCAATCACCATAGGTTTCAATATAATATCTATGTGAAGAAGCTAGTTAATGCTATAGAAAAACTATTTAAGAAGCTTATTTTATCTCTACTAGAATGGGCATAGAATATTTACAAGGCCAAGTGAAAGTCCACAAAATATCTTAAATAAGTTACTTGACTGTAATATGATTATTTCACCACCAAAAAGGGGATTTGATACTTCAAGACCATTACCTAACATTTAGATGAAAATGTTTATTGTGATTTTCATATACTTTTAAGGGTATTGTACAAATAAATACATCACCTTGAAAAAAAAGTATAAAATTCAATTGAAAATGATGAAATATAATTAGATGGTGAACATATAAGTTCAAGTGAGATAATAAAAACATCTAGTCATAAGGAACAATCAATTGATAATGGTAATGCCCATTAGACAAACCAATGTACAAAACTATCTATATGGATCACTAACAACATCCGCTTGAGGGTTTTATTCGAGTTATTGAATCAATTAAGAAGAAAACAATGTCTATTTAAATTGTGTTTACTAAAGAGGACATTCCACACGATGGTTCATATGATGGACCACTATTTATGTGAGAATATATAGACGACAATGAAAAATATGGAACAATGGTTGAAAATGGCTCAAAATTGAATATATGACCTAAACAAATTAATTATAGTCTTCGAATTAGCTTGGATGATTTATCCTATACACTCATTGTTATCACACGATACAAAGGTATTGGAAGGAAACCTTTTGGCTGTGTTATATTGTCTATTAGAGTGGGATCTAAGAAAATTAAAACTTTATTACTTGTGGTGCCCACTACTGGATCATATAATATTTTACTTGGTCAACCATGGATACATCAAATGAAAAAAATATTTTGTTTATTACTATAATTTTATGAATAGTAAATTACTTTATATTATAAAAATTTAATTTATTTTTCATTTCATAATTTTAATTTATGAGGACTTATTTTGTTTAGCACGTAGTTATCTAATTTTTATCTTTGGACTAGATAGCTACATTTTTTATCATAATTGTGGGTGTTGACATAATTATTATTGGAGATTGACCTTACCTGTTGGTATTTATGTCATGATATTAGTTTCATGTCCATTGGTACATATTCATGGAGGTTAGCAAGTATAGGTATGTTTCATTTCCATTTACTCAAACATATTTGTTGAATTTTTTGTCCTCCATGATTTTCTCAAATGAATTTTTATCAATTAAGGTTTAGGGGAATTCACATATTGTTGGGTTCTTATTTGGGTGGGTTATAAATTATGGTGTCATGTTTTAGTTTATGTATTGAGATAATTTTACAAGATAGTTGCATACCTAGGAATAGTTTTTGTCTAAGTCTAGTGGTCATGTTCTTGTCTTAGCCATGTAGAAATCACCTAGGGTCTTATAAAGTACAAAAACTTATGTGATGAGTCACTATCCAAATAAGTCATCACATGTGTTTCAAGTGATGTAGACACCTAAAAATAGTTCTATGACATTAATTACTATTATTATAATAATTAATATAGGACATTAGTAATGTTAGATGATTTGGTTTAGATTGGGCAATGTAGGCCCTCTTGTTAACTTATAATGTGCTTATTGTTCCCCCTCTTGTGAATATCTAATGTTATCTTATGATTCCCCTTTTCAATCCTCATGTTACTTTGTGCTTTAAACCTCCTCTAATTCAGGTGCACTTGCATCCTTTCTATTTAACTCGTAACCATTGTAAGTTGGCATAGATGCCCATAATGTTAACTTGAATTCAAATATTATCTATAAGTAATCATGAATTATATTTTATATAGACTTAAGAGTATCTATCAATCATTCATAGGAATATATTGAGCACTCATAATAATTCTAAAATATATTGAGTAATTATTAGAGCATTAATTTTTGATTTGTAATTATGATTTTTTTGTTTTCAATATATTTTTAGAGTGGGTTCCACTACTTATATCCCTAAAAAATACCAAGATGGTTTTACTATTCACTTAGTATATTGCATACCCCAAAGATCATCTTATTTTTATTAAGCTTCATATATTGTGGCCATTGAAGGTAAGGAAGAGAAGAAGATTTGGGTTTAAAAGTGTCACAAAGGTGAGATAGGAGTGTGAGAAAGGAACTTAAGACAAAATGTGGATTAATGGCCAAAAAAGATAAGTGCCTTGTATGGTTCTTTGGATATAAATTTATTGATTATGTATTGTTTATGCATAATTTACATGTATTTGTAATGTTTAATTAGAAGTAGATTATTTCAGATACTAAAGTTTGGTGAAATTTTTATGTTTCTTAGGATTTTAAAAAAATATTATAATTTTATTATTCGTTGCACAATTGCTCATTTCCATTCATCATTTTGGAAATCTATTTTTGTTGGTGTCTATAAAAAAACAATTTTTGATTAAGAGATAATACCCAAAACTAAGAGTTTTACACATAACACACAAATCATGGAGAAATTATCATGCCCAAAATTTTTGTCCCAAAATCTATGTAATTTTATTTTTGTTATCTTATTTTAGTGATATTTATGTATTCACTATGGTTGCTTAATGTTTAACTATTTTGATTCAGTCAATGCATAATTGAAATGTGACACACAATTATTACAAGATTTATTTAATACATTTGATTACCACAATAAGACCTATCTAAGAGTAGAATACAAGCGTAAGAGGTTAATATCAATGTGACTCCAAAAATCAATAAGTGATATCTTGATTAGTGAAGTGGGACAAGTCACATTATTAAGAAGTACTGAATTATAATTTTTTCATTTCAAAGATCACATATTTATTTACAAATAACCTAATCAACATAGTCAAGAGGAATGAAGTGAGCTTGAACAATAATCAATTAACATAGGGTTACCACTTTAAGGGCTCACCAAGGGAGATTCATCTAACACTATACAACTCTACTCAAGTAAGGATATCAAGACAAAGAAACTAACCAATTTAAAGTGGATTGGCTGACAAATATTGCACAATGATAAAACTCAAACTTAAATTAATATTATACACATATAGCCAACCAAATAAATATGAGCCCAACATGAAGGAAAATGAAAAATACCCATAACCTAGCGTAAGAACCTAGACCCAATTGCCCCACCATAACTTGGGTAGTCCACATATCCACTCCATGGAATCAAGGTTTGATGTAGTTCTTCTTACACTTATCATGGCCTCCTCCATGAGACATCATCACCAAATGAGGGTTGACGATCTAAGCCAAAAAGGAAAATAATACGTCACTCAAATAAGATTCTAAAGTTCTAGTCATCTCCACAAAAGAATGATACATCCAAAGGTCATCAAACACAATCTATATCACAAGGTGCATGTACTTACCCAAGCACTACCACACAAAATAATAATGAGAGTCAAGCGTGACTAGGAATATATATCCTTTTATTCTAATGAGGTCACTAACTCAATAATATTTGAACTATGCTACTCGAAGAAACTCTATCTCTCGAGCGATTCTCTAAAGGTGTCTAAGGTTAAGACAAGAGAGAACAAGCTCAAATCTCAATAATCAATAGGGGTTAATATCCTACAATAGCTGATCAAATAAGAAAATCATGGGGTTAAAACTAATAATAAACACATAGGCAGGGAAGAATATCATACCATTTGTGATTAAGTAAGCATACTAAGGATAGGTGTTTTAAACACGTGTTCCAAGAACATAATAAAGTTAGTTATAAATTACCCACTCTAGTAAGACATCATAAGGGTTATTTTTATAAGCATATTCTCTAAGAACATCTTATACTTAATTGATAACACCCACATAAAGAGGCATCTTAATGGTTAGTTGTCTAAGCTCAAACCCACTACTCGAGCTGCCTACATAACTACGATGATCCCATCACATGCATAATTAGGACTATTTTAGTTCATTCATTCCTAAATTATTTTTAGACCAAGGTGAAAGCATTCAACCTTGGTCAAGTAGTCATATGATTAAGTGATATAGTTATCCCATGCAGGTAACCTTACATCCATTAGTTGGCCCAAGACATCTAGGCACTACTAAGAGTTACAAAGAGCATCTCACAAAAGGATCACTTGTGTTTAGACTTATAATTTTGAGCATAAAATTCAAGCCTTACTCCCATGGTGTACTCTAATTTAATTTTTAAAATGATCCCTTTTGACCTAACATGGAGCATCTAGGGCCTAAAATAGCTAAAAGAGTTTACAACCCAAAAACTAACCTAAGGTCATAACATTTATTTTAGGTTAACATAATACATCAAACCCACTAAAATTCACTAGGGATTAGAAAGGATACAATTAAACAATGTTTCTCAACCTACGAAGCTTAGGAGAGTGACAAAACACACCAATTCCAAGTTGGGTAAATCAAATCTAGAAACACATTTATTTTAATTTACAACCAGATAAATAAATCTTTCTAACTCTTAAAACCTATATTTTAACTTAGAATTAGAGTGTTTAAAGTTTTGAAATAATTTAGTTTGGGAGAAAATGATAATTTTATTATGCATCCCAAATTGAATTTAATAGACCAAAAATTGTGTTGTAAAAATTTCTCTTATAAACCAGATTTGGAAAACACCTTGTTAAAAATAGCAAAACTCACACTATATTTTATTTTAATATCATATTGTTAATTTTAAGCTATCTTAAAGTGATTGCAACTCTCAATTTTGAGGAATTTCATTTCTAGGTATTTTATTTATGTCAATTCCAATCAACTTTTGAAACAAGAAAAAAAAGTAACGAAATTTTGCCCTTGCAATTGTTTTATAGAACTGGTTAGAAAAGATAACTCCTAACATGAGTAAAATTTATCTGATTAGTAGTTATAAATTTTGTATCTAAAAATACTTTTTTCCAAATCTTAGAATTTGAAAACATTAAATTTAAATATTTATTTAAAATCAATATAATGCCAAAAAATACAGTAAAATAATCTCATAAAAAATACTAATAAAAAAAATATAATGGAATATTAGTGATTTTATTAAATTATAGTAACTTAAAAGGGAGAGTTAATAACTTTATAATTTTAATTTAAAACTTCAATTTATATATAAATCCATTAGAGAGTTAAATGTCACCCATAAAAGTTTGAGAAAAATTATTTACTTAATAAGTGTTGTAGAGATAACTTAAATGATAAGCTAAATAAATAAAATCAACTGTAATAAAATAATTTCAAAAGTTTTTTTTTTGATTTGTCATGTGGTGGATTAAGTCACCAACGTTAGATTAGAAAAATCTCCTCTTTAAAATTTAGGGCAACTTATTGAAACATTAAATATTTTTATGCACATAATTAAAAATTATTTTCCAAACTTTTACTTTCATTTCTTTTATTTTTTCTTGCAAATTTGGAGGTTGCAGGTGAAGCTCAAGAAGAAAGATCAAATAAATATATGAGTTACATAGTGAATATTATATTCTCAATGTATATACCTAATCTTTGGATAACTATGTATATACAATTATTTTATAAACCTTGATTAATTATCTATAAATTTGAAATTTTATGTATATCCTACTATGTATATACATAGATTTAAAGAAATCCCAACAATCTAATATATTTAAAAAAAAAATGATAGTATATATATTTATATATACATAAGAATAAATGAGGGTTCGATATAATTTTTTGATAGATATTAGGGTTGACAAGACTTTTATTCGGATTGCTTTTGACTATCCCAATAATCCAATATATTTAAAAAAATAAAATGATAGTATATATATTTATATATACATAAAAATAAATGAGGGTTCGATATATTTTTTTGATAGATATTAGGGTTGATGAGATTCTTATTCAGATTGCTTTTGACTAGAGCTACAAATCAGATCTAGGACACAATCAAGGGCCCCAATCCCCCAAAACCATTAAACTAATACAAATAGCCATCATCGACCATTAAAACTACTATGTCAACTCAAACAATCATATTTGGTCTATAAACACCCTGTGAGATTTGAACTTAGGTGACACTGGGTATAACCAACCCACTTAACCAACCCTTCTATATTTCATTGGCAAGAGTTCAATTTTTATTTTATTTTATTTTTTATTTATTATTATTATTATTATTATTATTATTATTATTATTTCCTTTTATGGATGATGACTTATGCATCCATCTTCCTTCTTAAAGGGTGGGTCGCTGGATGCACAACCGATGCCCCTCCCTTTTACTGAGGGTTTAGGGTCAGCTGACTATGCTATCATCCCCCTTTCCTGAACACTCAGGGGTGGATAGTTGCTTGGCTGACCCACCTCAACACATTCCTCTTTTTATTTTATAATTTTATTATTATGATATTTTATGTAAATAAATAAATCTAAAACCCTTCATAATGAATCAAAATCAAAACAATAAATTATGAGTATATATATATATATATATATATATATATATATATATATATATATATAATTTATTTTTTTAATTATTCTTATATCATAACAAAAACCTCATGCCATGATTTATATTTTTCTTTTTAATTTTTTTTAAATATATATATATATATATATATATATATATATATATACACACTATCTAATAAGTTAAAATAAAATATATTATAATAATATTAGTTTATTTATTTTTATATTTTTTTATAACCCATTCTATAATGTATTAAAGAGAGATAAATTTAAAATAAAATTCATAAATTAAAATTTTATTATATAAACTTAAAAATTGCACAATTTTTTAAATGCATTTTTTGATTTTTGATTTTTTTTCCAAAAAAAAGAAGTATTGAAAAGGGATAAGGAGATTCACATTTCATTTGAATTTTTCAAATTTAAGATAAATAATTTTCACATCTCACATTTTAAATTTCATGATAAAGAGAGAAAAAAAAGATATTACTATCACTATTACTATTATTATTCTAATAATATTAATAATTTAACCAAATATTTCTTTATATACACATTCATAGGAGAATTTCCATTTTCAAAACTAGTTCACAAGATATGGGAAGGAAAGAGAATATTATAAGTTTGATTTAGAAGCAACCAACAAGTTTTTCTCTAAGAGAAGAGAGAGAGAGGGATAATAAAGAGATTTAAGAACACTACCACAATAAACCCACCTAATTTAGCTCACCAATCTTCATTAAGAGGTATAAGGAGAGAAATATCATATCCTCAACAAACATGATACAACTCAATAATGAAGAATTTTTTATTTATAATTTTAATCTTTAAGATTCAAAGATAGAGAGAGAGCACTAAATTTTACTAATTTTAAAGTATTTACCAATAGCAACAAGAAAAATAAGAAATGATCCTACCTCCAATCTTTTTATCTTGAAACTCTTCTAAACTTCTTCCTTCTCTATTACAATTCTCCTTCCACTAAAAATACATATAAAGAAAAACCAACAATGGCTAAAGATTTGTCCATAAAAAAGAGTAAAATTTATTTTTATCAAAATAGCCACCAACTCATTAAATGAAGAGAGTACC
Organism: Torreya grandis; assembly: GCA_037957365.1. Classification (NCBI taxonomy): domain Eukaryota; kingdom Viridiplantae; phylum Streptophyta; class Pinopsida; order Cupressales; family Taxaceae; genus Torreya; species Torreya grandis. Next base: position 3,101,290 of record JARHVA010000880.1, read on the forward strand.
CTCTCTTTCATAGGTCCTTTCATATAATAAAAGACTCATACTTTTCTTCAACAAAATAAACTTTCTTACAAGCAAGATCTTATAAATAATAAATTCTCTTACATGTCCACATGGGCTCCTTACAAAAATAATAATATTAAATTACATAATTTTTAAAATACTCCATTAAGTGGGTCATGCCTACCACTAGGCTAGAACCCTATGGTTGTAGGTTTTTAAAAAGACCTATGAGATAGGGTTCACAGCCTTTCTAGGACAACTATAACCTATTTAATTCAATTTTAAATATTATCAATTTTATGAATATATAAATATACATTTAAGGTGTGTAATTATAATTTAAATATTTTTTCTTTATTTATTGAGGAGCATTAATTTATTAGCATCAAGAAAACTACCAATTCAAATTTATTCATCACTATGATTGTCATATTTGATGAACACTCCAAAATGCTACAAAAAAGGTGAGATATTTACATGGGGTATTACATACTTCCCCTCTTATAAAAACATCATCCTCGATATGCCAATCCAACACAAGCGATTGAAAAACCACACACTTCTAAAGGGCATACTAGGTTAGAAACAATACAATTAATGCCAACAAAGATACAACAATAATTTTCAATTATGATTTCAAATCCCATACATTCGATTATAGATTATTAATGTTCTTATTCTAGTTAAATTATTCTCAAATATTTCTCTTATTTAAGTGTTATACTTATCAACATATTTTATTATTGTGAAATTTAATTATCTTGTAATTATGAAGTTTATTAAGTCAATATTTAATATTAATTTTCTCTAGGTAGATCCCATAGTGTCATACTATCATATGGTCTCCCAAATCTATCACAGACCAACAAAAACTCAATAAATTTTATTGCCAAATAATTTTGATAATTATCATGTGAAACAATAATAGAGTTCTATTTTAATATCACACTAAACAAGTTGAACTCCATCCTATGGTGAATTTGCAATATAAAAATATAAAATGTCATCTAAATAAAGCAATGCCAATGTTAAAATAAGTGTAATCATTGTACTATGTAAATAACCTCCTTATATCTCTCAATAAATAATGAAGTAATGCTATAGCCAAGTCAAGTATAAGAGCACACAACCTCTCATGAAGAATTCTACTTACACCTCCCAAAATTAGGATAGCTAGTGCTTTAGCTAAATCCTATATGAAACCATCATATCTAGTGGGCAGGGGGATAGCTCAAGACTTGACCTCACAAGCTAGCTCATCACACCATCTAGATATATTCTAATCTACTTTTTCTCCCCCCTACATGAAATAGGCATATAATGTTCATATCACGATATTCATGAAACCAATGTTCAAACATAAAAGTAAAAAAACAAACAAACTCGCCAACATAATCCAATAACTAAATCAAATGCCAAGTGGCCTTAAATATATACAAATATTCTCAATTATGTAATAAAGTGAGATCCAAATGGTCACAATATAAAAATTGAAATTACAATCAAAGTAAGTTAAAACCAATGAAATATCTATGTAAAATAAAATTTAGATTCAAGAGAACAAAATGCTGGTTTCAAAAAACAACTTAAAATGGAACCCAAATTAAAATAAAATAGGGCACAACAATCTTGCAAAAACTTCACATTACATCACTATGTGGCTAGAGAAAGCCACCTGAGGGGAGAAAGAATAATATAAGACTCAATTACCTCCTAGACATAAGAGGAAATAATCACTCTCTCCATATGTCTCGCAAAGGTTCACAAGGTTACATCAAGCATAAATCATGAAGATTATTCTTTTTACAACCACTAAAGGGCAGGTGAAAGAACACATTATTTTTAAAGTGACCATTATGTGCAAAGAGCCCATGGTGCCTAAAACTCTCATGGTGCACACACCTAAAATAATCAAGGAGGTACCTTGTGCAAAGGAGAAAAGTAAGTTTTCAAATTATGAGAAGCTCCACTTCTTATCCCATGACCTAGTCCAAACTAATATAAACATAGTTCTGCTCCACCCTCAAACCCCATACTTGTATTGGTACCTAAATACTAGAGTAACAATGCAGGGTTACACAACACAACACATTACTACATAAAAAAAAATTCACTTATATATTATATGTTTACATGAACAAAAGTTACTTTACACCATATTATTAATATATAGTTGCAGACAAGGTACTTCACAAACATATTCACATTCACAAGAGAATAATTAGGATGAACAACACAATATCATACTATTAGCGTGACATATACACTTTATGACTACATAACAATGTTGTTTACATAGAGAGAATCCATTGTTTAGGAGGTTTGTTATATAAAAAATTATGCAGAGGTTTACATAATATGTTACAATTACACATGTACATTAAAATTACAAAAGTTAAGGGTACACATATTTAGATTGAGATACACTATTTACATCAGTTCACAACCACAACATAATATGATAACATAATTTTATTAGAGACACACAAGGATATAAATAGTCTCACTAGTCCAATTGATGTATATATGTCACTCCATATGACATTATTGATAACCATCTGCCACTGCTACTATCAAATAAGGAACAATAAATGGAAATTACACACATAACACTCATTTCTACAATAGTATCTCATGGAAATATGCATGTTCTTATGTCTGATCACTATGGAATTATAATTACTATAGTACCTTTGTATAAATAAGTCTCATTAATCATTTGGTCAAACTATAGGTACATAATTAATTTTCTGTTTGTCAAGAAAAATAATTAAACCAATCAACTGATATTCCTAGAGTTTTTAGTAATGAATCCATGCTCTGATACCAAAATGTCATGCCCAAAATTATTATCCTAAAACCCATGTAATTTTTTGCGTTATCTTATTTCAATAATGTTCATTTATTCAATATGGTTGCTTAATATTTAACTGTTGTGATTCGGTCAATGCACAATTAACGTGAGACACACATACTTATTATATTTTATTTCCACCACAAGACCTATCTAAGAGTAGAATACAAGCATAAGAGGTTAATATCAATGTGATTCTATAAATTAATAAAAAATATCCTGATTAGTGATGTGGGAAAAGTTACATTATTAAGAAGTATTGAATTACAATTTCTTGATTTAAAAGATCACAAATTTATTCACACATAACTCAATCAACATACTCAAGAGGAATGAAGTGATCTTGAATAACAATCAATTAACACAGGGTTGCCACTTTAAAGGCTCACCAATAAAGAGTCATGTAACACTATACACATTTACTCTTAAGATAATCAAGACAAAGAAACTAACCAATTTAAAGTGAAATGGTTGAAAACAACTACATGATGATCAAACTCAAAGTTAAATTAATATTATACATATATATCCAATGAAATACATATGAGCCCAACACAAAGGAAAATGATAAACACCCATAGCCTAGCATAAGAACCTAGACCTGATTGCCCCCTTTAGAATTTGGGCAACCTATATATCCACTCCATGGATTCAAGGTTTGATGTAGTTCTACTTACACTTGTGATGGCCTCTTTCATGAGATATCATCACCGAACAAGGGTTGGAAATCTAAGCCAACAAAGAAACTAGTGAGTCAAAGAATAATACTGTGTCCCCCTTTTTGGCATAAAGAGGCCACATACACTTTTAGTATATCCTCAAAATATCTTGAGTTTGTGTCATTGACATTAATTAACCAAATATGTTTTATATTATATATACAAAGACATAGTGCATATACATTTTTTCAAAAAAAAAAAATCATTAATTATTTTTTATGATTTTTTTAAAATTTTGTTTGTTTGCCTAGTGGGAAAAATATTATTATTTGACCCTAGTATGTCACTCAAGTGAGCTTCTAAAGCTCTAGTCATCGACATAGAATAATGACACATCCAATGGTCATCAAACACATTCTAGATCATAAGGTGAATGTACTTACACAAGCACTTCCACACAACATCATAATGAGAGTCAGACATGACTAGGAATCTATATACTATTATTCCAATGTGGTCAATGGCTTAATAATCTTATAACTTACACTCTTTAGATAAACTCCTTCTCTTGAGTAAGTCTCTAAAGGTGTCCAAAGCTAAGATGAGAGAGAAAAAACTCAAATATCAATAATCAAGTGGGGTCATTATCCCACAATAGCTGATCAACTAAGAAAACCATGCGATGAAAATTGATAATAAACACATACACGAAGAAGAATACCATACCATTCATGATTAAGCAAGCGTACTAAGGATTAGATGTTTTAAACATGTGTTACAAGAACAAACTAAAGTTAGTTGTCAGTTTCTTACTCCAGTAAGACATCCTAAGGGTTAGTTTTATAAGCATGTTCTCCAGGAACATCCTCTATTTAATTGATAACACTCACATAACTTAGGGGCATCTTAATGGTTAGTTCTCTAAGCTCGTGCCGACTCCTTGAGCTACCTACATATCTACAGTAATCCCATCACATGTAAAATTAGTGTTGTTGTAGTTCACTTAGTCTTAAATGAGTGTTAAACCAAGGCAAAAACATTTGACCTTGGTTAAGCAATCATATGATTAAGTGGTGCAGTTATCCCATGCAGGTAACCTTGCGACCATTAATTGGATTAAGGCATCTAGGAACTACTAAAAGTTACAAGGAACATATCATGAAATGATCACTTATGTTTAGACTTCTAATTCTAACCATAAAGGGCAATCCTCACTCCCATGGTGTACTCCAATTTAAATATTAAAATGACCCCTTTCGACCTAATATAGAGCATCTAGGGCCTAAAATAGCTAAAAGAGTTTATGGCCCAAACACTGACCTAGGGTCATAACATTTATTTTACGTTAGCATAATACATAAAACCCACTAAAATTCATCAGGGATTGGAAATGATATAATTAAACAATTTTCCTTGACCTACAAAGCTTAGAAGAGCGATAAAATACACTAACTCCAAGTTGGGTAAATCATGATTATAAAAACCTTTGTTTTAATTTATATCAAGATAAATAAATCTTTCTAACTCTTAGAATCTATTATTTAAGTTAAAATTAAAATGTTTAAAGTTTTGGATTAATTTAATTTGGAAGAAAATGACAATTTTACTATGCATTCCAAACTGAATTTAGTAGATCAAAAACTGTGTTGCTAAAATTTCAGAAAACACCTTGCTAAAAATGGCAGAACTTGCATTAGATTTTATTTTAATATTATAGTATTAATTTTAAGTATCTTAAATTGATTTCAACTCTCAATATTAAAGAATTTCATTTGTAAGTATTTTATTTATGTCAATTCCAATCAATTTTTGAAACAAGAAAAAAAAGTACCTAGATTTACCCTTGCAAGTGTCTTGCAAAATTAGCTGAAAAAAATGACCCTTGACGAGAGTAAAATTTATTTGATTAGCATTATTTAAAACCAATATAATGCAACACTAAAACATCTCAATATGTGTGTGTGTGTGTGTGTGTGTGTGTGTGTGTGAAGTGTTAAACTAGATTTACACATTGATAAGATAAATTAATATTTTAAACAAAAAATTTAAATTTATTAACTCTCACATTTAAGTTACTATAATTTAATAAAATCACTAATACTCCATTATAATTTTAAAAAAATCTATTAGAGAGTTAAATGTCACCCATAAAGGTTTGGAAAAAATTAATTTACTTAATAAGTGGTTTACAAATGATTTAAATGAGAAGCTAAATAAATAAAATCAATTATAATGAAATAATTTCAAAAGTTTCTTTTTTTTGACTTGTCATGTGGTGGGTTAAGTCACCACCGTTGGATTGGAAGAATCTCCTCAAGATCTAGGACAACCTCTTGAAACCGTAAGATTTCTTGTGCACACAATTAAAAGTTATTTTCTAGGCTTTTGCTCTCATTTCTTTTGTTTTTCGTTGCAAGTTTGGAGGTTGCCAGTGGAACTCAAGAGGAAAGTTTAAATAAATTCATGAGTTACATCTTGAAGATTATATACTCAATATATATACCTAATCTTTAGATAATTATATATATATATGTAAATTTAATTTAATTTTTTTAAAACCCTGGTTAATTGTTTATAAATTTTAAATCCTATGTATACTCAACCATGTATATACACATATCTAAATAAACTCCAACAATCCAATATATTTAGAAAAATAAAATGATAGTATATCTATTTATATTTATATATAAAACTTAGGGTACAACAACAACAACAACAACAACAACAACAACAACATAATAATAATAATAATAATAATAATAATAATAATAATAATAATAATAATAATAATAATAATAATAATAATAATAATATTATTATTATTATTATTATTATTATTATTATTATTATTATTAAACTATTTTTATTGGTGGCAACTTGTGCAACTATCACCCCTCCCCCTTATAGAGGGTTTGGGGGTGGCTGACTATGTCACTATCCCCCTTCCGTGAACACCCAGGGGTGGGTAGTTGCTTGGTTGACCCACCCCAACACATTCCTTCTATAATAATAATAATAATAATAATAATAATAATAATAATAATAATAATAATAATAATAATAATAATAAGTGTAGTTTATTTTATTTAATTTTTTTTTGAAACCATGCATAATAAATCAAAATCAAAAAAAATTATGAGTATATATATATAATTTTCTTTTTAATTTTTTTTATATATATAATCACAAAAAGATCATGCATGATTTATGATTTTTATTTTTATATATAATTAGGATATATATACTTCCATGTATATATATATTTTAACTTTATTTTGCAACTAAAAAGGGGTAAAAATTTATTAAAACAAGCCTGAGAATGGGAAAATTACATCATCATATCCTGCTCAAGAAGTTGAGCCAGGGTAGGGGATAACCCAACAGGAAGCCTATACTGATCGTAAATAGCCCAATTCGGCCCATGTTCCGTGACCCATTTTGCAAGACGGTCAGCCACACTGTTCCACTCACGGGGAATATGCTTAAAAGAAATTAGCTCGAAGGATGAGCTTAACTGTCAAATCTGCTTGATAACCACAGCCAGTTTCCAATCCACACTATCAGAATTGCAATTATTTAGCAAGTTAACAACCACTTGCGAGTCTGACTCACAAATAATACTAAGCCACCCCTGTTGACAGCAAGTTTGCATCACCTCCAGGATGGCCATCGCCTCCATATAATTGTTGGTATGATAGCCCTTATAAACCGAAAGCAGAAAATGGATAGATCCAGAATTGTCCCTTTCAATGGCACAAATCCTAGCTTCCCCAAGATTTCCCCTAGCCGACCCATCCACATTAACCTTCACAACTCCCTCCTCAGGGGGCGTCCATCTACCCACATGGCTAATTGGGCGCATCCTTTGCCTGCTGCAAGTCGTGGGGTAAATTTGAAAATAGGGGTGCACACCCAAAGGCGTACCTGGGGAAAGCCGAGATAACACTAAGGCATCATTCAGCTCCAGGTCTTCGCCACTACCCCCCTTAACCTAGAGAGTTTCCAGAAGGGTGACTAGGACTTTCAGCCATAACTCTCTTATGTTCAAACTGCGCTCTTGAAAAATTCTTCTATTTCTTTCAATCTAGAGGTTCCATAAAATAAAAGTGGGTCCAACAGTCCACGCATTCTACAGAATAGATGCCTTGCTAGGAGGCCTATCCAGGTGTTGCCAAACTCAGCCAAAGACCCAGCGTGCCAACACAGACGCCCCAGGCTTCCCACCACAGATGCCATAATCTTCTTGCAAAGAGACATTGAAAAAATAGGTGCTCACCATTCTCCTCACTGCCACAGTAGAACAAAAAAATTGAGGGACCATGAAAACCTCTTTGGAGAGGTTATCCCAAGTAAGGCAGCGCCTATAGGTAAGAGTCCATAAAAAGAAGTTGCACTTCGGCCAAGCTTCCGAATTCCAAATTTTCTTGCTCCATAAAAATTCAGCTTCTCCAAAATGTTCCTTGGTCAGCTCCTGATATCCGAAAGAGACTAAGTACTGCCCATTGGGATCGCCTCCCCAAGCCAGGATATCACTCTCTCTCAAGGAGCTACATCCCATGGTAGCAAGGAGTTAGACTAATTCCTACCTATCTTCCACGGTCCCACCCAGCAGCCAGGCAGACGCATTTTTCCATTTATATGCAATAGAATTCCCCAGCTGATAGGCTTCTTTATAGTGCTCAACAATATTTCACCCCGCATTTCAAAAAGTGTCACATAGGTCCTGCAAGTGAGGATGAGACAAAATGAGGGGGGGAGCTCCATTCCAAGAATCTTCCCAAAATAATGCCTCCGCTCCGTTGTAGATCCAAAAAAGGCTAGCTTGCACCAAAGAGGCTCCAAGTTTGAGGGTGTTCCACACCATGGAACCTCTTCCCTCAATGGGGAACCTGGGAATCTCTGCTGGATTAACCCCAGGACAATACTTCAGTGAAAGGATACGGGCCCAAAGGTGGGATTGATTGGTGCACCACCGCCAGTACAGCTTTGCCGCAAGACCTTGGTTGGCCAAGATAGCCGATCTAAGCCCAAGATCCCTCGCCCTTTTAGGCCTACACACAGTGCTCCAATTAATCAAGCTCCATTTTGAATTCTGAAGATTGCCACTCCAAATAAATTGTTAGGAGAGAGCATCATATTCACGAAAAAAATACATTGGAGCAGCCTAGACCATGCTACGGTAAATGGGCAAAGCTTGAATAATTAACTGAAGAAGAGTCACTCATCCAGCTATTGTGAGCCAATAGTGGGTCTAATGATTGACTCTCTGCCTTAATTTATCTAGAATGTTTTGCCAAAAAAGTTGGGGCTGCTTACCAACCACAATGGGAACCCCCAAATAAGTCACCGAAAGAGGCTGCGATTAAAATCTTAGTATAGCCACAATCTTGTGCTGGATAGAATCTGGAGTATTAAAGAAAAAATGGAGGATTTGTGCTCATTTAATTTTTGTCTAGAAACTAATAAATAAGTGTCCAAAGCTTTTTGAAAAGCTTGCGCTTCCTGAATCTGGGCTTTCCCTGCCAGAATGGTGTCATCCACAAATTGGAGATGAGTCAATTTGGCAGCACCATTGCCCCACTACCATCCATGAATCAGGTTCTGCAAAGCTCGAGACTTTATGAGCTAACCCAAACCTTCAGCCAAGATAATAAATAGATAGGGAGATAACGGATCCCCTTGGCGAAGCCCTCTAGAGGCCCTAAACAGTCTAGAAGGTGCCCCATTAATGAGGACTGAGTAAGACGGTGTGGTGAGACAACTTAGCACCCAACGGATCCAATCCTGGCTAAATCCAAATGCAAGAAAGATTTTTTGCATGAATCTTCAGTCTACCCTGTCATAAGCCTTAGCCAAATCCAGCTTAATAAACATAGCTCTCTCTTGGGCATTGCTCATAGAGTGGATTACTTCTGAAGCAATCACCACTCCATCCAGAATCTGCTTCCCAGCAACAAAGCCCCCAGTTCCTCTTAGATGATCATTGGGAGCCAAACTTTGAGCCTCTCTACAATGAGCTTGGTAATAATTTTGTAAACCATATTACAGAGTGCAATAGGTCGGAAGTGATCCAATTGATTTGCCTGTTCTTTCTTCGAGATCAGCACAAGAAAGGTCGCATTAATTGCTCTAAGCATCTCTTTGCTGTGATAGGACTCATGTACAACTTCCACTAAATCTTGACTAATTATATCCCAAAATTCTTGAAAGAATTTCGCTAGGAATGCATCCAGACTAGGCACCTTGCCTCTGCGCATAATAAACACAACTTTTTCCACTTCTGATTTAACAATCAGTTTCAAGAGGGCATCATTCATTTTTGACGTGATTATAAGAGGAATGCAAGACAAAACCACATTTTCCTCCAACTCAGCTATAGGTGCTGTGCCAGATAGAAGCTCAGAGTAAAAATAGACTACTTCCTCAGAGATGGCATGAGAGGATGAAATACAAGTTCCATCCGGGGTCACAAGAGATGCAATATAATTCCTGTTGCACCTCACCTACATCGACTTATGAAAGAAGGCAGTGTTCCTATCACCTTCCTGGAGCCAATCAACCCAGGCTTTCTGCTTCCAAAAGATTTCTTCCCGAAGTTCCCACTCATTAAGCTCATTCAAAGCTACAAATTCAGCCCTACGAAGCTCATCAGACAAGCCATATTCTATAATCTGTCTGGTAGTGCTATCCAACCTGTCTTGTGCTCTCTTCTTCATAGTATAAAGATTGCCAAAATTGTTCTTGTTCCACACCTGTAACTTTATTTTGACATACTGGAGCTTCTTGGCAAAGGAGAACATAGCTGTGCCATACTCAGGACCCCCTGCCTCCACCAGTGGGACATGAGGGTATGAAGAGAAGAATCCCAAAGCCACATTAACTGGAACTTAAAGGGAGGTTTCTTGGGCCCATCAATGAAATTGGTTGTGAGCTTGATGGGCCAATGATCAAACCCCCTCCATTCCAGAATTTTAGAAGTAATAGAGAAAACACTAGATAGCCAAAAGCAAGAGACTAAAAATCTATTTAAATGCTCAGAGATAACATCCTTACCTGATCTTCTACTACTCTAAATAAATCACCCATTGATGGGTTTGACATCAGATAGGTGCAGCCGATCCATATTAAGTCTAAGAAGCTCAGAAGAAGGGTCTAATCAATTTAGCCCACCCCTTTTCTCCTCCAGGCTGAGGATAGCATTGAAATCTCCACTCATGATCCATGACAGGTAAGGACAACAACTCTGAACATAACATAAGTGTTCCCAAAGCTTTAGGTGTCCCTGAATATCTCCAGGTGCATAAATATTTGTGACCAAAATCAGCTCTCCTATTTTTGAGGAGGATATAATCATGGATAGTGCCGAGATAGTAGCCATCCACTGGAGTGGTGTGACCTTAGCTAGATCCCAACAGATTGCTAAACCTCCAGTGCTACCTAATGTGCCAACACACTAACATTGACCAAAAGCCCCAAATTTAGGTAAGCAACTAAACATAGCATCTACAGAAAGCTTGGTCTCCTGGATACATAAGATATCTGGAGAGTGTTCAAAAATCAACTTCTGCATAATTTTTTGTCTGGGGGTACTATGCATCCCCCTCACATTCCATGACAACACTATCATTGAGTGGATTGGGTAAAGTGTTCATCCAAGGTTTTAACCACTCTTAACTCAACCAGTAAGTCTCCTATGAGCTTGATTCTCTCCTGATCCTTTTTGCGTCCTGGTCTGGACGGTGTGGAGAAAGAGACTTTCTTGAATTGTCTCTACATCAAGCCCAAAGCTTTCGACACACCCTTATCTTTCTTGGAGACATCCTTGTCCTTAACCAAGTCAGCCCAACTACAATCCTTGTTCTGCTGCTCTGATAGATCTACCAGATTCCCATCCACCAAAGCATTCACACTCTCTTGGCACTGCTGGATCACCATGTCTTAGGAGTCATTAAGAAGGGCACAATTCTCTTCTCTCTTTGAGGGTCCTCCCTCCTCCATAGGTGGAATGCCATCTTCTATGGCCATATAATCTAAAGCTTCAAATTGGTTAAATCTCATTTCCAGAGTCCTGTCTTGATTTCTATGCTTCTGGCCACATCCTCTCCCTCACCGACGAACTTGGGAGAAACTGTCCTTGTCAAGGCCAAGAGCTACAGTGGAGCCCAAAGTCACATCTTCCCCATTTGAAAGGCCTTTTACATTCACAGCATTTCCATGTAGAGAAGTTGAAGTTTCCAGCAGAGTCATCTAGCTTGCCTCTTTTCCTCCCTGAGGGTCCATCCCTTTGAATTTCCCAGCCTGAGGGCATTGACGGTGTAGGTGACCATAGACATGGCAAATTCTATAGCAGAAAGGGATAGCTTCATAATCAATTTTTTAAACCCAAGAAGACGCCCCTAAGTAGATTTCCATTGATTCAGGCATGGGATTATTTAGATTGATTTCCACACAGATTCTAGCAAAGGAAATAAATTTTTTGTCTAAAGACTAATGTGCTACGGTAATTGGCATTCCCAGTAAGGTGGCAATTTGGCTTAGGATATCTTCACGCCAAAATTCTAGGGGAAGTCTTGGGAGATGGACCCATACAGGAACACTAGCAGGCAAATCCTCTACAGAATTAAACCCTGCATGCTAGGGTTTGATGAACAAACCTATACGGTCATAAAAATAGGGTTCTCCTTTGAAAATATAGTTTCTGTCAAATAAAAAGGAGAAATTTACGAGAAAGTAATTATTAACAACCAACATAATATTTATATCCCCCTCTACTTGCCAGGTGCACCTCATCTAGGCTTCCAAGGCCAGCTGGGATATTCGAATACCCATAAATTTATAGATCAGGGCATGAGGTGATAAATATTCAACATCTTTGACGGTTTCTTGAGAAATCACCAGGACCGGCCTGTCTTGGCTGCGTGGGAAATAACCATTAACCTTAGTGACTTTGGGACACTCACTGAATTAGTAAGACTCTCTCGCTTGGGATGCCTCCTCTTGTCCCAATCGCGCTTCCCCTGAACCCTCGCCATGACCGTTCTTCTCCTTCCCTCCACTCGCAGCCATCCTACATCCTCAACGATCTTATCATATTTTAACTTTATTTTAAGTATTTATAAATATTTTTATTTTACTTGAAAACACATACTATATAACAAGGTAAAACAAAATGTGTTATAATAATGTTAGTTAATTTATTTTTATCTGTTTCTATAACCCATTCTCTAACATATTAAAGAGATATAATCTTAAAATAAAATTTACATATAAATTTTTATTATACAAACTTAAAAATTACACAAACTTATTATTATTTTATTTATTTTTTATCTTTTCCAAAAAATGAGAGGTATTGAATAGGGATAAGGAGATTCACATTTTCATTTGACTTATACACATTTAAGATAAATAATTTTCACTTCTCACATTTTAAATTTCATGACTAAGAGAGTTTTTTTTTTTAAGATGATGATGATGATGATGATAATAATAATAATAATAATAATAATAATAATAATAATAATAATAATAATAATAATAATAATAATAATAATAATAATAATAGATACTGGGATTTAAACAGGTCCCTTGCCATTAAAAAAGTCTCACAAAAATCAATACAAAATATGACAAAACATAGCTGTTTATATATTACCAGGGCAAGACCAGATAAGTTGGTGTGTCAAATAGTAATCATATATAGATACCCAATGAACAAAAAACATAAAAACCCATGAAGGGTTAATAAACCAACCAATAAGACAAATAAGCTATTTTTTAGAAAAAATACCAAAAAAGCTAGCAATTTTATAGTGTTCAAGCTAAAACAACCTTATCCTCTTTATCATCCAAAATGATGACCTCATCACTACGACCAACCATAGAAGAAGAACAACTTATCGATTTCTACCTAGAACCCCTAAGTCTAAGTTTGACATTGCCCATCGAAGAAGCAACTTGATTACTTGCCAATCAACCTTGTATTACTATCTTGATAGCCTAATGAGGTCGACAGGGAGGAGAAGCAACTGACGTGTGAGTCACTAATTTAGCCAATAATTTCACTACATTCACATGAGATTTATTATGGAAAGTCACCATCTAGTGAGATATTTTTAGGATTAGACTTTTGAGTTAAGTCAATGAAGGCATTGTCAAATTTATCCTTCAATAGTCATTATCGCAAACCTTTTTTTGAATTTCCTTCACAAAGCCTATCAGGACCAAGAAAAGTGTCTTCAAATCTCTGAAAGCTGAAACTAGAATCAAACCAACACCATCTAAACTAAACAAGGGTAGTTTGGGAAAGGGACCTAAATCAACACTGATTATCACCTCCACAAGACCAAGACGATGCTATGGTTTTATTAAAAACTCCACCAATTTAGAAACCACATCAAAATCCACCATTAGCACCATGATGTTTGTTGTAAACATTTTAGCTATTGTAGATTTAACCCTGCTTTGCATACAATGATCCAATTAATCTGCACTCAAAAAATACTAAAATGGCATGGAAGATTTCTTCTAAGGGAACCCAAAAAACATGTTTGAGCCTAGCCCAAGAGATGTTACCCTTAAAATCCATTTCTTAAATCAAGCTACTGTCGTAAACTGATGGAGTTGTAAGTGTCATATCAACCTCTCTATCTTTGCTAAACACCAGGCATCCATGGCATCCAAAATACAACCAAAGTGATAATTGCCACCCTTAATTGCATGGTAAGTCTATCATGAAAAAATAACACCATCAAAAAGCCTAATGAGGTGGCACATATATAAAAGATTAAAACAAACCACCATAAATAATAATCTAATCTAATTGATTATTACAATGGATTAAAAAAGAAAAAAAATGATTGTATTTTTTCATTTTTTGAAAAACCCATATTAATGGAAAGTAAATTGGGAAAGTCTTCCCAAATAGCTCTAAGATTATCCATCTAAATTTATTCACTTTTCTCAATCCCACAATTGGAAAGGAAATCCATAGCTGAGTTGGCCTCTCTAAAATAGTTCTTGTATTCCATGGATGTAAAATTATCTAATCTAGCCAATACATTGGAAAAAATATTATCTAGTTTCCAAGAAGTGGCTAACTTTTTCTAAAGGGTAGAAATTAAGATATGAGAGTCACCTTCAATTATAAGCTTGTAGATTTTACAATGAATTGCAAGATCAATCCCTATGGATATATCTTGAGCTTCAGATTCATTATTTGTGCCATCCAATTTTTTTTTATAAATTGCCTTGATTAAGGATCCCCTACAATATGGAAGAATGCAACCTGCATTGGAAGCACCCAGATTTCCCCAAGAGGCACCGTCAACATTTAATTTAAAATACATTGGTGGTGGAGGAATATAAGTAGACTTGTCCTTTCTCAACCTTTTACCTAAAATTACTAATGATCCATTAATGGGTGGAAGATCAATAAGCCTCCATTTCACACACATCTTCATATCCCAAGTTTAGAGACAACCATTCCTACACTTTATTTGAGAAGAAATGACTTTTAAAATTGCAATCTTTAAATAGTTTAAGATTGTAGCAATGGGTTTTTCTTTTCCTTCAAAAAATCATTGTATTTCTTTCTTTCTTGATTTTCCATATAAGCATAGCAGGACCAACATGCCAAAGACCATAAAGATAATTCTTACAATCTCTAATAGGCTAGGAAGAGAAGGTGGAATACAAAGAAGGTGATCAAGCCCAAGATCACTCAAGTTTGTAACACAACCAAAACTAGCACTAAGTAGCAAAGGGAAACTCATATGAAATATGATTGGAAATTTATTCTTTAAATTTATAAAGACTATAGAAAAATAGACCAAGAAAATAAATTTTGATCAATTTATCCTATGTGAAAATGTGGTTTTGGACAACAATCCATGCAAATGCTCCTGCTTTCTGAAGCCTGATCTTATCCCAACAAAGAAATCTTGCCCAGTTCATCATGTCATTAGTATAATCTACCATATAATAACTAATATTGATTTGAATATAAACCTAATTTGGTTCCAATATAATACAAAAAATCCTCTTTGGAATTTAAAAAAACCTTCTGATTCCCTAAGCATTTAGCAAAACATATTCACTGATCCACTGGAATATCTAGAGCCTCAAAATTATTCCAAACCCAAGAAGTCACACTATTAGTCTGATGAAGTTTCACATAATTCACAACTGAGTCACCCCAAGCTGAAGAGAGAATACGTCTAGCCTCATCCAAATGCAACATATCAACTAAAGATTTATGACCATTCTAGGAATCCTCCCAAAATTTAGTTGTCCATCCATTAATGATTGTCCAAGAGACATGCTCTAAAATCAAATACCTACAATTCAATAAAAAATTCCAGAAGTGTGAACCTTTGTGGGGTGGGGGGGGGGGGGGTGTTAGTAATAAAAACCACACTCCATGAGTTATCTAAATCAAGATATTTTCTTCTCAACAACCTGGACCAAACAGAGTTAGGTTTGGAAATCATTCCCCAAACAAGTTTGACTCTAAGAGCTTTATTTTGAAGAGTTAGTTTTTTCACTACAGCTCCTCCCATCTTCTTGACTTTACAAACTCTTTCCATTTAATCAATGGGATTCTTTTTTGGTTCTATGTTCCTTGCCACAAAAATCCTTCATTATCTTATTTAGCAACTTAACTACATGAGAAGGTGGTTGAAGCATAGAAAGATAGTATATAGGAAGAGAGCTCAAAATAGATTTAATGAGAGTTATATAACCTACCAATATTAACCAATGACCTTGTCTTGAATCCAATCAAGATTTAAAGGAATTATATAATCCTTCCCAATGAATATTTTTAGCTGACCTAGAGAAACATTAAACACCTAAATACTTGGAAGGTAACTTTCCAATATTAAAACCAAGGACCAAAGAGATGGCTTTTTGTTCTTTTTCTGAGCAATTGATAAAGAAAATTTTAGACATTTTGATGTTTACCATTTGACTAGAGGCCACCTCATAATTATACATGATAGAATTAAAAACTTAAGCTTCACCCACAGAGTCTTGATAAAAAATAAAAGTATCATCAACAAATTTTTGATGAGTAAGATTTTTAATACCTTTCATAACTTAAATACCCAATATCAAAGAGGCTTCTTTAGCTTGTTTCACTGCTCATCCCAAGGCTTAGGCCAACAAAATAAAAAGAAAAGGAGAAAGGGGATATCCTTGTCTAATTCCCCTTCAAGATTCAAAAAAACTAGATGGACTTTCATTGACCAAGATGGAGTATTTAGGGCTCAAGATACAACTTGAAATCCAATCACACCATTTTTTATTAAACCCATTTTTTTCCAAAATTTTGATCAAAAAATGCCAATCAACCCTATCATATGATTTGATGACATCAAGCTTGATCAACATACCCTTCCTATGAGTAGTGGATAAAGAATGTAGAATTTCATGAGAAACAATGATACCTTCTTGAATATTCCTTCTTAGAACAAAACCAACTTGCTCTTCTAAAACCAAAGGATCCAAGACAGGTCTGAGTCTAGCTACCATTGCTTTAGAGATGATTTTATAAACCATATTGCAAAGAGAAATATAATTTAAATCATTAAAGTTTTACTTAATGTCCCCTTTCATAATAAGGGAAATAAAGGTAACATTAAGATTAGGTAAAACCTTTCTCCTTATTATATATTCTTACACCATTTTTAAGACCTCTTCCCCAATAAGTTCCCAAAATTTTTAAAAAAAATTATGGGAAAACAATCAGGACTTGGGGACTTATCTTTTTCTATAGAAAAAACCACTACTCAAAATTCCTCCAAAGATAAGGGAACCAAGAGTTTCACATTATGATCAAGAGAAACCAACTTAAAAATAAAACTGAGGTTGTGATTTTGAGCTTCAAGGTCTAAAGCCTTATCATTGTTTAGAAAATTATTTAAAAAGTTGATCACCTCATTCAGAATCTCAGGTTGAGTGTCTAAAATAACACCTTTAAAATAATTAATTTTATAAATGTGAGAAACATTTCACCTAATCTTAATAGAGTTGTGAAAAAATCATAATTTCTATCTCCTTTTAACTAATCTATTCTTGATTTTTGTTTCCAGAAGATTTATTCTCTGTGTAAAAGTTCCTCATACTCAACTAGCAAAAGATTTTCCTTTCCATAAGAATTTTGATCCATTCATATTTGATAGATCATTCGATTGAGATTCTCAAGATCTACTTCAACACAATTTTTTTTTTTGAAAAATATTTTTGAAACAATTGATGTTCCAATGTTGAATATGTCCTTTAATAAATTGAAGTTTTTTTTCTATTCTAAACATTGGGGAGCTAGATTGACTATGGAATTTCTTCCACTAGGCTTCCATGAGACCTAGTAGAGAATGATCTTGGAGACACATATTTTAAAATTTGAAGGGACAAAGACTGGGTTTATGGTCAATATTGACACAAAGGTCAACAAGAAAGTGATCAGAAGCTGCAAAGGGAAGAATGGAAATTTCTATAATCTAATTTTGTGACAACCAGTTGTTTGAGACTAAAAATATGTCCAGATGCTCCATAATATTGTGCTCTCCACATATTTTATCATTCCAAGTAAACAATCCCTTATTTGGTTGGATATCTAAAAACTCATTATCAGAAACAAACTAAATAAAATCAAGATCACCAAGATTCACTGAAGATTTACCACCACATTTTTTGTATAATATAATAGGGCATTAAAATATCCACCCATCACAATATTTGAATCCATAAAATGAGAAAAAATGTTAGACAAATCCATCCATAATAACAACTTACTATTGGATTCATTAGGTCTATATACATTACAAAGGAAGAAACTTAATTTAGTCTTGAGATAAGCGAGTTTACAAAATTGCCAATTATTGCCAGCGTCTATCATTTCCACTTGAACTTGTGAAAGGAACCCATAAAATATCCAGTCCTATTAAGGCCCCATTAGATTCAACAAAAGAATTGTGGCATTTATTCCAACTAAGCTTCATCAAATTAGAAGCTTTCACTAGATTTAGTATCTTTTGTTAGGGGCATTGAGGCCCCTAATATTCCATGAAATAGTCTTCATGAAGGCCAAGGGAGGATTTAAACCACCCACTTCTTAGGTTCAAAGTATTTATAAAGAGTTCCTTGTTTACCTAATGAGACTTCCCCTACAACATTCTCCTTGACAAATTTTCT